>JABMCL010000728.1:1702500-1747500 GCA_018857735.1 Alviniconcha marisindica | reverse complement strand
CACAAGGCTTTGCGATCCCTGGTTGTGACAACCAGCGATCGCCGGGTCACACGCTGGGATTCGCGGGTAGCATACCGAGCGGTGACTGAAGCCACACGGTGCTCGCCACTCGTTCGGTCCTCGGACCGTAGCTTCCATCTTTCTTCGCCCCGGAAAGATCAAATGGTGTCCTGTGTGGCGACCGATTCAGTGTGAGCCGGTTTGGCCTAGCGGTAAGGCGTTAGGTTAGTAAGCGGAAGGACCTCGGTTCGATACCGCTTCGGCTCTCCTTTCTCTTCAAAAAGGTTGTGGTTTGTGGACACTTGTCCTGTGACTTTGTCCATCACTTCCTACTGAAACATTAAAATGTCTCTCATCGCTGCCCATCTTAATGCAGGAATCATTCTGGTGGTGACAGTGTAGCGATAGGTATATAATCTCCCTCCCCACCTCCATACCCCCTTCTCCCCGTCCCTAATAAGCCGTACGGTTTCTGTGGACGTTAAGCACCATGTTTACTTTGCGACGGATTCACTCTCCGAGAGCGAGGATAAACTGTTTCTCCCTACTGCTGTCGCAATGCGTTTGGAATTTTCGTAACAAAGTAAAAAGAAAGACCAGAAGACTCCTTCGAATCGAACAGTCCGCCACTTTGTTTCGCCTTCTTTTAGTCTACCTATTCACCAGTCTGCCTGAGCCGGTTTGGCCTAGCGGTAAGACGTTAGGCTGGTAAGCAGAAGGACCTCGGTTCGAATCTGCTTCGGCTCTCCTTTCTCATCAAAAGTTGTGGTCTGTGGATACTTGTCCTGTGACTTTGTCCCTCACAATTATGAAACATTAAAATGGCTCTCATCGCTGCCCATCTTAATGCAAAAGTCATTCTGGTGGTGACAGCTGCGTAGCGATAGGTATATAATCTCCCTCTTCCCCCATCTCCATACCCCCCCCCCCTTCTCCCCGTCCCTAATAAGCCTCATTGTTTCTGTGGACGTAAAGCACAATGTTTACTGACTTACCAGTCTGCGTTGATTGGTTTGCAGTCTGCGCCACGTGCTTTCCACTCGCGATTCCCTCGCCGAACACGTACAATTCTGCGACGTGCTTTTGGCCCGCAGACGAAAATTTTGAGGACATTCCACACGCTGCGATTTCAACCGCACGAAGAAATTGCATCAACGAAAGCATCAGTCGTGTATGGTAGACTTTAGCCTCATGACGCTTTCCATGATGCGACTTTGTCGTTCGGTTCAAATCGCAACATGTGGCGTGTCCTCAGAGTGTTCGTCCGCGGGTGGAAAACATGTCGCAAAATTCTACATGTTCTGTTTCGGCGAGGGAATCGCGGTGGAAAACATGTCGCAAAATTCTACATGTTCTGTTTCGGCGAGGGAATCGCGGGTGGAAAACATGTCGCAAAATTCTACATGTTTTGTTTCGGCGAGGGAATCGCGATGACTGTCGCAAAATTCTACATGTTCTTTTCGGCGAGGGAATCGCGAGTGGATAACATGTCGCAAAATTCTACATGTTCTGTTTCGGCGAGGGAATCGCGGGGGGAAAACATGTCGCAAAATTCAAATGTTTTGTTTCGGCGAGGAATCGCGAGTGGAAAACATGTCGCAAAATTCTACATGTTCTGTTTCGGCGAGGGAATCGCGAGTGGAAAACATGTCGCAAAATTCTACATGTTCTGTTTCGGCGAGGGAATCGCGAGTGGAAAACATGTCGCAAAATTCTACATGTTCTGTTTCGGCGAGGGAATCGCGGGTGGAAAACAGACTTCAGACCAATCAGCGCAGACTATATAGTCACAAGGTCGACTGAAAGAAGGCGGGTGGAAAACAGACTTCAGACCAATCAGCGCAGACTATATAGTCACAAGGTCGACTGAAAGATGGCTTCTGTGGACGTTAAGCACCATGTTTACTTTTTACTTGAAAGAAGGTCACACAAAATGGGGGACTTTTCGATTCGAATGAATCTTTTGCTCTTTCGTTTTGCTGACTTTGTTACGCAAATTCCAAACTCGCTGCTGACAGCAGCAGGGAGAAGCTGCTTATCTTCACTCTCGGTGCGTGAATCCGTAACCACCAATCCGCCATTCGTTCACCATCTGGTGTAAACATCCGGTCTGTCGAGCGCTAAGCGAGTGGCGAGCAGTTCAGGTTCAATGTTGTGGCTTTACGTCCACAAAAACTATACGGCTTACTAGGGACGGGGAGCCCAGGACGGTCACCTCGACTTTCACACAGCTCCTGAGCTCTGTGTGGCAAGCACCGTGTGGCTTCATCAGTCCATGGCCAGCACAGTGTGGCTTCATCAGTCCATGGCCAGCACAGTGTGGCTTCATCAGTCCATGGCCAGCACCGTGTGGCTTCATCAGTCCATGGCCAGCACAGTGTGGCTTCATCAGTCCATGGCCAGCACAGTGTGGCTTCATCAGTCCATGGCCAGCACAGTGTGGCTTCATCAGCCCATGGCCAGCACCGTGTGGCTTCATCAGTCCATGGCCAGCACCGTGAGGCTTCATCAGTCCATGGCCAGCACCGTGAGGCTTCATCAGTCCATGGCCAGCATCGTGTGGCTTCATCACGCGGTGCGCAAGCCGCGAATCCAACGCACGGTTGACCGCAGGTTGTCACAACTAGGGACTGCAAAGCCTCGTGTGGCTTTTACAGTTTAGACCATGGAGCTACATATAGTTCCATGGTTTAGACTATAGCCACAGCACCGACCGGGACCAACCAACAAGCGCGATATGTCGTTCCTGTGCTGCCTGGCAGGCAGAGAGGTTCGCGGGCCAAGTGCTTGGAAAACAACAGCCGACCATTAAAACAAGCAAGGTTCACGTATTGTGCTTTGAATGAGGAAGTGGCCTTTTCAAAAGCATATGTTTCTTCTTCTTCTTCTCCTCCTTTTTGTCCAAGCGGTAGAGGAGCTCAAAACTAAACACACTTGAGATCACTTCTTTTGCTGTAAAATGCCCTGTTGGGTTTTCTTAAAGTGAGTTTCGTTTGTGACAATTTGCGGGACAGGGTACAAAAAACCCCACTGAAACACACAAAAGGTTAAAAGGAACGCGCGCGCGCGTGTGTGTGTGTGTGTGTGTGTGTGTGTGTGTGTGTGTGTGTGTGTGTGTGTGTGTGTGTGTGTGTGTGTGCGGTGTGCGCGCGCGTAATGTAGGTAGGGGTGTGTGTGTGTGTGTGTGTGTGTGTGTGTGTGTGTGTGTGTGTGTGTCTGTGTGTGTCTGTGTGTGTCTTGTTTGCTTGTTTGTGTGGGGGGTGGGGGTGGGGTTGCTTGTTTTGTTGTTGTCGTCGTTGCTTTGCCAGTAAGTACTGTGCGTCGCTCTGGACGTTACCTTGACTGAAAACTTCATCAACCGCAGGCTATGTGTTTTTATTTTTGTTCATCCTTCTCGTCGTTTGCTTGTTTGTCCAGTTGTTTGAAAAAATTACCTACCCCAAAATTTGCAGTTTTGCGGCATTGTCTTACTATTTAAAAAAATCGGAACACTACCAGTCGTCTTTGTATTTGATTTTTCTTTTTTCTTTTTTAATTTTTTTGTTTAGAATAATACTGTGTTCTAAGAGTGCCCTTTCTCAAGTGAGCCCTGGAAGCGGATTTGACACTTGACACGGTTCATCAGTAGGTCATGATCTATCGTATCAAATGCCACACTCAAGACAGACAACAGTCAAGATCAAAGTGCACACACACACACACACACACACACACACACACACACACACACACCAAAACACACACACACAACGCGTACGCATGCGTGCACACATACATGTCACAAATACACATATGCACCAACACGCAACACACAACACACACACACACGTGCACATGCGTGCACACACTACATGTCACAAACACACACAAGCACCAACACGCAAACACACACACACACACACACACACACACACACACACACACACACACACACACCTCAATATCCCTTCTACGTCTCTTGTGCAGTCGCAGACTATCAGCACAGCATCAAGAAAACGAGCATGTAGACCTGCGCTGACACAATGTCACCTCGTGAAGTATCACATTTTTTTAAGCAGGAACCCCCGAACAATATACACCATGCGGACTCAACTGAGGCGAGACAATTTATAAAAACACCTCTGATTCAGCGTTGCAATGCACAATCTCACGTGTTTGGAGCCTATAATTTGTATACTCTGCAGGCACTCAGCTCGGGAACCTGTATCAATCAGCTGTGACGACGAGCAGGATAATAATAATAATAATGTACATTTTATCATGCGCTCATCAACGCCCTGAGCGCTCACATGATACACATTAACCTAAATATGATATTCTATACACATGTAGAGCACAGTCCTACAAAACGGTTTACATAAAAAAATATTTTAAAAATACGCACTACAAACACACACACACACACACACACACACACACACACACACACACACACACACACACTGACTGTAGCAGAAACTGGGTACTGATATTAGTTAGGATGGAAATACTGTGAGAAGAGGAAGGTTTTCAGTTTGGATGACTTGTCTCATTCCGCAGGGCCGCACGGCACGAGAAACTTGCATTATCCGAAGCTAACGCAGCTCAGTGAAAAGTAGGGAGAGGATTGGGGGGAAATGAAGGTGAATGGGCCGGGCAGGTAAAATTAAGGACAAGGAAGAAATTCCTGGCAGAGGGCGAAACATGTATGGCTATATTCTGACCTACTCCAGGTTTTAACCCTTTCCCTTCCTTTACATCATATGCCGTCCTTGACAAAGTGTTTTGAATCTGCCTGTGACTGAGCCGGACTTCAACGGTGGGGCGTCCTGCTTCAATTCTGACTTTCACGCAAACTCTTGAGAAGCACAGTTGAAAAAAAGAAAAGAATGTTTCTGGTTGGTTGAATCCCTCTGCGAGATTCCGTTTTAAAGGAATAGCATCACTGACTTCGTCGTCGTTTCGCCCACTCCATTCTAATAACCGTTTCGCAGCGGAGAGTGTGAAGGGGCGCAACTTTGTCGCTGTGAAGAAAAGGTCACTACCGAATTTTCTCCCCTGTTTATTTCCGGAAATCGCCGGTTTATTCTGCTTTTCTAATTTCCGTCTTCCCAGTATATTCGGTGTCATTTTGTCCTTCTTTTCCGTCTCAAAGTCCTCTTCAAACAAAAGACCTTAACTGATACGTATATAATTATGTTCTTCAAACAAAAGACGATGATGATGATGTGGGGCTTCAAGTCCTCGGATGTCGGATGTCGGGTTAACAAAAGACGATGATGATGAAGTGATGTTTAATGTCCTCAGATGTCAGTTGACATATTAGGAACAAGTTGTGACCAATGCCGAAGCATGGTTCAATAATTCTTTACGTCCACAGAAACCAGAAGGCTCGTTAGGACGGACAGCTCAGGACGGCCAGCTCAGGACGGCCACCTCGACTCTCACACAGCTCCTGAACTATGAACCAAAAGACCTTTACTGATACGTATATAATTATGTCATTAGCAGTGAACACACAGGCTTCAAAGATGTGATTTGCAGGATTGTTTTTTGACTTGGATGATTGACTGGGCCTGTCAGCGTCTAACTGTTACCATCAACTTAGAGAAATCCTATAATAAAAATTATGTAACAGCCAATGCTGTTAAACTGTGATGTCAAAGACGATTGCGAAAGGAATTTAATTAAGTACGATCATACAAGGAAGATAACACCACAAAGTTACTGAAAATACACGATCTGTCACCTTTAGATCCAAATGCTTGGTCCATTACACAGGCATTTTGCAAACATAAATCAAAACCACAGAGAGAGAGGGAGAGAGAGAGAGAGAAGTAATCAGTAATGAGCAAAACAATCACCTTTTTTTCAAGTTTTTCTGGCTGAACATTTGGGTTCAGTCAAACAAAGAACCAAAGAAAATGCCGGGGTAGCAAGTGAACGTAAATACTTTAAATTTGAGACACAAAACACCACATAACTCACTCAAGGGATGTCTAGTCCTTTCCAAGCTTGGCAAAGAATTAACCCAGCCAATAAAACTGACCAGACCCCTTCCCCTCCCCGAAACCAGCCTCTCTGATCCACTGTCCTTTCAAAGGAGAAAAACATCCAAAAAAATCATCACTTAAAAACACAAAATTCACCTCACACCCCAACAGACCTGATCAAGCCAAACCAAGCAGCCAGTAAACCATACCTGTCAACCCATACAGTTTACCAGTATAAAAAAAAATTGTAAAAAATATTTTGGGGGGACATGGCCATATTGAAAAATGGATACAGGAAAACACAATTTTCATGAGATTTTGTTGTTGTTTCAAAAAAGAACAAAAAGACTGAAAAACTGTTGAACGAGCAGCCAACACTCACCATCACCAAATGCACACTGACTGGTCTAGTGCAATAGGCTAAGAAATCTTGTTGGAAATGAGATTTTAAGTTGTGCATGCATATCCTTCCACTGCCACACATACCGGTTGGAATTCAAAATGCTGCTGCTACCAGTGAAAAAACAAAAGACCCCGGCCTGCATATGGGAAATACAGGTTCACGACACTGGACTAAGGTTTACCCCCAAAAGGAGTTGACAGCTATGAGTAAACTAACAAAGCCACCAGTACTCACCAAACAGCATTTCTGTGGCTGCAAGCTGAGTGCCCCAGCTGGCTGACAGGTGATCTCCTGTGCGCAATCAGAGAGGCTAATTGTCAGAGAGGGGACAAACAGACACAAGGAAAAAATTAACAGAGACTAACTGTCAGAAAGAGGACAAACAGACACAAGGAAAAAATAAATGGAGAGGTTAACTGTCAGAGAGAGAACAAACAGACACAAGGAAAAAATAAACTATGAATTTTGTGTGCAATCCAATAGACTAATTGTCAGAGAGGGGACAAACAGATACAAGGAAAAAATAAACTATGCATTTTCTTTGCATTCAGAGATACCAACTGTCAGAAAGAGGACAAACAGACACAAGGAAAAAATAAACTATGAATTTTGTGTGCATTCAGAGAGACTAATTGTCAGAGAGGGGACAAACAGACACAAGGAAAAAATTAACAGCGAGACTATTTGTCAGAGAGAGAACAAACAGACACAAGGAAAAAAATCAACTATAAATTTTCTTTGCATTCAGAGATACCAACTGTCAGAAAGAGGACAAACAGACACAAGGAAAAAATAAACTATGAATTTTGTGTGCATTCAGAGAGACTAATTGTCAGAGAGGGGACAAACAGATACAAGGAAAAAATTAACAGCAAGACTATTTGTCAGAGAGGGGACAAACAGACACAAGGAAAAAAATAAACTATAAATTTTGTTTGCATTCAGAGATACCAATTGTCAGAGAGAGGACAAACAGACACAAGGAAAAAATTAACAGAGACACTAACTGTCAGAGAGAGGACAAACAGACACAAGGAAAAAATTAACAGAGACACTAACTGTCAGAGAGAGGACAAACAGACACAAGGAAAAAATTAACAGAGAGACTAACTGTCAGAGAGAGGACAAACAGACACAAGGAAAAAATTAACAGAGACACTAACTGTCAGAGAGAGGACAAACAGACACAAGGAAAAAATTAACAGAGAGACTAACTGTCAGAGAGAGGACAAACAGACACAAGGAAAAAATTAACAGAGACACTAACTGTCAGAGAGAGGACAAACAGACACAAGGAAAAAATTAACAGAGACACTAACTGTCAGAGAGAGGACAAACAGACACAAGGAAAAAATTAACAGAGAGACTAACTGTCAGAGAGAGGACAAACAGACACAAGGAAAAAAATAAACTATAAATTTTGTTTGCATTCAGAGATACCAATTGTCAGAGAGAGGACAAACAGACACAAGGAAAAAATTAAAAGAGATGCCAATTGTCAGAGAGAGGACAAACAGACACAAGGACAAAATAAACTATGAATTTTGTGTACATTCAGAGAGACAAATTGTCAGAGAGGATAAACAGGCACAAGGGAGGGAGAGAAAAAAAATTGTGTGTTCAGAGAGACAAACTGTCAGAGAGAGGATAAACAGGCACAAGGGAAAAATAAACTATAAATTTGGTTTGTGTTCAGAGCGACAAACTGTCATAGAGAGGATAAACAGATGATTAAAAATAAATTGTGAATTTATGTCAGAGAGAGGATAAACAGGCACAAGCAAAAAATAAACTATGAAATTTGTGTGCATTCAGAGAGACAAATTTTCACAGACAGGATAAACTGGCACCAAGGAGGGAGGAGGAGGAGGAGGTACCTACGGTGAAATGTTAGTTCCAAGGGTTCACCGACCCGCAGACAGTGTGACCGACCACCACCAGCACATAATTATTATGAAGGCAGAAAGGGAACCCAACAGTGCAAAGCAGCCAGCGTGCTTTGCAGCGTCAGCATTGTTTGAACCGTTGTACGGAACAAAGTCACAAAGGTAGGTAGCGTTGCTTAATGTCCTCAGATGTCAGCTGACATATTAGGGACAAGCTGAGACCAGTGCCGAAGCACGGTTCAATATAGCTTTACGTCCACGAAAACGTCCACGAAAACCAAAAGGCTCATTAGGACGGACAGCCAGGACGGCCACCTCGACTCTCACACAGCTCCTGAACTATGAGTCACAAAGACGCCTGTAACGGGGATAGCCGCTCAACTGGTCGAGCGTCCGACTGAAAAGCCAGGCGCAGTGCTGACGCGGGTTCGAGTCCCCGGTGCGGCGAGGGATTTTTTCCCCATAGTCAACTCTCAGTGCAGACTGTCTGACGGTGTCCGTACAGTTCCCCTGTGCAACCGCAGGCATCAACACCTGTGCGCAGGTAAAACGTCCCAGAAACACTGGCGGCCGTATACCATTGTTTGGACACAGGAAAAACTGTACAGCACACACTGATAGGAATGGGTAGCGCTGCTCGTGCGGCTGCTGTGCCTTATCCAGGTAAGGCGACCAGAACTGCTTTGCCACAAGGGACAATAATAAAGTAGTGAAGCAACAAGCAAACAAAAACAGCAGCAAAACACCAGACGCTGAGAGTCCCAATACTGAGCATCCTCACCGGCGGCTCTAGATACACACGTATCTAAACCAACGCCTCACACACACACACACACACACACACACACACACACACACACACACACCACACACACACACACACACACGACATCACACCCGCCACACCACCACGCACCACCCCACCCCCCACACCCCCACACGCACGCACGCACGCACGCACCACGCACGCACACACACACACACACACCACACACGCACACGCACACACACACACACACACACACCACCCCGATAGAAGCTCAGCGGGGAAGCTGGGGGGGGGGGGGGGGAGGTAGGTGTGGCGCTGCCTGGAGATAAGAAGAGAAGTCGGTCAGGAGTGTACTTTAGCGATCGCTACCCCTGGGACGTGAAAAGAAAAACTCCGCTAATAGATCGCCCCGGCCCAATGACCCGCGATCACTCCTATCGTATCGCTCGCCACAAACGCCCGTCGGTGCGACCCCCACGGTCGGCACTAACCCTTTCACTTCCCATGCCTGCCGCGCCGTCACTCTGGAAACGCCCCCCCCCCCCCCCCAAAAAAAACCTCCAATTTACATTCAGGCCTTTTTTTCTCTTCTTCGCACGAGCACGTGAAAGGATTTCTACAATTCATGCCTTTGCCCCCCTCCCCCCCCTATTCGCATGAGCACGTGAAGATTTCACAGACAGGATAAACTGGCACCAAAAAAAAAAAAAAAAAAACTGAATTTTGCATGCGTCCAGAAAAACTAATTGTCAGAGACAATTCAAATAGGGACATGTCCTTTCAAATAGGGACATGGAAAAAAAATCAACTATGAATTTAAAATTAAAATCTGAAATTGTGATTTCCTTAGCAGGATCTTGAATTAAGTGCATGCTCCCCATTTTACTGCATTGGCTCAAACACACCTGCACGCATGAATGCACGCATGCACACACACATGCACACACACACACACATATAAACATTTTCAAAAGAGATTTTATCATATGAAACTGAATAGCACATGGTACTGTATTATGGCACTTTGCCTTTTATATAAGTATGCAACTCAATACAGACTATGATCACAGCAAAATGTTACGGCTCTTGTTTATAAGATATCTAAAAAGACACTCGTATTTCCTCCAATAAAAATATTTAAAAAGTCTTACTGCATCCTTTGTGAATGATGAAAAACACAATGTACCTGCATATTTAGCAGCAGTGTACGCATATGTGCGAAATCGAATGACATTCACGCTGTTCCAGAAGTCAAGCACCGTATGCAGAGCTAAAAATGGACTGTAGTCATGGAGACCTGTAAAATCAGTACATAACAGGAACTGGAAAATATTTCATTTTTGTATGTTTTACTGTGTCAGTCACACAAGCACACACACACATATGTACACATGCAAGCATGCACGCACGCACACACACACACACACACCACACATGCACACACAGCAACAAAAACACAACACAACAAACACATGGTTTTCTAGGCAACAGCACATAAAATGTACAAATAATCCCCACCCCAACCCCCACCCCCAAGAAAACAACAGCAGCAAGCAACCTTGAACAATAAAAATAATACAGATTCAAAAGGAACAATGAACAAGGAAATGTTTGTCGACTATCCGTGAAGCTAACCACTTGCTGAGGTTCTGACATATCTCTGCAAGAACAAACAGTTTTAAGTCCATTTTTTTTTCTTCCAGGGATAATTCCACTCTGGAATTCTATGTCAGCATCCGTCACTGAGGCTCCAACGCTGGTATCTTTCAAGGGGAAGTTTAGAAAACTGCCCTTTTAGTCAGACCACAGTCCTTAACTAAAGTAGGGTAGAGGATGGCTGGAGCTGTGCCAGTACGGCTTGATCCCCAGGGACCATTACGTTAGCCAGACTGGTCTAGTCGGATTCCTGAAAACTAGTTAACGGTGCTTCTTTTTCATTTTTTTATTATTTTTATTATTTTTGCCTCTCTCTAACCTATTGCACTGTGCACACCCAGGTTGCTTAAAAGGTTGGCCTGCCTATAAATTTGGTAAATTTGAAACAAATTCTCTTCAAAGTATGACACGGTCACATCGCTGCTGGTTTATCACAAATATCTGGAAATCAGACCATCACTTGAATATGGTCACTTCAACATTCCAAGGCCAGCCGTTACTTTCAAACAGTTGCTGAACTGGGTCTTTCTGTTCACAATTTATGCTCCTCAAAGCCCCACCCCTTTGCCCAAATTAAGATTGATGCAAGTACGCACGCACAAATTTGGACAGCCCAAACTGAGGTTTTAAATGTCTACTGAGAAAATGCAACATCTTATACTAAAGATTCAAGAAGCAGGCTTAGCTCTTTACCTGCCCACATAAATTCCGAGTTGAAGCCAAATCCGTATCCATGTGAAATAAGGAGTGGGTGGATGGATGACTGGAGTTCTTTGCGAACATAGAGAAAAGCAGCACCCTTTGGACTGCAGAACCACTTGTGAGCGTTGGAAACGTAAAAGTCGGCGCCCAGGTCGCGGAGGCACAAAGGCAGTGTACCCAGCGCGTGGGCTCCATCCACAAGGACTTGGACACCGCTGCCAAGGTCAGTCAGATGTCAGACAACATACAGGTTTTACACTTGAGTAAATCAGAAAGAAAAAGCATGAGACATGATGAAAGAAATGAAGATACAGCATACAGTCAGAAAAAGCAAGGAAAAGACACAAACATAGCGAAATCTTTGATGTTTTTCTTTCCGTTTTCTTTTTTGCATTAACATGTGAAAGGCTTTCCATCAAAATGCACAGTATCAAAAGTAGGTTTGTTATAGGATTAGAAAATGTACTGTTTGCAGGTGCATGTGTGTGTGTATGTGTACATTTTAGCTGGAATTTTTTCAGGCTGGGATGGTGAAGGGGTCAAAATCCAACTATCTGTCTACATTCATTTTTCTGACAAAGTAGTCCCAACAGTGGCAGAAGTGTATAAAAATGCACCACAATGTCTACAGGAACTTGTGTCCCCAGACAATCCATCTCGTTCACTCCGCTCCTCTTCCCAGAGCAGACTAAGCATCTCTGGAATCAGAGAGAACTCTGACAGAAAGCACTCAGGCTCAGGTGCATGGTCATTTTGCAGTGCTGCGCCCAACCTCTGGAACAGGCTGCCAGACACACCCCAAAATGCACAAGGCATTGCATCTTTTCAGCAGCAACTAAAATTATGTTCGTTTTCAACTCCTTAGTCACATGCCAGCCTCCTCATCCCCCACCCCACCTCACCCCCACTCCCGCTCTCTGCATTCTTTTTCCCACAGTCCCCTTCCTGCATCCATCTCTCCATCATGTTCACCAAGCACAATAAGAGCGTGGCTGTCTACATAGACCCGAACTGTGCAACACGCAAGTGGACACTGACATTGACACTGAGGTGTGACAAAGTAGTCCAATCTGTGGCAGAGGTTAGTTACAGCAGCGCGCACCCTCTGCTTGAAGGGTGGCCTCGGGTACACTCACTGCTGGTGGCAGATGGGAATGAGTTCACCCAGAGGCAGAATGATGGGCACGTTGCTGGGTATGTGGTCCAGCACCGCCAGCTTGACTCCTGCCTGGCTCACTGCTTGCTGAATGGTATCCACAATCTGAAAACACAAGTCTCTGAGTCACTGAACTGCTCTCTTCTGTCTTCTTTCTCTCCTCCCCCCCCCCCCTCCCCCGACTTCTTGTTGCTTCTTTCTTCCTTCCCTTTCTTCTTCCTTCTTTCTTTTCCCCAGTCTTCCTCCTTTTTCATCACTTCAGTAAAGTGTTCTGACCTGCGCATAAAGCAGACAGATTCCATCATTGCAACTTTAGCTTGCTTGACTCATTCCTGGCTCACTGCTTGGTTAATGGCATCCAAAATCTGAAAACATCCGAGTTACTGGACTGCTCCCTTCTGTCTTCCTTCTTTCTTTTTCCCTTTCTTCTTCCTTCTTTCTTTCTCCCTTTCTTCTCTCTTCCCCCTTCTTCTCCTCTTTCTTTTCCCTTTCTTCTCCTTCTTTCTTTTCCCTTTCTTCTCTCTTCTTTCTTTTCCCCCTTCTTTCTTTCACCCTTCTTTTCTTTCTCCTTCTTCTTTCCCCTTCTTCTTCTTTTCTCTCTTCTTCTCCCTTCTTTCTTTTCCCCCTTCTTCTCCCTTCTTTCTTCTCACCCTTCTTCTCCCTTCTTTCTTTCTCCTTTTCTTCTCCCTTCTTTCTTTTCCCCCTTCTTCTCCCTTCTTTCTTTTCCCCCTTCTTCTTTCCTTCTTTTCTACCCTTTTTCTCCTTTCTTTCTTCTTCCCTTTCTTCTCCTTTTTTTCTTTTCCCCCTTCTTCTTCCTTCTTTCTTTTCCCCATTCTTCTCCCTTCTTTCTTTTCCCCCTTCTTCTTCCTTCTTTCTTTTCCCCATTCTTCTCCCTTCTTTCTTTCTCCCTTTCTTCTCCCTTCCTTCTTCCTCCCTTTCTTCTCCCTTCTTTCTTTTCCCCCTTCTGCTTCCTTCTTTCTTTTCCCCCTTTTTCTCCCTTCTTTTCTTCTTTCTTTTCCCCCTTCTTCTTCCGTCCTTCTTTTCCCCCTTTTTCTTCCTTCTTTCTTTCCCCCCTTCTTCTCCCTTCTTTCTTTTCCCCCTTCTTCTTCCATCCTTCTTTTCCCCCTTTTTCTTCCTTCTTTCTTTTCCCCCTTTTTATCCCTTCCTTCTTCCTCCCTTTCTTCTCCCTTCTTTCTTTTCCCGCTTCTTCTCCCTTCTTTCTTTTCCCCCTTCTTCTTCCTTCTTCATTATTTCAGTAAGGTGTTCTGACCAGCACACAAAGCAGACAGATTCTATATTGCAACTTTAGCTTGCTTGGCTCATTCCCGGATCACTGCTTGCTTAGCGGCATCCACAATCTGAAAACACATGCACCTGACTCACTGAGCTGTTCCCTTTTGTCTTTTCTTTTTCCGCTTTCTTCTTCCTTCTTTCTTTTCCCCCTTCTTCTTCCTTCTTTCTTCCCCCCTTCTTCTCCCATCTTCATCACCTCAGGATAATAAGGTGATCTGAACAGCACAAAAAGCAGACAGATAAATGTCGCAACTTTCCAGGATTTTTTGTTTGATGTTGGATAAATCTTTTAAAACCCACTTGCTCCAGATGTAAGTGAGAATCAAGATATAAGATAATTATCTTGCAATAGCAGTCATCCTGGTGTGTATACTTATATATATATAAGAAAATGTGTGCGATAGATCACCAGATTCAAATCTGTACCTGAGCACAGATAATTGGCATGCTTCATCCACAGCCAAAGATCACTGTCTTTCTTAGTTTTGCCTTTTGGGTTCATTCAACTACATTCTTCCTCATGTGAGGTGGCAAGTGACATAACAGTACATCAGACATGTGCTTGTGACGCGATGATCGGCTTGCTTGTGGCTCTGATACCATTTTTTCAGCTGGCTGGGCATTAAAAGGAAACAGAAGCAAAGACGCAAGTTGTCCTGGAAACACAGAAAATGTGCAAATATTTCCACCTGCTGGCTTCATTTGGTTGTTCCATCAATATCAATACAAAAGAAGCTTTCTTTCATTTCTGCTTTGAAATAAACAGCTTCTCAGGACACAGCGTTGTTGGTTCAATCTTTACGAATGAAGAGCAGAAGAAGGTTGGCTCTTTAAAACTTTCATCACACATTCTGGCGTTGTTCATGACGACACTGACACAGACTGCTGGGCACAAACTAGGCAGCACCCACGGTCATGTATTTTTACAACTTTGAAACGTAGATATTTAACAAACAGTACCGTAAATGGAGTGAGAAACTGCTGCGAGTCTGTTTTCTTCTTCCACTCCTATCAACAGGGCCCTGTGATGCTCCTTGGCCTTTGTTCCCCTTTAAATACCAAGTACCTGTATGTAATGCCTAGCCAGGGACTGACCTGTTGTGGGCCCTCAACAGGTAGCCTGATGGTCACCTCTTTCACCACAGCACCTGTGTCTTCACACACCTTCCGCAGCATCTTCTTCACAGACCCTGAAACACCGTTCAACCAGCCGAGTGAAATGCTCAGTCCGCTCACACTAAACTTGATGGGGAGTCACACACACAGCTTTTCTATGTTCAACCATCGGAGTGAAATGCTCGGTCCACTCATGCAAAACTAATAGGAAGTCACACACATAGCTTTTTTTTATGTTAATAATAATAATAACAGATAAGTTTTGTATAGTGCTATTCTCAGGTGTACACAAACTCACTGCACTTTACATTCTCCAACATTTTTTAAGTTAAGTGAGAAAAAATATTTTTATAATCCAAGGTAACGTGTTCACAAAAGTAATACATATATGACAACTAACAATGTATATATACACACAAAATATAAAGTACATGTGTCATGAGAAGCAGCCAAAAACAAAATCATTATATTACTACCTACCCATAATTCCCTCCCTCCCAGCAGAGTGAAACAGTCTGCTCACGCAAAACCTAATGAGAAGTCACACACAAAGCTTTTCTATCAAAACTTAAGACTTTTCTGACCTTGACAATAGGTCAAGGGCACCCACATTGAGGTATAAAACACACACAAAATTAGGACCCCAAAAGCGTTCATTTTTTTTCTTATGTATCCCCACCCATCCTCATACACATAAACAGAGAGATGCAGGGGATGGAGGGGGGGGTGTATGTGGGGGGGGGTGGGGGCGGGGGGGGGGGGGGGGGTAGGATGCAGAGAGAGGGGGAGAGAAAGAGAGAAAGAAAATTAACTTGAGAGACAGAGAAAGGCAGAATTAACTTGAGAGAACTCCAACTCAAAAACTTCATTTTACAAGATCCAAACACATAAAAGATTCAAAAGAACAATTATTTATTATGACACAGACACACAATCTGCAAACTTTCAGGGTAATCCCCTTTGTCAAGCTACAAAACAACACTTAAACAACAGTTAAATGGTTAAAAATGATCAAAAATGAGATGAGAAAGTGAAGAACTTATCTTTGTTTTGATCTTGTTTTAGAATGCTAGCAGTCATTCTTGTTTCATATTTTTATTTTGCAAGGAATACAGTTTAGGTTCAGTCAAAACCTGTCTAATGACTGGTCCTTGTTAAGCTACTGATGAGTAAAACAAATTACAGGAGCATCATTAATATAGATATAAGAGAGACAGAGAGAATTAACTCTAGAGAAAGAGAGAATTGACTTAACACATTCTGGCACATACAGTACAGTTAACACTATTGACAGGGCTCACCATAAGTAAGATTGAGACAGACTATGATGTCACCGGAGGAGAACTTAAGACTGTTCAGCTAACACTATTGACAGGGCTCACCATAAGTGAGATTGAGACAGACTATGATGTCACCGGAGGAGAATTTAAGACAGTCCAGTTAACACTATTGACAGGGCTCACTGTAAGATTGAGACAGACTATGATGTCACCAGGGGAGAACTTAAGACTGTTCAGCTAACACTATTGACAGGGTTCACCATAAGTAAGATTGAGACAGACTATGATGTCACCATGGAAGAACTTAAGACTGTTCAGCTAACACTATTGACAGGGCTCACCATAAGTAAGATTGAGACAGACTATGATGTCACCGGGGGAGAACTTAAGACTGTTCAGCACACTGTTGACTGCTGTTGTAGCATTGGTGACCAGTACCAGATCTCGGGGGTCACACTCTAGAAAACACACAGTCATATTGACAGAGATGAGCGATCAAACCATTTTAATAATGTTGTGAAAACCTCATTAACTCACAGCAGTGTAACATCAACACACACAGCTGAGTTGAAACAGTTTCTATTCAGCAGTGTGGTAGATAGACCAGATGGTTAGGGATGACTGCATGTGTGCTAGTTTTGATACTTGCATGCAGTGACAAGTCTCCAAACTGCAAGTGCTACCATCTGCAGCTACAATTTTAATAAATTCACATGCCAAGTCCAACAAATTGCACACATGCACACACAGGCACAATAGACTCAAGCTCGTATGAACACACACACACACACACATGCACGCACACACATGCACACACACACATGCACACACACACACACACACACACACACACACACACACACACACACACACACACACACAACACACAAACACTCACACAAACACACACAACCAACACACACACACACAAACACACACACGCACACACGCACACACACACACACACACACACACATGCACACACGAATGACAGACATCAAATAAAACTCATTCGTCAATGCTATGCACCTTCATATCAAGCAATCCTCAGAAACAGAAATGAACAAGATCTATGTAAAACCCAACACCATAACTGTACCAATGAATTTGGCCAGGCGACGGGTGACGTGAACAAGGTGGGGGAACAACTCCCTGTCAAGGAAGCGAAGCGGCTGCCTCTCTATGTAATCCTGCCATCTCTGCCAACATCAACAACAACAACAACAAAATTACGCATAATCATACTGAAAATTAATGAACTGCAGATACAGTTAACAACTAAGATGCATTGACAATCAGTTTCTGCTAATGTTTCAGTTGTTGGATTCAGTTTCTGCCGATGTTTCGGTTGTTGGATCAGAAGTGCCACGTAAAACTGCAAAAAGTGCATTAAATGATATAAAAGAAATGTAAATTAGTGAGAAATGTATATTGCAATGATGGATATATGTTTTGAAATAAACGCCCTGCAATGGAAAAAAAACAATTATGAAGGAAGAAGGAAAAAGACGATGAAGAGACTCAGTGGCAGAGAGTGAGAATCAAAGGTTAAACACAGCTGAGCATGGTCACCATAAGGATGGATGACCATTACACACAGCTGTCAACCCCTTTCGGGAGTAAACCTTAGTTTAGAGTTTGTGAACCTGTATTTCCCTTATGCAGGCCGGGGTCTTTTGTTTTTTGCTGGTGGCAGTGGCATTTTGAATTCCGACCAGCACGTGTGGCAGTGGAAGCAAGAAGCAATGTTGTGTGAAATTCACATGTATGACTTCAAATCTCACTTCCAGCAAGATTTCTTAGCCTAGTGCACTTGGCCAGTCGGTGTGCATTTGGCAATGGCATGTATCGGCTGCTCGTTTGGCAGTGTTTCAATCTTTTTGCTCAGATTAAAACAACAACAAAATCCCATGAAAATTATGTTTTCCTGTATCCATTTTCCAATATGGCCAAAGACTGATGTTATTAGTGTACTTAGTGCAAATAAAACAACAAGTGATGGTTTAATTACACCTGTTTATGTTTGCAATAATCACTAATTACTTTGTACCTCAGATTTTCAAACAACTACTTTACAAAATTCAGCCTTTATTACCTGTGCAACCTCCATCAGCCTTTATTACCTGTGCAACCTTCATCAGCCTTTATTACCTGTGCAACCTTCATCAGCCTTTATTACCTGTGCAACCTTCATCAGCCTTTTTTACCTGTGCAACCTTCATCAGCCTTTATTACCTGTGCAACCTTCAAAGCCTCTTTCAGTGCTGCTCCAAATGCTCCATGGTTTAAAAATGTACACCCATCCTGCAAATGACCACCAAAAAAAGTGTGTAAAGGCTAAAAACAATTTAGTTAGTTAGTTAGTTAGTTAGTTAGTTAGTTAGTTAGTTAGTTAGTAATTGGATTGGAGCATCCTGTCAACTGCACAAATACACAGAATGGGAACGTAACATTCTTTCTAAGAATGCACAAGTGCTCTACTGCTATCACATTCTTCATTCAGACAAACAGACATTATTAAAACACCTGAGCATCAAAACAAACTATTTCCATTTCACTGGACACTCACTATGATTCAGTTTGCATTAACCCTTTCACTGCCATGCATGCCATGCCATCACTCAGAAAACAAGCGATCAAAACGTGCCAAATTTGAAAACATTAAAGCTTCTTTGCCCCTTTGCATGAGTACATGGAAAGATTTCTATCAAAATGCTCAATACTAAAAGTAGATTTGTTGTAGGACCATCAAATATACTGTCTGCAGGCATGTGTGTGTGCACTTTTCAGCCCAGAAATTTTACAGGCTGTGGCAGTGGAGGGGTTAAAGGCATTAAAGACAAACTGTTAGCTGCAAAAAGTGTCTTTATCATCTTCACTCACAGGGGATTTTGAAAGGGGATAGACAAAGGGAACTTGGGAGGAGGGGGGTGGGAGAGGGAAGGGAGAAGTTGGAGCCATGCATCCACCAGGACATAATAATAATCAGAGGGAATTTACAATGCATTTTCAGCAACCAAAAGTGCTTTACAACCTAAGTAAAGACATACATGGAACATGTAAATCAAATGACTCTCAAACAAAAATCCAAAAATGCATAAGAAGACATTAATAAACATACTTATTCATGCAAAGCATAGTGAAGCACACACATTCACAGGATTGCACACACGCACACATGCACACACACACACACACACACACACACACACACACACACACACACACACACACACACATGCATGCACGCACACATGCACATTCATGCATGCACACACACGCATCCACCTGCATACATGCACACATGCATGCACACACACGCACACTATAACAGGATCACATGCACATGCACACATAATGCCAATAACACACACACACACACACACACACACACACACACACACACACACACACACACACACACACACACACACACACACACACACACACACACACACACACACACACACACACACACACACACACACACACACACACACACACACAAGCCAAAAAGGACACCACACGAGAGGCTATACTGGTTGAAAATACTCTCCAAAAAGGTAAGTTCTAAAGACTAGTTTTGGAGGCATACTCAACAATATCAACTGTTTTGTGTTAAAAACTCTAAAAAAGGACCCCAGGCAAAGAGGTGCCACAGATTCTAGTGATAGGACTGGATTAAAGGGTATACTGACAGCAGTTTTTCAGTCGATTTCCTGTCTACTTTCTTAAAAATCAACAACTGAAAGTCGCAAGAACACAGCTGTAAACATTGGCACCATGACCAAGTCTGTGAGGTCATAAACACACCCAGCATCTGCAGCAGTCATGTCCAACTTTTTTTCTTAAGTAAGTAAACATGGTGCTTAGGGATGGGAAGAAGGGGGGGGGGGGGGGGGTGGAGGGGGTATGGAGGTGATAAAGAACAAACAAAAATGGCTGCAACCTAAAGGAATTGAAATCTGAAGCCTCTCACCTTCCTCCAAGCACTTTTGTTGCATAAATATGGAAACAGCAACCAGACAAAACCTGCAAAGGGAAATATTTGCACATTTTCCATTTTCAGGACAACTTGTGTCTTTGCCTGGTGTCCCCTTTAAATATCATTTTTAAAATCAGATGGGAAAAGAAATTATACAAACCTCTAACAGAAAATGCTGTTCTTTAAAGGTCTTTCCAAACTGAAGATGGGGTGGTTCATGTGGCAGAGTTTTTTCTAACTGGGACTCCTTAAGGTGGTCAAATGTTGGCAGCTTGAATGGCATTGGGGGTGGCACATACTCTTCCTGTGGAGAAATTAATTATTGTGAGGACATCAGCTTTGTAATTTTGCTTCTGTGTGTGTGTGTGTGTGCGTGTGTGTGTGTGTGTGTGTGTGTGTGTGTGTGTGTGTGTGTGTGTGTGTGTGCATGCATGCGTGCGTGTGTGCGTGGGTGGGTGTGTGTGTGTAAACCAATGTACTCTCTCTCTCTGTCTCTCTGTCTCTCTCTCAGTGCATGAGCACCATGTTTGCATCTCCGTACACACATGTGCATGCATCCCTGTGTGTGTGCATGTGGGAGAGTCTTTTGCATACAAGTGTGTGCATGTGTGTGTGTGTGTGTGTGTGTGTGTGTGTGTGTGTGTGTGTGTGTGTGTGTGCATGTGCTGCTTGCATGCAAATGCACATGGTGTGTGTGTGTGTGTGTGTGTGTGTGTGTGTGTGTGTGTGTGTGTGTGTGTGTGTGTGTGTGTGTGTGTGCAACATTACTGTAGAATTAAAATCTGAACCTCTGGCAGCTCCAACAGCTCTTGCACATTTGAAGCATGGAAAGAACCAAAGTCCCGCCGTGTGTTGTCTGCTGCCATTTTACTGTTGATCAGTTTGAAAACCTCCAACAGATGGGTGATTCAACCTTGAACAAGTTGTTGGCAAAATCAAGTTGAACCCTGAAACAGAATCCCCTCCTTATAAAAAATGCAGTTGTAACAGGAAAAGGATAAGCGGTCACACTAGGGACTACAGTTTTGTCCTAATAAAGCCGTACTGGTTGACTGGGCGTAAAACACTTACACTCTACAGTTTGCCTCTGAATGTTGTTTAGGTACTGATGATTTATTCTATGACATAAAAAAATGTATAGATCACTTTTTTCTTTTCTTTTCTTTTTCAATATTCACCAAGGTATGCGCATTGTGTACAACTAGTACACGGCAGAAAACATGTCAATGAAGTGCATGTTTTGGGATATGCAAGGTACACGAATGTCGCATGAAATATGCATGGCCAAACCCTATCATGACCTTTTGCGTGTCTGGCCAGGTTTTGACGTCTGCATGCACTATGAATATAATGTAGGCTAGTAGACGGGAAGCAAAGTGGATCACATGACCACCTCGTGACCGTCATGTGCCTATTACTTCCGCTTGTGTGTAAACTTGTCAACATGGCAGCCAACAAGGAAAAAATGTACACCCGAAATACAGGGGTGTTGTTGTGTTTTCTCAGTTTCACAGTGACATTATTATGCCAGGCGTATGTGGCAGAAGCTGTAGACTGCAAGATTGGCGAGTTTAACTTGACGCGGCTTCAGTCGTAAGTGCTGTTTTGGTGGTGTGCGACGAAAGACAAATGCTGAGTCAAACTGACGCTGACGGACTTTGACATGTGTTATCGCTAGTATCATTACGTGCGCTTACATGATTTCTGTTCACATTAAAATGTCCAAACAGCTGAGCTATTAGTTCTCCATTTGGGGTATTTGCACTCATCTTTCTGATTATTCGTAGACTAGTCTGATTATTCGTAGACTAGTAATATTATACAGTATCTATGTGTTCTTCATACTATTAACTATAGACCGTTATGCCTACGTTTCGAAAGGTGAACATGGCATATTCTTGTTCCAGTGATAATCAGGACTTTTTACTCTTTACTAACCGGCGCCGCTTCTAATTCTATAGACTACCGCACTGAACTTGTGGAATAATTTGCTTCTGATGAACATTTTGTCATGATCATCATCCAAAATGATGGGCTAACATGATACCGGCCCCCATAGCATAGTGGTTAGCGCTTTTGACTGCATGTCAGAAGGTCTTGGGTTCAAATCCCATCAGAGTCGTGTGGGATTTTTCAGCCCTGACTCAGTGACTGGCTTCTAATGCTACCCAGAACTGATGAGTGCTATGGGCCCAGTGGGAAAGTTGGGACCACACAACCAAGCTTCATCCACTTCACAGATGCGTCTTTGAGAGTGTTGTTCAATTTACTTGAACAACACTACAGGTGCCACTGTTCGTGGGCCAGTCTGACAGCAGGATAATTATGACTGTTGACAGTAAGCTTGGTCTGCAGCCCTGTCAGGTAGTCTCAAACTGAAATGGGCCCACCTCCATTGCAAAATCTGCTCTCATCCTCATCTATAACTGCATAAAATATCTCAGTTTCTCTAGCCCTGCATGCCATGCTCTCGTAGTGACGCCAGTCTTGGTGTTCCTGCCTCCTTCTCACCTGGGGCAGTTCAGTTCAATGTCAGAGTGAGTCCACATTGGAGTACTGACAGAGGGACATAGTGGCAGTCTGCTCTCTGGAGGGGACACTCACACAGCCTGACTCCATGACTTAGCTAACATTATCATCAGTAGGAGGCATAGTAGGTGGTGTCCTGCATATGATGAATCACTGAATCAGAATAGGCATCACTGAACACCACTGAAGTGAATCAGCAGCATTTCAGGCTCTCCTTCAGATTGGGCAGCCCACCAATGATCCGATAGGTATCTCCTCCTGTGGACCTCTAGTGGCAGGGCCACAGTGCAGAGCAAGTCTTTGGTGTGGTCAGAGGCAGGAATGCCAGGATGAGCAGCAGAGGAGCAGTGCCTCTGAGGTCGGCACAGATGATAGGATAGCAACAACAACAAAAAGCAAAAGAAATATGACAGCGATAAGCACAGACTGTATAGCATGATGTTTTTGACAGTTAGTAATCATTAACTACTCTGTTTGTTCACATGTCCTGTTGAAAATCACAGTTTCTTATGTCTTTAAATTCAAACTCAGAGTTCCATTTGTACATCTACATCTACGCACGCACACACACACACACACACACGTGTGCGTGCACACACACACACACACACACACACACACACACACAGGCACAGAATCAATACACAGTTTGCCTGAATACAGAAATTGGCAGTCAGGCAAACTGAAATCTGGAGCACTGTTTTTTAATCATATATATATATATATATATATATATATATATATATATATATATATATATATATATATATATATATGTGAAGACCATATCATGACATCATGTGCTGATCAAACATTTGTTCCTTGTCGCTTGCTCATTGTTTGTTGTATAGTTTTAGGTCACAGGCTGACAGTAACATGTGTTGCTTCATAACAACAACATGTGTTGCTTCATAAACATTAATGCAGCTGTTGCAATGGCTTTTAAGCTGGGCACTTGGGCACACAGACACAAAATATGACACAAATTATAAAATGTTACTGAATTGACAATGTATCAGTATTAACTTCACATTTTATTGTATTACATAATTACTGACAAAAAGAAGAAGAAAAAAGGTACATATGATGACAGTACATAACTATATAATCATAAATTATGTACAACATTCATGTATAATTACATACATTTTATACTAGTGGAACTTTACAATTAACATACTGTTAACTGTACGGACAGATACAACGTAAAAATGGCATGGTTCGTGCATTACAAAATGAACAGTTTAAAATACTTTATTACTTGTTTAGTTGGATATTACTTGTTTAGTTGGATAGCTTTTAAAAATTTATTTTTCTGTTTTCTATTTGAAAAGATTATTGATTCAGTCACAAAAGGATAGTTATATAAAAACTGCACTCAATGATCCAGTCATGTTGCCTTTGATTTTGTGATTGCTAGACGTACATACTACATAGTACATTTTCTGGCTTTGAAAAATGATTATTGGTGTTCATGTTAACTCCCCCCCCCCCTTCCCCCCACATGCACAATTCTATTCTTCTAATTGAAAAAGTAATTAATCCTACCATACATGATTATATTCTGGGGTGGGATGTTGCTCAGTAATTAATCCTAGTAAAATAATCCCATTAAGGTAATTAATTCTATTCATACATTATTATATTCTGGGGTGGGATGTTGCTCAGTTGGCTGACCATTGGGTATATTCTGGGGTGGGATGTTACTCAGTTGGTTGACCATTGGGTATATTCTGGGGTGGGGTGTTGCTCAGTTGGCTGACCATTGGGTATATTCTAGGGTGGGATGTTGCTCAGTTGGCTGACCATTGGGTCTGGCATGCTGCTGACACAGGCTCTAGTCTCTGGTGCAGCAGTGCAAGGAATATTTCCCTCAGAGACAGCTTCCATGCAGACTCTGCTTTGGCAACTTCTGTGCAGACTCTGTTTTGCCCTTGGTTTTTATACGCACACACCAGTGAGCAGTCACCTGCATTAACATCTGCACGCACATTAAAAATCCCTAGCACTGGCAGCCATATGATATATATACCATTGACATTGTTTGCACACACAATAATGCGGCACACGCTCGGTCAACCCTTGCAGATGGAGTGTGATAGCCCAAGAGGCAGATGAACAGTTGTTGTTATTGATTGCTTTTATGTAGCACTGGTCTCTCACTGCACTCTGATTGCCTGTGGTTGTGAGTGAGTGACTGTAGCCTTTTAGTTTTACAGAGTGTTTTGAATATCCGACAAAGTGGTGTAATTACAGTGCTGTTTGGTTGTTACATGGCTAGTGCCGTGTGAAACTGCTACCATTCATCTCCCAATATATGCAATACATCTCCCCCAAAATGTGTGTTATAACCACCATGAAAAGGGAAATGTGGATGAAGAAGAAAAACAGATTATTCGCTGGGCATCAGTTTGTCAGGATAAATACTGAATGAGGTGCTACTGTACATGCTGTAAATGCAAAATACTCATTCAAAGGGGGTTGTCTTATATTATCATAGTTGCATTTTATTCCTCTTTTCTTTTCTTTTTCTCTTTCTCTCCCCAGCTTTAACCCCTGGCATGCTGGGCACAACAAAACAGACATCGCTTTTGACATCTACCTTTGCGACACACCCAGCGGTGCTGCTTGCAGCGGCGGGATTTCTGTGTGGGGTCGTAACCTCACTAGCAGCACCACACTGCAGTACGGTAACTGCAGCCTTTTCAACTTCACCACAGAGTCTGATGATGGTGAACTTTTGGTGATGGTGAAAGGTTCACCGTGCCCAGCGATGCCTGATGAGCTCACCACCACCGTCATCTATTTTAAGTGTGGCAAAAAATTGGTAAAGTTTTCCTGTGTGTGGAGATGGTTATGTGTTCTGTCTCTGTCTCTCTCTCTGTCTCTGTCTCTCTCTCTCTCTCTCTCTCTCTCTCTCTCTCTCTCTCTCTCTCTCTCTCTCTCTCTCTCTCTCTCTCTCTCTCTTTGTGAGAGAAATCTCACTTTGATGCTTCATTTATCTTACAAGTACAGGTTTGTTTCTCCATTGTCATCAAAGTTTTACTTTTAGTTTATAAAAAGAAGAAGTGTATTATGCCCCCTGCTTTTACTCCAGATTTTGTATTCCAGTGCTTGTTAATCAGTTAGTGAATTACCCACATTCAGTTACCTAATTACTTGCATTCGGTTTTGTTGTTGTTGTTGTTTTTATTATTTTCCCCTGCTATGTGGCATTAAGTTTCAGTCCCAGTTCTCTGATAAATATTTCAAACAAACAAAAATCTGAATGATGAATGTGTGTCTGTATGCTTTACGTAAAACTTACCAACTTGTGCGACCCCAGGTTAACTGCAGTTGCTGTTTGCAGGGTCGGCCGGTGTACCTTGGAGATTTTGGATGCTCTTTCTACTTTGAATGGGAGTCGTTTGAGTTCTGCACAGACCTGGAGCATCCAGCCAATGAAATTCCATGCTTTGTGTACAACAACACTCAGCTCATTGATTTGTCTCCCTTGACCAAGCTGAAGGGAGGTTACCTGGTGAAATCCGAAAACCATGATTTTTACATCAACGTGTGCCGTGATCTTACTCCTGGTGAGAGTTGGTTAGATCTGATGAAATCTTGTTGTTGCTTTCCTGTAAGGCTAATCAGAGATTGTTGTTTTCTCTGTGCCTGACCATATTAAAGCAAACCAAATAAATCTTTATTATTCATCAATATACAAAGCATACAAATTAAAATTGTCCTTTGACACATGGACTCAAGAAGGTACATTTAAAATAACAATAAATATAAAATAAATACGTAAAAATCTCACTCTCACGTTCTATCCCCACTCACCTGCCCCGGCTTCTTCCACTGACATACACCTGCAAACACATGAGTAACATTTAGAACACGCGTGCATCCATGCACGCACACACACACGCACCCACACACACACGGACGCACATACACACACGCTTCATCACCTGCAACATATTAAAATTCTAAATATGGATTTGTCATAGTATCAGTTCTTCCACAGGAGATCCAACAGTGTAGAGATTTGGTGAAATAAGACTCACAAATAATATACATTCACATAGATATTTCTCCCCTTTGCCGCCCCCCCCCCCCCCCCACCCCCACACACACACTTGCTGTGGACCATCAGTGATTCAATTCCATCCAGTGTAACTAGATCGGTGGATGGCTAAAGCTGATCACAGTCCAAACAACAGTTTCTGCTGATATCTTGAAGTACCTTACATGTGAAACAAGATTATTGCAAGTTGGTTTGAAACTGTATTTCCAGACAGCAGCACTGGAACCAGGTCATGCCCCAAATCCTCCAGCTCGTGCAGGGTGATCGGAGGCACCGGATCCAGCATGGGTCGACCGCAGACCAAACTACAGGTGGTGGACAATGAAATCAAAATGACCTACACGTCCACACAGAAACCTGCGGGCTGCATTGATTTCCCCCAAACCATTGTCTACTTCAGATGTCCTGAACGGGGTGGCGTAAGTTTTCTCTGCATGCACCGCAAAAACCTGTTGCGTGTCACTGCCCAATAACTCTTTGTGTTATGCACAGTAAAACCTGGTGGTGTGTGTGTGTGTGTGTGTATGTGCATGCATATATATGCAAGTGCATGCATACATACATGTGAATGTTTTGATTGATGTATGTGTATGTATAATATGCATATGACATTATATGCAGCCTATACAGATGTTGTTTTTCATTTTAAAGTGCCTAGGGCCAGAAAGTTGGCTCTGTACCATTGTTATGATGATTACTGTTATTTCTCATGCTGTTTTTGTTGACACAACAGAGCAAGGAGCCCATGCTGCTGAGTGATTTCTTGTGCAACATCAATATTGAGTGGTTCACGGAGTATGCATGCCCCCAGCAGACGCTGAGCAGTGACTCATGCAAGCTCACCATGGAGTCTCACAACATTGACATTGACCTCACTCCGCTTATGAAACCTTCAGGTCAGTGAGTGGTGGTGGGATTACTTGTGTCATTAGTTTTGTTATTGTCTCTTGCAGCGTTTTTTTGTATTTGCTTCTTTCTCCTTCCAGCTTTTGTAAGTTAAAGTATAATTATGTGCGTATGGCTTTTTACCGGTTGTATCTCTTTCTCCATCTCCCACTTCCACTCTGTCTCTATCTGTTTGTCTGTCTGTCTCTCTGTCCCTCTCTCTCTCCCTCTCTCTCTCCCCCTTTCTCTCTCTCCCTCTCTTTACCTCCTTTCTCTCTCTCACTCCCTCTCTCTGTCTCTGTCTGTCTCTGTCTGTCTCTGTCTCTCTGTCTCTGTCTGTCTGTCTGTCTCTCTCGTCTCTCTCTCTCTCTCTCTCTCTCTCTCTCTCTCTCTCTCTCCTCATCATCATCATCATCCATCATCATCATCATCATCATATTTCACTATAAATGCCTTGATTACTGTAGCAATGGCAGATATGAGTCAACCTTTGCGCTAATATCTTCACTGTTGAGAAATATAGTTGAGTCAGTCAATCAGTGTCATGCTAATAACCCCCACTCCTGTGTTCAGGATCTCCATACAGTGTGAGTGTGGCTCAAGGCGCGGACTCCTACATCTACTACCTGAATGTGTGCGATCAGCTGGGGATCCCCTGTGGGAAGGAGCATGCAGACCATGAAGCTGTTTGCCAGGTGGACAACACAGATGGCCACGCCAGCGGCAGTGGCAAAAATCTGGGAGATGCCAATCACAAGACACTGAGGTACATCAAGCTGTGTTTGAGAAATGAAATCACTGTTGTTGTTGTTGTCGTTGTCAAGATTCAAGAGGGGTCTTTTAATCCTGTACAGTTTTGTTGTTGTTGTTGTTGTTGTGATTGATTTCATCATTTGTCATTGTTTATTGTTCTTGCACAGTTTCTTCTTCTTTTTTTCTTTTTCTTTTTTCTTTCTTTCTCTCATTGTATCATATTCATGAAGGAAAGAATGTTTTTTGGAAACCTGTTTGTTATGTACATTTGCTGAAGGTATATGGTGCTTGCCTGTGATCCTGCTGCATATGTTCAGTTGTTAAGTCTGCGTGTGCAGTGCTTGCCCCTTGTTATCACGTCATTATTAGTCAGTTATATGAGCTTTTGTACATGCTCATAAAACTGACATTGGCCACAATAACAAAGACAACAGTATTGATGGTGATAATGACCATGATAAAATCCTGCTCCACTTGAGGAAACTTTCTTTGAAGAGAACTAAATGGATTAAAAAAAACAAAAAAAAATTATGGCAAAGTAACACACTAAAAAATACATCATATATGAATGTGTGCACTCACACACACACACACACACACACACACACACACACACACACACACACACACACACACACACACACACACACACACACACACACACACATCAGTGGACTAAAATAATTCCAGTGAACTAAAATAATTGAAGAACGAGTTTGGAGAGGCTGAGAGTTTGCTGGCAGCATCAGGTTTATGAGTGAAAAGCTGGCTTGCTGTTCTGGGCACAACATGATCTCGTCAAAACAGTCAGTAATACGCACATCTTATATGAGCTGCTGTTGTATGCACTTTCTACCGGAGTTGTATTGAATCAGTTTTAACATTTTTTGTTCCTGTGCTGGTTTGGAGGCTTGAATGTGAAAAGCAAAAATGTCCTGAATAAAGTGGTGAATGTGTGGGGCAAGGTTGTGGGTGAAAAACAAGAACAATTAAGTCAGTTGCTTAAATGATGTGTGGTACAGAAGGCTAGGGTGATTGTAGATGACAACAGCCATGTCCTTGCTAAACACTATGAGCTTCTTCCATCTGGTAGACGATTTCGCATACCTAAATCAAATACAGTTTTGTTCTGCAGTCAATAACATTTCTGAACAGATAAATCCATTCAAACACCAGAGCAGTGAGTGTGTGTGTGAGTGTGTGTGTGTGTGTGAGTAAATTACATAAATTACTAGTTTGTTTATTATGTAACTTTTGTATTTTTAATAACTGTTCTTTGAGGTTTTAAAATATAAACACGTGTTATTGTATATGGTGATGTGGTTAATGTTCAGCCACGTTTTAATTTCTCTGAGGAGATAATAAAGGAATCTTGAATCTTGACATTTACATTTTACTTATTTACAACTAACAAAAGACATGCCTGGCATCACGCCTCCCCTACTAGTCGACAGCAGACACATTTTCACAAATTTCAGTCAGTAGAGTGCCTTTCACAAACTCGTCTTTTTGACATTGAGAGAATCCAGCGACCTTTTTTTCTTTTTTCTTTTTTCCCCATGCCAGGAGGGTCAGGTACAGGATTCTGATGTGCTATTGATTCACAACTGTGCTACACAATAACATGTTTTTCTCAAACCTATTTATATTTCATGGGCACTACTACTCACAGGAAGGATCCTGCTTCAACCATTTATGATGACAAGAAAGATGACCTTAAGTTTTACTCCACAGGCCCATGTTGGATGGTAGTGAGAGTGTGTCAAATGACACAGATAAATTTTGTTATCAATCTGTGTGTTTGTTAGGTACTCAGATGGAGAGCTGTTACTGACATACAAGGATGGAGACCCATGTCACACCCACTTCCGGCGAAACACCATCATCAATTTCATATGTGACCAGAATGCAGGTGAGATGGATTCCAATATCAGTCCTGTCAGCAGGTGAGATATATCTGCCCTGTCAGCAGGTGACATGGATTGCTGTATCTATCTTGTTAGCAGGTGAGGTGGATTCCTGTATCAGTCCTCTGAGCAGGTGATATATATCTGTCCTGTCAGCAGGTGAGATGGATTCCTATATCAGTCCTGTCAGCAGGTGAGATGTATCTGTCCTGTCAGGAGGTGAGATGGATTCCTGTATCTATCCTGTCAGCAGGTGAGGTGGATTCCTGTATCAGTCCTGCCAGCAGGTGAGATGGATTCCTGTATCTGTCTTATCAGCAGGTGAGATGGATTCCTGTATTAGTCCTGTCAGCAGGTGAGATGTATCTGTCCTCTCGGCAGGTGAGATTGATTCCTGTATCAGCCCTGTCAGCGGGTGAGGTGGATTCCTGTATTTGTCCTGTCAGCAGGTGAGATGGATTCCTGTATTTGTCCTGTCAGCAGGTGAGGTGTAATAGTCCTGTCAGCTGAGAAAGCTGAAAATAATCATCTAATACTGGTAGAGCTTCTTGTCATTTTCCTTTTTTCAGGGTCCGAATTTTGGGGGTGGATACTGACAGTAGGCACCTGCTTGAAAAGCCTAATATAGTAATAAGAGACCACTCCCTCTTTTATTCACTTCATATTTCCATTTAAACAGCCCCATGACCATGACTTACTGACTGGTTTTTATGGTGGTCTTTAGAGAGGGGTGCCACTGTGATGACTTTGAGATGAAGGCTGTTTAAAAAAAAAAATGTACTCTGTTTGCTCTCCACCACCACCACACCCCCTTCATCCCAGTTCTCCCCCCTCTCCCCCCCACCAGCTCCCACCAGCCAGAAATGCTACCTGTCCCACTCAGTCCTGTATTTCCTGGGTGAACAACAGGTGTTTCCAGAAATTTGGCTCCTGTTTGTTTGCTTATTGGTAAGCATTCCTTCGCTGAAAGGGTGAGATTCACCTGACATTTGGTGAAAGTAGCGCGTGCAACCATTTCCGGACACCTGTACACACTGTTGTTCACCCAGGTGCAGTGTTACTCACCGCTTCAGCAGCTGCACTCCAACTTCAGGGATTGTGATCATGGAGTTTTTATTCATGTCATGAAGAGTACTATAGCTGAGAGTAATCCAGACACAGAACTCTTAACACAACAGACATTTTGCTTTTGCCCCAAACACTCTGGCTCGAGACAACAAGATGCCAGCGATGACAATGTCAGTGGCCCAGCTCCGATCAAGGTCTGGTTCCTGGTTGACCCAGTTCTGTTTTGATTTCCATCAAGTCTGTCATTTCAGTTTCTGTCCTGTTACCTTTTTTTAATTGTTATTTTTTTTCTCTTTTGTGAATTTGTTCTAACAGCTGATGGAGGAGTCGGCGTGCCTGAGTTCAGGGAGGAAGTCAACTGTACATACAGCTTTGACTGGAAGACGCGCTACGCATGTGTGAACCATCCTGGGGACATGTCCTGTCACGTGGAGCACGAGGGGAAGCTGTTTGATCTCTCCGACCTCACAATTGAACAGGGTCAGTGAAACTGTGGCTGTATTCTGAACACCGATCCTACGCAGTGGTTTGGTTCAACCCTTTCAGCTGCTGCTCCATGTGGGATACGGGCAGAGTCTGAATGCTTTGCCAGCCTGCACCTGTGTTGAAAACAGGCGTCTGAAAACCTTTGTTTAAATGCCGTTCCAAGGTTTTAAAGTGTGCACTCAGTAAGGAAGGGCAGCAACTCCAGCCATCTGCCTGCATTTTTTCTTCCGTATAGTTGTCCAACTTCAACTTATGAAGCCTCTGACACTGTCAGCAGGTTCTGGGTTATTTTGGTGTTTCCGTAATCCACTGAATTCTGACATGAAATTAACATGCATATGTGATCTTTTTGCATATGGATACTCTCTGTATTGTAGTATACACATGTTTGCCAATGTTTTAAGTGATTCTGAATTTGTTGTACCAGATTTGTTTTTCAACATCATGGCCAAGCAGAAGCATCTGACACTTAGTCCAGTACACACTTTACTTTTTGGCTGATCACTATGATCATGATACCATATCGCTCACCTCATGATATAAGTGAGCAAGTGCATATTCTTCATCCAGATAAAGCATTTACCAACCTTCTGTGGGTAAGTGTTAGATTTGGTTGTTGTAGGTTGCATACTGTGAAATATATTAGACTGTGACTGAAACCACTCCCAAAGCATCCGGCTAAACTTGTGACTGAAACCTTTCCCAAAACATCCTACTAAGCCTGTAACTGAAACAAGCCCCAAAGCATCCTACTAAGCCTGTGACTGAAACAAGCCCCAAAGCATCCTACTAAGCCTGTAACTGAAACAAGCCCCAAAGCATCCTACTAAACGTGACTGAAACAAGCCCCAAAGCATCCTACTAAACATGTGACTGAAACAAGCCCCAAAGCATCCTACTAAGCCTGTGACTGAAACAAGCCCCAAAGCATCCTACTAAGCCTGTAACTGAAACAAGCCCCAAAGCATCCTACTAAACATGTGACTGAAACAAGCCTCAAAGCATCCTACTAAACATGTGACTGAAACAAGCCCCAAAGCATCCTACTAAACCTGTGACTGAAACAAGCCCCAAAGCATCCTACTAAACTGTGACTGAAACAAGCCCCAAAGCATCCTACTAAGCCTGTGACTGAAAGAACCCTCAAAGCATCCTACTAAGCCTGTGACTGAAACCACCCCCACAGCATCGTACTAATCCTGTGACTGAAACAAGCCCCAAAGCATCCTACTAAACATGTGACTGAAACAAGCCTCAAAGCATCCTACTAAACATGTGACTGAAACAAGCCTCAAAGCATCGTACTAAGCCTGTGACTGAAACAAGCCCCAAAGCATCCTACTAAGCCTGTGACTGAAACAAGCCCCAAAGCATCCAACTATGCCTGTGACTGAAACAAGCCTCAAAACATCCTTCTAGGTTGGGAAGTTAACCTAAGTTTTTGGCCTCAAAGCTGAAAGGGTTAAGTACACATATTTGTGTGTGGTATGGCCATAGTAAACTGAAAGAAGTACCAGATAATTATATCCTTGATAAATGATCTCATGTTGAGTCTTTACTAATAACATTGTTTGGGAATAGAAGAGTGGAAAATAATTATAAGACTTCTGTCAGTTGTACATTTAAGTGAAATGTAAACATTGAAATACATAAACGAACAAACACACAAATAAAGCATTTTGTGATACATAAACAAACAAACACGCAAATAAAGCATTTTGTGCTGTAGGTTCTGATTGGTCAGTGGTTTGCAGGTAACAACTGGTTGGCACTGTCGGATCAGAATGGCGATGCCAGTTACCAGTACTTCATCAACGTCTGTCATGATGTGCTGCATGCAAACGGAGCTGAGTCTTGCCCTGCTGGGTCAGCTGTTTGCAGAACAGGTGTGTATCTTTACCTGGGGAGCAGAGATAGCTCAGTGGTTAGAGCATCAGGCTCATGATCAAAAGGTCTCAGGTTCCAGTCCCAATGGGAGCAGCGGGAGACTTTTCTTCTCAACTTTCTGTGCTGACGCCTGTTTTGGCATCCATTCCACCCACATGTTACCACAGTAGCACGTAAAACATCCCAGTCATTCTGCCCAAAGTGCAGGTGGCAGGTTACAGGCAAACACGCACGCACCCTGCTTATGAGGCTTTGAATAAAGTGACACTGTAAACTTGTGCCTGGTTGTATGGTGCACGCAGAGCATGTGCCAAGATGGCAGCAACTGACGTGGCACCAGCCACGCAACAACCAAATAGTGCTGCAAGTACACCACTTCAGTGGATACTCAGTAATGCACTAGAAAAGGTGACAGTCACTCATTCAAAATCACACGCAGCAAGAGTGCAGTGAGCTTGCTCGAGAGGAGAGAATAGTGCTATGTAAAAGCGATTGATTATTAATCACAGACTTTCGTTGTGACTGATATAGTGAACAAAATACGTAATGCAGACAGCTGTCTAGATGTTTTCACCAGGTATAGTAGAAGGTAAGCATAATTGTGTGCTTGCTGAATCTGTGTGCATGTGCATGCATACATGCATGTGAGTGTGTGTTGTGTTCTACACTCTCTTTACTACCAGCATTTTACTCTCTTTTCTATCTCTTGAAACTCTGGCATTGTTTTTTCCAGACCGTGCCAGTAAAAGTGTCAGCCTTGGTACCTACACAAGAGGTTTGCAGTATGACCCTGTGACCCAGAAACTCTTCATAAATTACACCACGGCAAGCTCCACTGACCATGAATGCTCTGGTACCATCAACAGCATCCTTACTTTCATCTGCAAACCGGGTAGGTACTACAAGTGCTTGCAATCGGATCTAGCTTTGTGTTGTAATGCTTCTGGGTAAATATGTGATATTTTTATATTCGTGCACAGCACACATTTTTTTATGCTATGATCATGGTCGGGCTTGATAGACCTTCATATATTGAAGGTTGTGGCTTAATTAAAGAAAGAAGTCGCTTGTGTTCATATTTTTATGGGGGGGGGGGGGTAAGAAAAGAAAAGGACTTAGGATGTAATAAAGATGACTACAGCACACCCTGCATTTAAGTTTTAACACCTGACTCTCATCATCGGGTGGATATCTTCAGGTCTTAGGACACCGTTTATATTGTTACTATGATTTTGTTGTTTTGTACAGGTTGCTTGATGTTGGGAGGCATGCATTTGTGCTCTTTGCTTGATGGAGAAAGTCACGCTGATGAAATATTTTGTGTGATTTACTTCTTGAAGAAGTTGCGCAAGTGACGATTCTGCTGGAAATTCAGATCGCCTTACCTGGGTAGGGCTACAGCAGCCGCAAGAGCAGCACTACCTATTGAGTGTTCCTATCAGTGTGTGCTGTATTTCCATTGTCCAAGCAGTGGTATGGCTGCCAGTGTTTGGGATTTTTAATGTTTACACAGATGTTGATGCATATGATTGCATGCAGGGGCTGTAAGAGTCTTACACAGTAAGAGTCTGCACTAAAAGTTGACTGGGAGAAAAATCCCTTGCTCCCCCAGGTAATCAAACCCATGTCAGTGTATTTGCATCTGGCTTTTCATTTCAACACTCTACCAGCTGAGCTATCATGTCCCTGTGGCTGACCTGCGATTGTTGTGGCAAACTTCATGTAGAAGGTACGCAGAGTGACGAGTCACAGATGTGATGCTGATCACGTTTATGCAGTACTTGGGTGGTTTACATGACACAACAAATAGGCAAATGATGATCATGAGACACAGGCAGGACACCGACCATACTTGACTTAGCAGATAGGCAAATGATGTTCATGAGACACAGACAGAGCACCGACCGTACTTGGCAGATAGGCAAGTGATGATCATGAGACACAGACAGAGCACCGACCGTGCTTGATTTAGCAGATAGGTAAGTGATGATCATGAGACACAGACAGAGCACCACTTGATTTAGCAGATAGGCAAGTGATGATCATGAGACACAGACAGAGCACCACTTGATTTAGCAGATAGGTAAGTGATGATCATGAGACACAGACAGAGCACCAGCCGTACTTGATTTGGCAGATAGGTAAGTAATGATCATGAGACACAGACAGAGCACCACTTGATTTGGCAGATAGGTAAGTGATGATCATGAGACACAGACAGAGCACCACTTGATTTGGCAGATAGGTAAGTGATGATCATGAGACACAGACAGAGCACCAGCCATACTTGATTTGGCAGATAGGCAAGTGATGATCATGAGACACAGACAGAGCACCAGCCATACTTGATTTGGCAGATAGGTAAGTGATGATCATGAGACACAGACAGAGCACCACTTGATTTGGCAGATAGGTAAGTGATGATCATGAGACACAGACAGAGCACCACTTGATTTGGCAGATAGGCAAGTGATGATCATGAGACAGACAGAGCACCAGCCATACTTGATTTGGCGGATAGGTAAGTGATGATCATGAGACACAGACAGAGCACCGACTGTACTTGATTTAGCACATAGGCAAGTGATGACCATGAGACACAAGACAGAGCATTGACCACACTCAGGCAATGTCTGTTTGGTGTACAGGAGACCTGGAGAGTGGTCCAGTGTTGGTTCACACGTCTGGGGATGAGTGCGTATACCAGTTTGAGTGGTACACAGCCGCTGCTTGCCCCATGTCCCATCAGCACGGCAAGGACTGCACCGTGGTGGACACTCAGGCTGGTCAGTGTCAAGCAGGCTCTTGTGTGTGTGTGTGTGTGTGTGTGTGCGTGTGTGTGTGTATTTTTAGCTGATGTGACAAGAGAGAGAGGTAGTGTGTGGATGGGTAGTTGGGGGTGGGGTGTGAGTACATAGACATGCATTTATATGTGTGTGTGTGTGTGTGTACGTGCATGCATGCATGCATGCATATGTGTATAAATATATAGGGGGGGGGGGGGGGGGTCTGTGCTGTGTGTATGTGTGTGAAATAATTTATGCATGTATGTGAAGAAGGCAGTTCTTGGTTAACATAATTGAGTCAATATTAAAAATCAAAAAATGCATTGAAATATATAAATGAAAATACATTTTGAAACATATGAAATCAAGAATGTTTAACAGACTACATAAGAACAATGAATGCAGGACTGAGTTCATCAACATTCAAAATGACTACAAAAAAAAAAAAAATGAAGACAAAAGTGAGTGAAAATACGCTGAATGAGAATTCACAGACCACTTTGAAGTCATCAGGCATCTGCTTCTCTCTTTTCTAGGATTCAGTTTTGACCTGAGTGGCCTGATGAAGAAAACTGGGGACGGTTACAAAGTGACGGTGGGTGACTATGACTACTACATCAACGTGTGCAGTAAGATAGGAGGAGAGCACTGCAAGAACCCACCACATGACAACGCTGCAGTGTGCCAGGTCAAACACGATGGCACGATGTAAGTGCAACTCTTTCCCCTTTTCGCTTGCTTGGGATCGAAGCGTAGAAATTAACAAGCAAGTAATCGATAGTTGAGGCATTATATTATAGAAAGCCTTAAAACTTAGTATGAATAGTTGAGGCATTATATTATAGAAAGCCTTAAAACTGAGTATGAATAGTTGAGACATTATATTATAGAAAGCCTTAAAACTGAGTATGAATAGAAGAAGAAAAATCTGAAAATAGGAAAAGCCTTGTTCCTTCATAAAGAGCCTGTTGGGTGCCTCTGTCTCTGTTTGTTTGTTAGTATTCCACAGTTTAAACCCAGTGGATCACCAAGTGTTGGTGAGAAATTAGAATGTGCAACCATTTTGACCCACCTGCACATGGTATCATACAAACACATCCAGTGTTACCCAACGTTCCCCCTCCCCCCTTACCCGACACTGCTCCCCCCCCTTCCCCCTTACCCAACACCACTCCCCCCATACCTGACACCGCTCCCCCCCCCTTTCCCCCTACCCAACACCTCCCCCCCCCCCCCCTTACCCGACACCACTTCCCCTTACCCAACACCCCTTCCCCCTTCCCTGACACCCTTCCCCCTTACCTGACACCACTCCCCACTTCCCCCTTCCCTGACATCCCTTCCCCCTTACCCGACACCACTCCCCCTTCCCTGACATCCCTTCCCCCTTACCCGACACCACTTCCCCTACCCGAACATCCCCCCTCCCCCTTACCCAATACCCCCCCCCCCCCTTCCCTGACACCCCTTCCCCCTTACCCGACACCCTTCCCCCTTACCAACACCACTCCCCCTTCCCTGACACCCCTTCCCCCTTACCCAACACCACTCCTCCCTCCCCCCTTACCCAAACACCACTTCCCCCTCCCCTGACACCCCTTACCTGACACCACTCCCCCCCCCCCTGCACCCTTCCCCCTTACCTGACACCACCCCCCTTCCCCCTTACCTGACACCACTCCCCCCTTCCCCCAGCAGCTGCCAGTAATCAGGTCGATCATGTCATAAAGATTATGCTTTGGCTGAAAGTAATCCTGACAAACGTCTCTTCACGCAACAGACCACTGGCTTTAGCCCCAAGCGTTCTGGTGAGGGACAGTATGATGCAATAATGACGATGTCAAAGGCCTCTGATTGGGGCCTTTTTCTTGTTGTGACTGTGCCATTTTTTTTTTTTTTTTTTTTTTAAACATTTGTCTATGCAGGAATACTCCTAAACAAGACTTCTTTTCTTCTTCTTTTTTTCTCTCTCGCTTTTTTTGGTGTTTTTTTAAGTCAAAGTGTAGAAAAACAAACAAGCAAGTAGTTAATTGTTGAGGCATTATATTTAGCTCTGGAAGACCTTATTTTTGTGTGTGTTGACTTTCATTTCTCAGTTTCAGTTTGCTGTTGTTTTTGTTTTGTTTTGTTTTACATCCCTGATGTGATCTATTGTATTCAGAAGAAAAAATGTTTTGTTTTGTTTTACATCCCTGATGTGATCTACTGTATTCTGAAGAAAAAATGTTTTGTTTTGTTTTGTTTTACATCCCTGATGTGATCTACTGTATTCAGAAGAAAAAATGTTTTGTTTTGTTTTGTTTTACATCCCTGATGTGATCTACTGTATTCAGAAGAAGAAAAAAATTGTTTTGTTTTACCTCCCTGATGTGATCTACTGTATTCAGAAGAAAACATTCATTGAATTCTCACTTCCTGTTTTGTCCCCTTTTTTTCCCTTCCTGCAGGGAGTTTAAAACAGGGGAACCCAGCCAGAATTTAGAGTACTTCAATGGAGTACTGAACCTCACCTACACCAACGGCGAAGCATACCATGATGGAAAGGGTACTCCTCGTGAAACAGAGATAGCCTTTGTCTGCGACCCTGAAGCAGGTGCCGGCACTCCTGAATTCTTGGCAGAGCGGAATCACACCTACAGCTTCAAGTGGCTGACAGCATTTGCATGCCCCACGCAGCCCATAGAGTGTGTGGCGGAGGACGAGAATGGGAAGCAGTATGACCTGTCAAGGTGTGTGTTGCATGTACCAAATGGCAGCATGGCAGAAGTTAGGCATAGCAGATGTAAAAGAAATAATATATAGGGAAAAAAATCACGTACGTGCACACGCACACACGCATGTGTGCACACACATGCGCACGCACACACACACATGCATGCGTGCATACATGCACACACACACACACACAAACAAACAAACACACATACACACACACACACACACACACACACACACACACACACACACACACACACACACACACACACACACACACACACACACACACACACACACACACACACACACACACACACACACACTCACTCACTCACTCACTCACTCACTCACACACGCACACAAATGACAAAGGAAAAAAGAAGTGGTGAAAATAAATAAATGAGGATACAAAATGTCACTTAAGCAATACATTCTAACTTTCAATGATGCTAAACAAAAAACTCAAAATTGCCCCCCTCAGGGCACAAACAAAAAACAATAATAACAACAAAATGACTCGCCCCATTTAGCACTGGTTCGTTTCAGAAATAATCAGAACAGTTGCTTTTAGGTATCAAAATCATACCTTTTTTCCTCTTTGTTCTGTAGCTTGTCCAAGTCGGCGTCGGATGAGAACTGGGTGGTGCTGGACGACAGTGACCCAGCCAATCGACGCAAGTTCTACATCAACGTGTGTCGCCCCCTGACGTCCATCCACGGCCTGACATCCACTGGCTGTGAGCTGAATGCAGCTGCTTGTGAGACTTCACTCAGCGGGGGGAAGGTAAAACACCACTCAAGTTCTTGCCTGCACTTCATCTTAGCCATGACATTTGGTTTGTGTGAACCTGGTGGTGATGCTGTTTGTTGTTGTTGGTGGTGGTGGCAAGATGGTGATGTTGCTGCCGCTATAGTGGTGGTGGTGGTTGGGCTGTTGCTGTTGGTGGTGGTGGCAAGATGGTGGTGATGTTGCTGCTGCTATAGTGGTGGTGGTAGTGGTGGTGGTGGTGGTGCTGCTGCTATAGTGGTGGTGGTAGTGGTGGTGGTGGTGGTGCTGTTGCTGTTGGTGGTGGTGGCAAGATGGTGGTGATGTTGCTGCTGCTATAGTGGTAGTGGTAGTGGTGGTGGTGGGGCTGTTGGTGGTGGTGGCAAGATGGTGATGATATTGCTGCTGCTATAGTGGTGGTGGTGGTAGTGGTGGTGGTGGGGCTGTTGGTGGTGGTGGCAAGATGGTGGTGATGTTGCTGCTGCTATAGTGGTGGTGGTAGTGGTGGGGCTGTTGCTGTTGGTGGTGGTGGCAAGGCAGTGGTTATGTTGCTGCTGCTGCTGTGGTGGTGGTGGTGGTTGTGGTGGTGGTGGGACTGTTGCTGTTGCATCGCCTCCACCTCCTCCTTTTCTGCCATCCCCCAAAAGAACTCTTCATCACTTTGAAGACAATAGAAGAAGGTAAGTTATTCCATCATATCTGCATAAACGGAAATGTTGCCTAGTTTCAGGTCCAGGTCAGGTTTATATCACTGCATTAAGAATATAACTGCTGTGTAACTTTTAAGAATGAATGTACAGCGATCACTGACTGACCAAGGCCAAGCCAGCAAACACATCACATCACAGGCATGTTCGATTTCTGGAATCTGTGGTGACCACTACCAACCTTGGCTGAGCCAAGAAATGCATGACAACATGAAGCCTGGGAACAATGTTCTGTTTCAGGAATCTGTGGTGATTGGCAACCTGAGCCAAGCCAAAAACTGCACCACAACATAAAACCTGGGAGTGTTCCATTTCAGGATCAATCTGTGGTGACTGGCAACCTGAGCCAAGCCAAAAAAAGGACCACAGCATGAAGCCTGGGAACATTGTTCCATTTTAGTATCAATCTGTGGTGACTGCCAACATGATGCCTGGAAAGGTTCTGTTTCAGGAATCTGTGGTGATTGCCAATGTGAAGCCTGGCAATGTTCCATTTTAGGAGTCTGTAGTGACTGCCAGTCTGGGCCAAGCCCCCCCCCCCCCCAAAAAAAAAGCACCACAGCATGAAGCCTGGGAATGTTCTGTTTCAGGCATCTGTGGTGATTTCCAACCTGGGCCAAGCCAAGCCAAAAAAAAGCACCAGAGTATGAAGTCTGGGAATATTCTGTTTCAGGAATCTGTGGTGATTGCCAACCTGGGCCAAGCCAAGAAGCGCCCGGTGCTGAAGATGGCCCGCGATCACTACATGCGCCTGGAGTACACAGATGGCGCTGCTTGCCCTGATGGAGGCGCCGGTGCACGCTACAACACCACCATCCACTTCCTCTGCGTCAAGGGGCAGCAGGTATTCCGTCCCTTTTCAGCAGCAAGACCCCCGTTAAATGGTGCAGTTTGGGTGCTTTCAGGGGACTGTGGGATAGGGAAGAACTCCGTTCAATGCTGTGTCCATGTGTTGATAGTAGCGACAATTTGTTTATTTGTCATGTGCTAACGTTCCTCATCGCCCTGATATAACCGCCGTGGTTGGCAGTCATTACATTTTTTAAATCTACCTATCTAGCTTTCCTCAGCCCCAAACCCTGAGGTTCACCAACTGAGAAGTTAAAATTACAGTACCCAGTACCAGAAGTTCACTAACAGCATGGTCGCGACAAAACACTTCATGTATATCAGAAACGTGAAGCGCAGCATGATTTGGTATTTAACCATGATTTCAGCAGCATCAGATTCCCCTCTAGTGGAATTTTTTAGCAAGACCATGTGGTGTATGCAGCTAGGTTTATGTTTACTTGTTCAAGGTTGTTGTTTTTGTGCGTGTGTTTTTTTTTTGGGAGGGGGGATGAGGAAGTAATAATGTTGGTGTTATTTGTGTGTGTGTGTGTGTTATGTGTGTGTGTTATGTGTTTTTTGTTGTTGCTGAGTTTTTCTGTGTATGTGTGCTTTTGTTGCGTCCAGGGCTCTGTGCTTCTGTGTATCTTTCTTCTACATCTTCTATGCCTAGTTTCTGCTCTTAACACACCCCCCCCCCCCTTTTCTCCCTTCCCTCCGTCCCGAATCTTATGTTGTGTGAGTGTGTGAATGTATGTTGATGCTGTTCTGTATATATATATATAAACTGTTGTTGTTTTTTAAAGGTGTAGCTCCAGGCTGAGTATTTGCATTTTGTCATCGTGGACAAATGGCCCCAGTCTGCCCTTCTTGCTTTCATTGTGTCAAAAGCCCTGTGCTGCTCTATATTCTTTCTTCTGCACAATTTCTTCTCTTAACCCTCCCCAGCCCCCCCCCACCCTCCCCCCCAACCCTCCTTCTTTGCTTCCGCCCTCCTTAGAGCCTTAAAGTGCGAGTATGTGAATATGTGTTGATGCTGTTCTGTATAAGACCTAAGCATTCACAAAAACAGGACGGATAATCTCACAAACATGCACTTGAACGCATAGCGATAGATCATGAACCATAGCGTTACAGCACCCAGTACCAGAAGTTCATTAAGAGCATAGTTGCAGCAAAAGACGTGCATATTATAACCTGACTGAAAGGAGTGAGAAACAGAGCTAAATGCTGCATATTTGCATTTTGTCACTGTAGTCAAGAGGCCCCAGCCCACCTCGAAAGGTTGGCCCTTGCTCCTTTGAGGTCATCTGGGACACCAATGCTGCCTGCGCGCTGACGGACACACCAGGTGACGGAGCAGCAGATCCGTGCACCATCACCGATGCCAACTACACCTACAGTCTGCAGTCCCTGAAGAAAGGCGACGGCAGCTTCTACACTGCACGGACTCGCGACAACTCTCGCACATTCAGGGTGACTCAAATTTTGTCAGTCCTAAGACATGACTGGGTGAATATGTAAAATTGGAAATAGGTGTGTGGGGGGGGTGGGGGTGGGGGGGGGGGGGGGCTTTAAAATTGCTGGAAATTGTCATTTAATGTGAGTAAAAGTGGGTGGGGTGAAACAGAGCTACACAAATACTGCTTCCTGTTGTTTTTGTTGTAGTGTTCCCCAGCTCAACACCGGGTATGGAAAATAGTACAGTGACAGCTGCATTCCAAAGGGTCAAAGACACACACGCACGCACGCACGCACGCACGCACGCACGCACGCACCACCACCACACACACACACACACACACACATGCAAATACACACACACACGCACACACACACAGCACACACACACACACACACACACCACACACACGCACACACACACACATCACACACACACAACACACACACACACATGCAAACACACACACACACACAACACACACAACAACACACGCAATGCACACACACACACACACACACAACACACAACACAAACACACACGCACACACACACACACACACACACACACACCACACACACACACACACACACACCACACACACATGCACACACACACAAACACACACACACCACACACACACACACACACACAACACACCACCACAACACACACACACACACACACACACCACACATGCAAACACACAGCAATCACACACACACACACACACACACATGCACACACACACACACACACACACACAAACACACACACACGCATGCAAACACACACACACACACAAACACACACGCATGCACACACACACACACATGCACACGCATGCACACAAAGTGGGAAAATTATGGGCTACAATGAAAGAAGTGGGCCTGAAAGAAGAATATTTTGCCACAGCTAATACTGTTTTTTAAGTAACTCAGACTGAATTCGCTTTGGAAAGACTGTGATACTGCTTGTCATTATGTTTCTGTCAGTAAAATTTGTCCTGAAGCAAAGTTCCTTACTTTTTCACTTGCAGTGTGGTTGAAATGATGCTGTGTGCGAAACTAATATCTGCTGCAACATAATTACGAAATTCACACTTCACTGAACTCTTTCATTTGTTGTGCTAGCTGAACATCTGCGGCACAGTGCCAGCCCCCAACTGTGACACGATCAACGAGAAAATGGCCAGTGTTTGCGAAGTGCTGTCCTCTGGCAATCCTGGTCTCACCGTTGTGGACACAATGGCCCTGCGTTTCACAGAGGAAAACAACATCATGGTGACTTACGTAGGACAGAGGAGGAAAGCCACTGGTATGCCTGTGGTTGTGTTTGTTTTGTTTTGTTTTGTTTTGTTTTGTTTTGCATGTCTGGCTGGCTGTCTTGTATGTGCGTGACAGTGCAGGCATGTTTGTCACTGTGATGATAATAAGTTGTTGCCCCCGAGGAAATCCAGCAGTAGTGGATATGCATTAAGCAGCCTACTCAGCTTACTAATGATTTCTGGGGGCGGGGGGGGGGGGGGGGGGGGACTTGGTGGTAGAGCACCAGGCTTGTGATCAGGTTATGGTTCGATCCACACTCCAAGCACCACTTTCCGGCACCTTCCTCCAAACTCAGCCAGATTTAGTTACGTCACCGAAGGGGCACTCTTTATCTCTGCGCAGCTGTCCACCATGCGGTCAGCGCCCTCCGAAAGGTTTGGGTACTAATATGACTGGAAGCAACCTAGCGCCCAAGCACGCACGTAAACACAAGGTGCATCCATCCCGGGTTAAAAAAAGAGAGTTCCATCTCGATTCAAACGATTTTGGTTTTATTTGAGCTGGCGTAAGCAACATAGTCAGTTATGAAACAAGCGTCTGATAAAACTTGAGTCATTTGTAACAAACTTACGACTGTTTGAGCACCAACAAAAAACTGCTTG
>JABMCL010000728.1:1662500-1700000 GCA_018857735.1 Alviniconcha marisindica | reverse complement strand
GCATGTGTAGGTGGTGTGTGTGTGTGTTGTGTGTGTGTGTGTATGTGTGTATCTGCATGTGTGGTGTGTGTAGGTGGTGTGTGTGTGTGTATGTGTGTATCTGCATGTGTAGGTGGTGTGTGTGTGTGTGTATGTGTGTATCTGCATGTGTAGGTGGTGTGTGTGTGTGTGTATGTGTGTATCTGCATGTTGTGGTGGTGTGGTGTTGTGTGTATGTGTGTATCTGCATGTGTAGGTGGTGTGTAGGTGTGTGTGTGTGTGTGTGTGTGTGTGTGTGTGTATGTGTGTGTTGTGCTGTGTAGTGTTGTGTGTGTGTGTGGTGTGTGTGGTGTGTGTGTGTACTGCCTAGGTAGGGGTGTGTGTGTGTGTGTGTGTGTGTGTGTGTGTGTGTGTGTATGTGTGTATCTGCATGTTGTAGGTGGTGGTGTGTGTGTATGTGTGTATCTGCATGTGTGGTGTGTGTGTGTGTGTGTGTGTGTATGTGTGTATCTGCATGTGTAGGGGGTGTGTAGGTGGTGTGTGTGTGTGTGTATCTGCGTGTGTAGGTGGTGTGTGTGTGTGTGTGTGTGTGTGTGTGAAGGGTACTGCCCTTACTGCTGCGTCGGGATCAACAAAAACAGTTTCCTGGTTTTGATGTTGTGTAGATGCTTTTAGAAATTCTATTAACCCTAGTTTGGGTGTTGTGCAAACACTTTCTGCAGATGTTTGCCATAGTTTTGATGTGGTATGGACACTTTCTGGAAGAGGTAAACCCTAGTTTTGGGTGTTGCATGAATATTTTTTGCAGGTGTTAGCCCTAGTTTTGGTGTTGTGTGGATGCAGGTGTTAACACTAGTTTTGGTGTCGTGTGGATGCGGGTGTTAACACTAGTTTTGGTGGTGTGTGGATGCAGGTGTTAACACTAGTTTTGGTGGTGTGTGGATGCAGGTGTTAACATTAGTTTTGTTGTGTAGTTGCAGGTATTAACATTAGTTTCAGTGAAGTGTGGATGCAGGTGTTAACCCTAATTTGGGCATTGTGTGGATGCAGGTGTTAACCATAACTTAGGTGTTGTGTGGATGCAGGTGTTAACACCCGTTTCAGTGAAGTGTTGATGCAGGTGTTACCCTTAATTTGGGCGTTATGTGGATGCAGGTGCTAACCCTAATTTGTGTGTTGTGTGGATGCAGGTGTTAACATTAGTTTTGGTGTTGCGTGGATGCTGGTGTTAACACTCATTTCAGTGAAGTGTGGATGCAGGTGTTAACCCTAATATGGGCACAGTGTGGATGCAGGTGTTAACCCTAGTTTTGGTGTTGCATGGATGCAGGTGTTAACACTAGTTTCAGCATAGTGTGGATGCAGGTGCTGACCTTAGTTTGGGCGTTGTGTGGATGGAGGTGTTAACCCTAATTTGGCATTGTGTGGATGCAGGTGGGCCCATTGGGGGTTGTCAGCTGGGGGGCCGGGACACCTACAGCCTGGGGTACATCCAGTCCAAGCCGCATGTGGCCGATGACGGCACCATCACGCTGCGCTACGTTGGCGGCACCATCTGCCACCGTGGGAAGCCCCAGCAGGCTCACCGCAGCATGCGCATCAACTTCTTCTGCTCACGAGTCGAGGTCAGTGCTTTGTGTGTGGTGAGGGGGTGTGGGGTGGAGGGGGGGCAGGAGGAGCACTTCTGCTCATGAGTCGAGGTCAGTGTTTTATGTGCTGTGTGGAGGGAGGGGGGGCAGGAGGAGCACTTCTGCTCACGCAGTCGATGGCTCAGTGTTTTTAGTGCGTGGGGGGTGTGGAGGTGGAGGGGGGGCAGGAGAGCACTTCTGCTTCATGATCGAGGTCAGTGTTTTATGTGGTGTGTGGGAGGTGGAGGGGGGGGCAGGAGGAGCACTTCTGCTCAGAGCGAGTCAGTGCTTTTATGTGTGTGTGGAGGGGGGGGGGGGAGGAGACTTCTGCTCATGAGTCGAGGTCAGTGTTTATGGCGTGGGGGGGTGGAGGGGGGAGGAGGGGTTTTGCGGGGGTGGCAGGGGTGGTAATACCGTCGCTCACTGAGGCCGAGGTCAGGTTTTAGGCGAGGGAAGTGGAGGTGGAGGGAGGGGGCAGGAGCACTTCTGCTCAGAGTCGAGGTCAGTGCTTTTATGTGTGTGGGAGAGGGGGGGGGGGGGCAGGAGGAGCACTTCTGCTCACGAGTCGAGGTCAGTGTTTTTATGTGCTGGGGTTAGTGTGGAGGGGGGGGGGGGGGCAGGAGGAGCACTTTGCTCACGAGTCGGTGTCAGTGTCAGAGTTTTTATGGATGTGTGTGCAAGAGTGTGGGTAATACTTACTGTGAGTGTGTGTGATTGTATGTGTGAGGGGAGGGGGGGGGGGTGCCTTCTTCTGCTAATGAGTCTGGGTCAGAGTTTTTATGGATGTGTGTTCAAGAGTGTGGGTAATACTTACTGTTAGTGTGTGTGGGCGGGGGGGGGTACACTCTTCTGCAATGAGTCTCAGTGTGTTTTTATGGATGTGTGTGCAAGAGTGTGGGTAATACTGTGAGAGTGTGTGAGTGTATGTGTGGGTATCTGTATGTGTGTGGTGGGGGATGGTGCACTTTTTCTGTTCATGAGTCTGGGTCAGTGCTTTTATGGATGTGTGTGCAAGAGTGTGGGTAATACTCACTGTTAGTGTGTGTGTGTATGTGGGGAGGGGGGGTGTGCACTTCTGCTCATGAGTCTGGGTCAGTGTTTTTATGGATGTTGTGTGCAAGAGTGTGTGTAATACTGTGAGAGTGTGTGAGTGTATGTGTGTGGGGGGGGGGGGGGGAGGTGCACTTTTTCTGTTCATGAGTCTGGGTCAGTGCTTTTATATGTGTGTGCAAGAGAGTGTGCAGTGCTTACTGTGAGTGTATGTGTTAGTGTCAGGGGGTGGGGATGGGGAGGGGGGGGAGTTGTGTGAGTGTGCACACATGCATTTCTTCACTTGTCTTTCTTCCTTCTTCATTCCAGCATGGTTTGAAAATCGAATGTATGCTGCAGTATGTAGCAGGTTATCCAGGTATCTTTTCCTACAGGTGTATACTTTGGGGACAGGCAGGCTGTGATGATGTAGGTATCTTTTCCCACAGGTGTATACTTTGGGGACAGGCAGGCCGTGATGATGTAGGTATCTTTTCCCACAGGTGTATACTTTGGGGACAGGCAGGCCATGATGATCTAGGTAGGTTTCTTTTCCCACAGGTGTGTACTTTGGGGACAGGCAGGCCGTGATGATGTAGGTATCTTTTCCCACAGGTGTATACTTTGGGGACAGGCAGGCCGTGATGATGTAGGTATCTTTTCCCACAGGTGTATACTTTGGGGACAGGCAGGCCATGATGATCTAGGTAGGTGTCTTTTCCCACAGGTGTATACTTTGGGGACAGGCAGGCCGTGATGATCTAGGTATCTTTTCCCACAGGTGTATACTTTGGAGACAGGCAGGCTGTGATGATGTAGGTATCTTTTCCCACAGGTGTATACTTTGGGGACAGGCAGGCCATAATGATCTAGGTAGATGTCTTTTCCCACAGGTGTATACTTTGGGGACAGGCAGGCCGTGATGATCTAATCCAAAGATCTGACCTAAACAGGCTTGCACATGATCTGTCTGATCTGTCACAGGACTTGTCTGAAGGCTGGGCTGCTCTTCTCTGGTCCTTGTAGGTCAGACAGTCTTGCAGGAGATCGCTTTCCTTCACTCTGTTTCGCATTATCATTTATTTATTTTAAATTCTGATTTCACTTGTGCAGAGACGTGTGTGATGGTGGTAAAATAAAATGATCTCACGTGCAGGTTTTGTGTGTGTGTGATCTTCAGAGCATGCCACAGTTTGTTGGGGAGAGTGCTAACTGCGAATACAGCTTTACCTGGGGCACGCCCAGCGCCTGTCCACAGCAGGTGGGTATTTATTCACTGAATCTCTCCCACCTCCTCACCCACAAGTGTGTGTCACTGAATCTCTCCCAACTCCTCACACACAACAGGTGTGTATTCACTAAATCTCTCCCACCTCACCTTTGGCAGGTGAGTATTCACTGAATCTCTCCCACCCTCCTCACACACAACAGGTGTGTATCACTGAATCTCTCCCACCCTTTCACTCACACACAAACAGGTGATGTATCACTGAACTCTCTCCCAACTCCTCACACACAACAGTGTGTGTATTCACTGAATCTCTCCCACCCTCCTCACACACAACAGGTGTGTATCACTGAATCTCTCCTCACCCTCCTCCTCCACTACACAACAGGTGTGTATCACTGAATCTCTCCCACCTCCCCAAAATAACTACCTCACACACAACAGGTGTGTATTCACTGAATCTCTCCCACTCTTCTCACACACAACAGGTGTGTATCACTGAATCTCTCCCACCCTCCTCACACACAACAGGTGTGTATTCACTGAATCTCTCCCAACTCCTCACACACAACATGTGTGTATTCACTGAATCTCTCCCACCCTCCTCACACACAACAGGTGTGTATTCACTGAATCTCTCCCAACTCCTCACCCACAACAGGTGTGTATCACTGAATCTCTCCCACCCTCCTCACACACAACAGGTTTGTATCACTGAATCTCTCCCACCCTTCTCACACACAACAGGTGTGTATCACTGAATCTCTCCCACCCTCCTCACACACAACAGGTGTGTATTACTGAATCTCTCCCACCCTCCTCAGACACAACAGGTGTGTATCACTGAATCTCTCCCAACTCCTCACACACAACAGGTGTGTATTCACTGAATCTCTCCCACTTTGTCACTCACAAAAGAGAAAGGATGGAAAAAACGTCACCACAATGTCACTTTTGATGACATTACTGTGAGTGCGTACATGTGTTATTGCTTGCACAGATTCTTGGCAGATTTCATCGGCCTGATGTGTGTTTGTGTTGGTGTGTGTGTGTGTGTGTGTGTGTGTGTGTGTGTGTGTGTGTAGAGAGGAGAGAAAAGTGTGTGTTGTGTGTGTGTGTGTGTTGTGTGTGTTGCATGTGTGTGTGTGTGTGTGTGTGTGTGTGTGTGTGTGTGTGTGTGTGTGTGAGAGAGAGAAGAGAGAGAGAGTGTGTGTGTGTGAAGAGAGTGTGTATGTGTGTGTTGTGGACGTGTGTGTGGTGTGTGAGAGTAGAGGAGAGTGTGTGTGTGGAGAGAGGTGTGTATGTGTAGGGGGGGGTGTGGGGGGGGGGAGCTATATGATGAAGAAAGGTGTTGGGATCTAAGGTATAGGCAGTTGGGGTCAAATGTTACCACGTGAGCAGAAAATAATACCGATACATTTCACTTCCACAAAAATGATCAATTTCACAGTCAGAGCATCATCAGGGCAGTCTGTATAGCTGATCAGAAACTTCCTGGGGTGACCTTGACCCTGTGTAGTTGACAGGATGTTGAAACCCAGGAATTAACCATGCCAGGGCTGATAGCATCCCCTGAGCTAACCTCCCACAAAATAAGTTTGATCGTGACATTTCCCTTAAACGTTCAGAGGTCTGAGGGAAGTGAGTGCAAAGTCTCCGACCCGCTCTTCAACTACCAGTTCGACCTGACTCCTCTGAGAAAGTCCGACTCCAACTACAATGTCCCTGCTGGAGACTACACTTACCTGCTGAACGTGTGTGGCCCCCTCATCAGTCCTCCTACAGAGTGTGTTGCCATGGGTACCTGCCAGACGGGGTCAACGCTGTCTTCACCAGTGGCTGCCGGTAGGTGGTGCTGTGCTTTGTTTTCCATTTGCAGGTTGTCTTAGGTTTTATGTTCTTATTGTAGTGGCAGGTGTGGTGTTGTTGTTTTTGTGAGGGGGTGGGGGTGGGGGGGATTTCTTTTGTTTTGTTCAACTGCGCTTTTGGGGAGGGTTTGAGGGGGTTTGAGGCTTGATGTTAAAGTAGCTACCACCACCCTCTTTCTTTCTCTTTTGCTCTCTCCCTCTCTCTCTCTTTCTCTGGTGCTCTCTCTCTCTCTCTCTCTCTCTCTCTCTCTCTCTCTCTCTCTCTCTCTCTCTCTCTCTCTCTCTCTCTCACAGCCTCTCTTTCTCTTTCCTTCTCTGTGTATGTCTCACTCACTCACTCTCTCTGGCTTTCTTTCACACATACTCTTTCCCTGTGATTTATTTTCTTTTGGGATATAATCGGTCTTCTGAATTTCTGTTTCCTCCAATTGGACCAATGCTATCTGCTAACGGACCCCCTACCACAGGTAAAGCCAACTCCAAGCTGGTGTACGATGCTGGGGAGCTCTCCCTGGTCTACGACAACGGCAAGACCAACTGTCACGGAAAGTACACCCGCAAGACCATCATCACCTTCGTGTGCGACCACTCTCAGTCAGGAGCAGGGGCAGGGCCACATTTTCTTCAAGAGCTGGAGGACTGCACCTACAACTTTGTCTGGGCCACATCCCTGGCCTGTCCCCCGCACAGCATTGTGGACTGCACCTACACCGATCCCAAAACCGGCAACCGCTACGACCTGTCCCAGCTGGCTCGCCCTGATTCTAACTACGTAAAGTCGTACGACGACATCAGTTACATCATCAACATTTGCCGGTCCCTCGTGCACAGAAAAGGTGGGTGTTGAATGGTGAATGGTGTCGAATTGAGGTAAGTTTGTGGAAAGAAAAGCAGTTGCACCTTTTCGACCAACTGCCTGAGCACTGTCACGTGTGTGGTAATGATGTTCCGTTTTCAGGATGAAACGTCATGAAGTGTTTCAAAGAGAGTGCTCTCGTGCATATGTCATAATGATGTTATGTTTTGAGAAGTGAGTCCATGCTCTCATGCGTGGTGTTCTAATGGCGTTCTTTTTTCGGGTGAAACCTTTTGAGAAGAGAGTGCATGCTCTTGTGCATGTAGTAATGGTGTTCTGTTTTCAGGTAAAACTTCACGAAGAGAGAGCTTTTATGCATTTGGTAGTGATATTCCATATTCGGGTGAATCTTCATCAAGTGTTGCATGGAAGTGAACATTCAGGTTCTGTATTCAGGTGAAACTTTGTGAAGTGTTCCAGAGGAATGTTGCTGTGCACATGGTGTTGATGTTCTAGGAAACTTTGTGAAGTGTTCCAGAGGGAATGTTGCCGTGCACATGGTGTTGATGTTCTAGGAAACTGTGAAGCACTTCATGCTCACACACATTGTGGTCATGATGTTCTTCAAAAGGGATTGTTGTCACACATATGGCAATGATATTTCATATTTTGGAGAAACTTCATGAAATGTTCCAGAAGGAATGTTGTCATGCATGTGGTAATGACGTTTCATATTTAGGTGAAACTTCATGAAGCGTTCAAAAGGAAATGTTGTCATACCCTTGGTAATGATGTTCTTTATTCAGGTGGAACTTCATGGAATGTTCCAGAGGGACATGTCATGCATGTGCTACTGATGCTCAGGAAACTTTGTGAGCTGTTTAAAGAGACTGCACTGATGCATGTGGCACTGGTGTTCTGGGAGACTTTGTGAGCTGTTTAAAGAGACTGCACTGATGCATGTGGCACTGGTGTTCTGGGAGACTTTGTGAGCTGTTTAAAGAGACTGCACTGATGCATGTGGCACTGGTGTTCTGGGAGACTTTGTGAGATGTTTCAAGAGAATGCACTGATGCATGTGGCACTGGTGTTCTGGGAGACTTTGTGAGCTGTTTAAAGAGACTGCACTGATGCATGTGTCTCTGGTGTTCTAGGAGACTTTGTGAGCTGTTTCAAGAGAATGCACTGATGTCAATGGTATTGATATTCTGTTTTCAGGTGAAACTTGCCCTTTCAACTCTGCAGCCTGCATGATCAACACGACGGAAACTGACCTGAGCAAAAAGTAGGTGCAGATTTCTTTTTGCAGCCACCAACCCTGTTCTTACCGTGTTTGCTTCCATACCTCCAGTGCTTCAGTGGATTTGAACTCTGTGCCACTTAATGTAGCGTTTGTGTATTGTTACTTGATTCAGTGTTCTCTTGTTGGTCAATAATCTCTTTTTGATCATGACATCTTCTTGATATTTGGTGTTGATGAAAAATATGGCACACCTTTGCTGCTGTTGTTACGTTTTTGTTGTTGTTTTTAATCCACCAAAACGTATGATGATAATAATAATAGCGCAACATTTTTCAAACAGTGGTGGATTACAAGACTTTCAAACCTACACAATTAATTCAAACTGTGCACCAATGCTTTCATGAAGTTTGTTCTGATCACTTGCAATCCTTAAAGGACAAGTCCAAGGTTAGGGGTGATTTTTGACACAATTTCCGTTAAAGCTCGCTGAGAACAATGATGTAGGTGAAACTGTGATCTGAGGGTTATAAATGCATGAAAAAAGGCATTTTCTGTCGTACCAAAAGCGTTGTCATGATGCCCAAATCACGTGACCATATGCCTACTACGTCACTCTGGGGAGTTGCTGCAAAATGGCCAACTCGAGCTCCGAAGACGAAACTGATACTTTGCCCGAGAGACCCACAAGGATACAGCCGTATCAGTTTGAGCCTGTCAGGCAGGATTTTGAAAGAGTACCGGAACATCGTGTCAGCTTCAAAGCACTTCGAAATCGCACTCACTGAAGTGCTCGCTACACAAGTGGGCGTGATGCGGCGCAGCAAGAAAGTCAGCTCGTTTGAATTGTATAAATTTAATCCACTTTCGCCTCACTGCGGGTCGATTGCGCGGAAGCTTGTGCATTGTTATACCTGGGGTCGGCTGCGAATTGTTACAGTTTGCGGCAACATAGTAGGCCGGCATAGATAACTTTTTTGTCAACCACACGCATACACAGTTTACTGAAGAATCTAAGATGGCAACCGCACTGACTCCCCAGACTGACGTCATTTCCGGGAAAGTCACGTGACTGCTGGAGAACCCGAGACTGTAGTCTCGGCCAGCCTACAGAAAATAAAATTGATTAAAAACCCAGTTAAACAAAACAAAAATTTATTTTTTATTTCATTAAATCTGAAACTAGTGACTCATTTGTCAATCATTTTGATGGTCATTTTGCGTACTTAAAAACCTTGGACTTTTACTTTAACATATCCACTGTTTACTCTCTCCAGAGCAGGTGGATGGCTTCCACAGACCTCCATTTGTTGCACTTTTAGGCAGCCAATTTCTCCTCCACCCCCCATCCCACCCACCCCCACCCCCATCCCCCTCCCCACCCCCAGGACATGCAGAGGGTCTTTAGCTCACTATTCCCCACCTTGCCCCCCCACCCCCCACCTCCCCTTCCAGAGCATGTGGGTGGTTCCCACAGTCCACCCTTCAGCAAGTGGGTGGTTCCCACAGTCCACCCTTCAGCAAGTGGGTGGTTCCCACAGTCCACCCTTCAGCAAGTGGGTGGTTCCCACAGTCCACCCTTCAGCATGTGGGTGGTTCCCACAGTCCACCCTTCAGCATGTGGGTGGTTCCCACAGTCCACCCTTCAGCATGTGGGTGGTTCCCACAGTCCACCCTTCAGCATGTGGGTGGTTCCCACAGTCCACCCTTCAGCATGTGGGTGGTTCCCACAGTCCACCCTTCAGCATGTGGGTGGTTCCCACAGTCCACCCTTCAGCATGTGGGTGGTTCCCACAGTCCACCCTCAGCATGTGGGTGGTTCCCACAGTCCACCCTTCAGCAAGTGGGTATGGTCTTGGGCTCTGCGTGCAGGGTCCTTCATCCAGGACATACAGATGGTCTTAAGCTATTTCCACACCTTGCCCGCGTTATTTCCGGAACTTTGGGGAGGGAGTGGGGGTGGGGGAGGGGTTAACAGATGTTTGAATTTCAGTCAAAACTGATGTTTCAGAACCTGACGTCTCAAAACTGTCAGTCTCTGTTCATGTCTGCTGATACCCTGCCTGCCCATTACCCCCCCCCCCCCCCCCCACCCTTTTGTGACCCAGTTGCATGGGTGTGTTGTTTCACAAGGTACCAAAGTCTGGGGGAGGTGACAACCAACCCGGTGAGCATGGAGGAAGGCCAGCTGGTGATCCGCTACAACAACGGCGCTGCCTGCAGCAAGGGGGGAGTCATGACGACGCTGATCATACTGTCCTGCGACTCCACGCCAGGAACCATGGTAACGTGATACATGATGAGCCCATGAATTGGGGGTGGGGGGGGGGGGGGATTGATTTATTGGCTGATCCTCAGTATTAAATGCCCAATCACACATCAAGAACACATGAGGGCTGTACTCAGGCCACCAACTCGAAAGTGAAAGTCCAGCTTACTTTTCAGCTTGCACATCCCTTTGTGTTTGAAGATGGTGGCTGGAAAAAAATGAAGTGGAAAGAACCACACATGTGGATATTGGAATGGCAAAATTCCTGGCAGTAGGCAGAGCATGCAAGGCTATCTTCTCATCTGTTCCTGGCTGTGAAGAGGGAACCTGTGATAGCTCTGGGGTACCTGCAGCAGGGACCAATATTTTGCATCTGTGATGTGAAGGGGGAAAAGAAATCAGCCTGCTATATTTCAAACTGTTGTATGTTGTCAGTCTTATGTCTGCAGACTTTGACAACTTCAGAAATGCCAGGCATTACTATTGTAGTTGTTTCTATGTTGTTGTTATCATCAGCATTGTGTACAGGGAAACCCCTCTCTTACAACATTCCCAGAAACCAAGCATAATTCTGTTGACTCAAAAGAGGGATGGTTCTTGGTGAATAGTTATTTACATGGATTAATTGATTGACTGATTGAACTTTATTTCTCAACGGTGAAGATATTAGCACAAAGGCTGACTCACATATCTGCCGTTGCTACAGTACTACTAATAACCAAGACATTCACAGTTAAATATTATTACAGAAAGCTATAGACAAATACAGCATCAGTAAAAATAAAAACAACAATTAATAAAATAATAATAATAATAACAACAACAACACATATAAAACCAGACAGCGATTGCAACGGAAATGAAAAAAATAGCAGTGAAAAACAACTGGAGCAAAAAAGTCTAAAACACAGTTAAACACACACACACACACACACACACACACACACCAACAAAAAAAAAATATATAAAAAAATGGGTAATTTACAGAGAGAGCAGGGGAAGGGGAGGGATAAAATTAAGCTTAAGAAAAACGACAATATCAACAAGGAAAAAGAAACGGATACTAAATTAGTACATAAAATTAAACAAATTAAAAAATAAAAAAAACACACACACACACACACACACACACACACACACACACACACACACACAACACACACACACACACACACACACACACACACACACACACAACAACAACAACAACAACAACAACAACAACAACAACTACAACAAAAATATAAACAAATTAATAAGTAAAAAATATAGAAGGAATATATACATATACACACATTCATGTATATACACAGACATGTATGCACATATTACACACACGCACGCGCGCGCACACCCCTCCTCCACATACACAAGGGAGGGGGTTAGAGAGAGAGAGAGAGAGAAAACCTGCTCAGTTGAAGAGTGATCTGTCATCAGGGAGGTCTTTGAACAGGGGTTCCTCTGTGGCACTGTAGAATTGTGTGATGTTTGTGTGTGTGTGTGTGTGTGTGTGTGTGTGTGTGTGTGTGTGTGTGTGTGTGTGTGTGTGTGTTACTTAAGGGTGTGACAACTAGTATTTGTGTGAATGATATGGGCACCATTGTGATTGCAACTGTATGTTCTTCTTACTGTTCATTTACTTGATTTCATTAAGTTTTTATTCTAATTAAGTTAGTGGAGCTGTACAGCATTTACTTGCTGCTTTTTTTTTTATGTACTTTTTATTATTTGTCAAAGGCGGACTACTGAATTTTTCCTTTTTAAGGATTAATAAAGTAGTATTGTATGTTTTGAGTTTCTTCATGCTCTGACCTTGTTGGAGCAGGGACAGTTCCACTGTAGTATTGTAGAATCGTGTGTTGTTTTGAGTTTCTTCATGCTCTGACCTTGTTGGAGTGAATACAGTTCCACAGTAGGATTGTAGTATTGTATGTTTTGAGTTTCTTCATGCTCTGACCTTGTTGGAGCAGGGACAGTTCCACTGTAGTATTGTAGAATCGTGTGTTGTTTTGAGTTTCTTCATGTTCTGACCTTGTTGGAGCAGGGACAGTTCCACTGTAGTATTGTAGTATTGTATGTTTTGAGTTTCTTCATGCTCTGACCTTGTTGGAGCAGGGACAGTTCCACAGTAGGATTGTACTTGTAGCACTGTAAGATGAACTGTTTCAAAGGTGACATTGGGGAAACTTCGTAGAGACAGAGTGGAGTGCATGCAGGCTTTTCTGGAGCATTGTAGAATCATGTGTTATTTTGAATTTCTTCGTGCTCTGACCTTGTCAGAGTGGGTACAGTTCCGCAGTAGGATTGTAGCACTGTAAGAGGAACTGTTTCAAAGATGACATTGGGGAAACTTCATAGAGACAGAGTGGAGTGCATGCAGGCTTTTCTGGAGCATTGTAGAATCATATGTTATTTTGAATTTCTTCGTGCTCTGACCTTGTCGAAGTGAATACAGTTCCACAGTAGGATGTACTTGTAGCACTGTAAGATGAACTGTTTCAAAGGTGACATTGGGGAAACTTCGTAGAGACAGAGTGGAGTGCATGCAGGCTTTTCTGGAGCATTGTAGAAACATGTGTTATTTTGAATTTCTTCGTGCTCTGACCTTGTCGAAGTTGGTACAGTTCCGCAGTAGGATTGTAGCACTGTAAGATGAACTGTTTCAAAGGCGACATTGGGGAAACTTCTCAGAGACAGAGTGGAGTGCATGCAGGCTTTTCTGAGTGCATAGGTACCATCTTGAACTGAACTGTAGCACTGTAGAATCATGTGAATTTTTGAGTTTCTTCATGCACTGACCTTGTCAGGGCGGGGACAGTTTCACTGTAGCGCTGTAGACTCAGGTGAGATTTTGATTTTCTTCATGCTCTCACCTTGTTGGAGCAGGCACGGTTCCACTGTGGGATTGTAGAGTTGGGTGATATTTTGAATTTCTTCCTGCTCTGACCTTGTTGAGGCAGGAATGTAGGAATGTAGCTCAGTGGTGGAGCACCAGATTCATGATCGGAAGGTCACTGGTTTGATCCCCAGCAGGAGTATTCTCTTCTCTAAACTTCTGTGTAACCCCAGTGTTACTGTAGCTGCACGTAAAAGACCCCGTACATTCTGCCAAGAGTACATAATAATAATGTACATTTATCATGCGCTCATCAACGCCGTGAGCACTCACATGATACATATTAACCTAAATATGATATTCTATACACATGCAGAGCATAGTTCTACCAAAAACAATTTACATAAAGTATTATTAAAAAACAAAACGAAAAACAACAACAACAAAATGCACTACACACACGCGCGCTCCCGCGTGCGCACGCACGCACGCACACACACACTGACTGTAGCAGAAACTGGGTACTGATATTAGTTAGGATGGAAATACTGTGAGAAGAGGAAGGTTTTCAGTTTGGCTTTAAAAGATGACAGGGTTGAGCAGTGTGGGAGGTTATAGCTAAACACCCTCTCAATTGGAACTTCTGCTTCTGTATAAAAAAAGAAGAAGTTGGTGGGCTCTGTAGAACAAGACCTTTCCTTTGGCAGGAGGGAGGGCCTAGCAGCCACTTTGTGCGCAACAACTGTGAGCATGGGTTTGTGTGGAACACGCCTGCTGCCTGCCCGGTGGTGCCTGGCGGCCACACAGCCACTGGCAAAGACTGCAAAGCTGTCAACCCCGTGACCAGTGAGTGACTGCTGTGTTCACTTGTTGTACAGGGTGTTTGCCTGCGTGTGCATCAACATGCTCTGTGTACGCATGCTTGCTGAGTTCTTTACTTGTTCGCGTCCTCTTTCACTTGTTACGTATTCATTTGCTCCCTCGTTCACTTGGTTTATTCATTCTTTCATTTGCATATATGCACGTACACATGCATGCAAGCGAATGTGTATGTGCAAATATATACACGTCCATGCATGCATACATGTATGCACATGCACACACGGGCACACATTGGCACACATGCATGCATGCGCACACACACACACACACACACACACACTCACTCACAAACACACACACACACACACACGCACACACACGCACCACACACACACACACACAAAACACACACACACACACACACACACACACACACACACACACACACACAAAACACACACACACACACACACCTTTCTAACACAGCTGAAGGATTTTGTACATTTGCCTCATCCAGTTTTACACAGTAAGCATGCCTTTTGTTTTCATTTCCTGAGCTTCTAGAGACACTTTACCTACCAGAAGTCCTCATCTTCTTCAACTTGCAGAGTACGAGTTTGACCTGAGCAAGCTGAAGAAGCAATCAGGAGCAGCCTACGTGGTGAACGACAGGGAGGGCCATCGTTTCTACCTCAACATCTGCGGCCCTGTATCTGGGACCAGCTGCAGCAGCAGTTCCACAGGTCAGTCAGTCAGTCAGTCAGTCGGTCAGTCAGTCAGTCAGTCAGTCAGTCAGTCAGTCAGTCAGTCAGTCAGTCAGTCAGTCAGTCAGTCAGTCAGTCAGTCAGTCAGTCAGTCAGTCAGCCAGCTCGTGGATTTTAACATCCCATGAACCACACAGGGTCAGCACAGGATGAATCGCACATTCACATTTCCTCTTCACCGCTTCAAAACAGAAGTTGCCAAATCACAAGCAAAAAGCTGGCTCACAGTTTTCGGACACGACACAGTCAAGAGCGAATGCAACCAAGTTAAAAGACACCCCCAATCTCTCATCCCCAGAGAGAGAAAAAATTGCTTCTTGTACTTATTCACTGTCACTTGTGTCAGCCTTGTTTCAGATGCTGCTGTTGCTTTTGTATATGATATAGAGGTAGTCCACCCATTTTTCAGAGACAAATTGCATCTGTGGCCATTTTTAGTTCCCATGTCATTTGGGCAGCCATATTGTGTCTGCGGGATTGATAATGCATGCACAGACAATGAGGCATGCAGTAGCCTGCGCATGGTGCTGTACAAACACTATAAGAGACTTAAGCCCGTTCTTAATTGGGCGAATGTTTCTTCGCGAACCTAGTTGGAAGTATTCGGCGAAGCTAGTTGGTTCTTAATTGGGCCAACTTTTCTTCGCGAACCTAGTTGGAAGTATTCGTCGAAGCTATATTCGGGGTATAAAAAGCTTCGCTCAACATGTTCTGGGAACATTCGCCCTATTCGACGATCATTGCCTCTGATTGGCTGAGGGCAGAGCTCTCCTGTGGATGAAAAAAATAAAAATGGATGACGGTGTCGCTAGGTTCTTCACTCGCTTCGGAGGGAATTTGTTTATTTGTTGACTCGTGGGAGGCACAGCCTTGTCTCGGAGACCCAGAATGAGATAGTAGTTAGTTGAATTACCCTGTGAGGGATGATGAAAGTATATTGACTTGACCTGACTTTAGCCTACATTTTCGATCATGCTGTCTGCTGCGTGACTGCCGCAAGTTCGGGCTGAAGCTTGCATCTCACTACAAGCCAGTTGAGAATGAAGTAAAGTTTGGACTGTCCGAACCATATACGGCGAACTAAAAGTTCAATTAAGAAAAGAATCATAGTTCGTCGAAGTGTCCGAAGTATGTTCGGCGAACAAACATTCACCCAGTTAAGAACGGGCTTTAGAGAGATTGCACTGAAAGTTGACTCTGGGAGAAAGTCTCTTGCTGCATCAGGGACTTCAACCTGTTTAAGCAGCGTGCTGGACCTGATGCTTAACCAACTGAGCTACACCCCTGCCCGTGTCCGGCATTCATTTCTCTCTGGTTTTACGCTCGCCTCTTCCTCATTCTTCAGGGGCATGCCAGACTGACATCAACGACAACGGAGGCCCGTGGAATGCAGGCAACGCCAACGCCAAGCTTCTCTACCAGGGCAACGGTGTGCTGACGCTCAACTACAGCGGAGGGGACATCTGCCACCACAACAACGTCTCCAGAACCACCATCATCAACTTCATCTGCCACGACGGTGCAGGGGATGGTGTGCCGACCTACGTCGACAGCTCCGATGGGTGTGTCTACTACTTTGATTGGCACACGGAGCTTGTGTGTGAGGAGCAGGTTCGTCCTTTGGTGGTTTCCGTTGCTGCATCTGCCCTGCGTGTTGCTTCTGTGTAGAGTAAATTCCACTAGTGACTTCCTGCTGATCAGATCTACATGTTAGAAAATGTTCTGTTGTCAAAGAGTATGGCAATGACAATGTTTCTGCCTGAAAAGCTGTGAGCGCTTTGGCAGATTTAAAAAAATCAAAAAATCTTTCAATGTAAACTGCCTAGAGTAAATAAAAACAACCGTAACATCGCATTCTGTTCAAAATGTTTGATTTTCTTGAAACCTTTCCTAAGGAACTGAGACTGAAGAAGGAAGATATAAACTGCTTGATCTCAGGAAAGTTATACTTGCTAGGCAATACATGTAGTGGACAGCACTTGCTTGTTAAATGCAATCACCCTGTTTTTGCCTGAAAAGCTGTGAGTGCTTTGGCTGATTTTAAAAACTCAAAAAATCTTTAAATGTAAACTGCCTTGAGTAAATAAAAACAACAGTAACACAGCATTGTGTTCAAAATGTTTGGTTTTCTTGAAACCTTTCCGAAGGAACTGAGACTGAAGAAGGAAGATATAAACTGCTTGATCTCAGGACAGTAGTACTTGCTAGGCAATACAGCACTTGCTTGTTAAATGCAATCACCCCCTTCTGCACCGTTCAGACAGCTGCATTCAGTGTTCCGGGGCACTTGCTTGCAGCTTTTGTCCACCAGGCCTGTGACTTGTAAGCATTTGCCCTTGGTCCTGGAAACAGCCGGTACAGAGACTAAAATAAACTGCATTCATTTACTGATGAAGCTGCTTGGGTCCTTGGTACAAGAGAGGAAAGTTCTTGTTTATTTTGTATTTGGCTGGAACAAAGTGCTAGTGAGGTTTTGTTGGAGCTGTTTTTAAAAGGGGATGGGGTACGATGGGGGAGGTGGCAGGATTGTTTGCTTTTTAAAAGGGATGGAGGGGGGGGGGGGGGCTCCATCCCTTTTAAAAAGCAAACAAGGGAAGAGATTTGATGAGGAGAAATGATGGACATTTCAGATGGATGGAGAACAGCTCAAGCTAAAGTTGTCAAATGGGCATAGTCAGCATAGTGTCAGCATAGTGACTTTTGGGGGAGTGCTTTGGTGTGAGAGTGTGTGTGTGTGTGTGTGTGTGTGTGTGTGTGTGTGTGTGTGTGTCATGTGTGTGTGTGTGATGTGTGTGTGTGTGTGTCATGTGTGTGTGTGTCATGTGTGTGTGTGTTGTGTTGTGTGTGTGCAGTGTGTGTGTGTGTGTGTGTATGTGTGTGTGAGTGTGTGTGTGTGTGATGTGTGTGTGTGCGTGTGTCATGTGTGTGTGTCATGTGTGTGTGTGTGTGTGTGTGTGTGTGTGTGTGCTGATGGCTCGGAGGTTGCTGTCTTTTTTCATTGCGTTTGTCGTTGTTGCGGCTGTTCTTGATCTCAGTCTCTTGTTTTTTTCTCCTCTAGGTGTTGTGCGAGGTGAGTGCAGGCCAGGAGACCTTTGACCTGACTCCCCTCATCAAACAGTCGGGCCACCACCTGGCCGTCCCGGATCTGCCGGCCACATCCAGCACCGACGGTGCCAGTGCCCAGGGCACGTTCTACATCAACGTTTGTCGCCCGCTCAACCCCATTTTCAACACCCTCTGCCCGGCTGGAGCGGCTGCCTGTCGTGAACTGGCCGGATCCCCTCCACAGGTAAACCTTGGCCTAGGAAGGTGCATCATCTTGTGGGCAAACTGAAAATCCTGTGTTAACCACTGTGAACTCCACTGGCTGCCCATGGGTGCTTGAATCAAATACAAACTCTGAACTGGCACAGATCCACTGTTGCAGGCTACACCTCAGTGATGTTTTACACACATACATCTCCTCAAAAATACCTCCCCCCCCCCCCCCCCCACCCACCCCCCAGCCTACTTCTGGCCTGTACCCAAGTGGTGTGTTACACACTTACACTCCCTCAAAAAGACCCCTCCCCTTGCCCACTTCTGACCCCTCCTCGTGCCCACTTATTCAAGTGATGTGTTAGACACACCTCAAAAATACACCTCCCCTCGCCCACTTCTGGCCTGTACCCAGGTGTGTGTTATGTACTTACACTTCCTCAAAAATACCTCTACCCTTGCCCACTTCTGGCCTATACCCAAAGGGTGTGTTACACACACTTCCTCAGAAATACCCCTCCTCTCACCCACTTCTGGCCTATATCCAGGTGGTGTGTTACACACTTAAACTTCCTCAAAAATACCCCCCTCCCCCCCTCGCCCACCTCTGGCCTATGCCCAAGTGATGTGTTACACACTTACACTTCCTCAAAAATACCCCTCCCCTCGCCCACCTCTGGCCTACACCCAAGTATGTGTTACACACTTACACTTCCTCAAAAATACCCCCACCCTCGCTTACTTCTGGCTTGTACCCAAGTGGTGTGTTACAGACAACTTCCTCAAAAATACCCCTCCCCTCACCCACCTCTGGCCTATACCCAAGTGATGTGTTACACACTTACACCTCCTCAGAAATACCCCTCCCCTCAACCACATCTGGCCTATACCCAAGTGTGTGTTACACACTTACACTTCCTCAAAAATACCCCTCCCCTCACCCACCTCAGGCCTATACCCAAGTGATGTGTTACACACTTACACTTCCTCAGAAATACCCCTCCCCTCAACCACATCTGGCCTATACCCAAGTATGTGTTACACACTTACACCTCCTCAGAAATATCCCTCCCCTCGCCCACCTCTGGCCAATACCCAAGTGGTGTGTTACACACTTACACGTTACACACGTACACCTCCTCAGAAATATCCCTCCCCTCGCCCACCTCTGGCCAATACCCAAGTGGTGTGTTACACACTTACACCTCCTCAAAAATACCCCTCCCTTCGCCCACTTCTGGCCTATACCCAAGAGATGTGTTACATACTTCCTCAAAAATACCCTTCCCCTTGCCCGCCCCTGACCTGTACCCAAGTGTGTGTTACACACTTACACTTCCTCAAAAATACCCCTCCCCTCACCCACTTCCTGCATTGTGTGTGTCCCCTGGTGATGGAAACTGCCTCGTGTGACATTTCCTCTTGTTGTTGGCAACTCCACAGAGCCTCGGTCAAGCAAGGTCCCCTCCAGTGTACAACTCTGCCCGCAAAGAGGTTGTGTTGACGTACGACCACGGACAGCCCTGCAGCAGTGACCCCAGTCTCAATACATCGTCACGCATCATTTTCCGCTGTAAGCGTGGACCTGATCAGGTAGGATTGTTTTGGTTTTGTGTGTGTGTGTGTGTCTGTATGTGTGTGTGTGTGGGGGGGGGGGGGATAGATGTGTGTGTGTGTGTCTGTCTGTGTGTAGGCATGGGTGTTTTGTGGTTGTGTCTGTATGTGTGTGTGTGTGTGTCTGTGTGTGTGTCTGTGTCTGTGTGTATGTGTGTGTGTGCATATCTGTGATTGTGTCTGTGTGTGCATGCTTTTGCCATTCTGTATTTTAGTTTTCACAGTATTGCTGCAGTTAATTTACATCAGGGAAATGTTGTTATCAACAAGTACCTGTAGGCCTATCTTCAGCATTTCTGACCACATTTGAAGTCTAACCCTCTGCTGTCTCACTTTGTCATTGCTGTCTTTTGACCCACATTTGAAGTCTAACCCTCTGCTGTCGCACTTTGTCATACTGGCTTTTTACCCACTACCCCACACTGTGCCAGAGCCACAACACAGGCAGAGGCGGCAGTTTTGGCTTTATCCTGCTGTATTTTATTATGCAGTCGGGTACTGTTTTATAATGATAATAAATAATAAGTTTAGTATTTAAGCTCCAAGCACAGTACAGCATCACATTCATCTTGTAATATACCACTAAGAAATACATGCATAAAACAAAATGCAGGGTTGAGGTAATGCAACTGCATGTGACTAGACAATGATTATGAACGGTAGATAAAAATAGCGTGGGATTTTCTGAATGTGGTCCCATCATCTGCAACAGAATGTACATTTGGGGAACATTATCATCACAAAAGTAACACTTGTTGTTGCTGTTTTACCCCTTCCATTACCTCCACCCCACCCACCCCCCACCCTTTTTGTTGTTGTTGTTGTTGTTGTTGTTGACTACTTTGTTTTATTGTTGTTGTTGCTGTTGCCCCCCTGAATCTTTGCATTCCTCAGCTAAAACCCTAAAGCCCTGAGATTTAACCAGTGTTGGGTGAAAAGGTAGTTCATGCCACCATTTCCCCACATTCAAGCGGCTGCACTCCAACTTCAGGGATTTTAGTGATGGAGCTTGCCTGGCACGAAGATTATTATAGCTGAACGTAATCCTGACATGTGACTCTTAACACATCAGACATTTGGCTTCAGCCCCAACGCTTTGGCTAGGGACAGAGAGGTACCGACGGTGACAGTGCCGGTAGCCTCTGACTGGGGCCAATTTGTTTACTTCTTTTGGGCCATTTTGCGTCGCTGTCTTATCTCCTGTGAGCTCACAGCTAACCCGCAATGTTTTGTAAGTAAGTAAACATGGTGCTTAACTTTCACAGAAACCATAAGGCTTATTAGGACAGGGAGAAGGGGGGAAGGGGGTATGGAGGTGGGGGGAGAGGGAGATTATATACCTATCGCTACACTGTCACCACCAGAATGATTCCTGCATTAAGATGGGCAGCGATGAGAGCCATTTTAATGTTTCAGTAGGAAGTGAGGACAAAGTCACAAGACAGTGTCCACAAACCCACAACCTTTTTGAAGAGAAAGGAGAGCCGAAGCGGTATCAAACCGAGGTCCTTCCGCTTACCAGCCTAACGCCTTACCGCTAGGCCAAACCGGCTCACAGCCTCAGTGTTTTTACTCTCTTTTTCATTTATTCTCCAGGGTGTTCCTCGCTTAGTGGATGTGTCCCAGAGCTGTGAGTACGTGTTTGAGTGGGAGACCAACGTGGTCTGCTCCGATGATGTCGTCGAGAAGGAGACCAGCAACTGCACATACTACGACCAGAGAGCAGACAACCTCATTGATTTGTCCCCCTTGAACGACTTGAATGAGGTATGGTTTGCTGGACTGCTATGCACCTTTTCTTTTTCTTTTGTTTTTTTCTGTAAGTTAAAAATATGATTTGATGAAAATGTCATGATATGGTTCTTTCTTCATGCACCTTGATGTCATTGTTGATTCAGAGGAGAACCAAGTTTCATCCACCACACGTGTGTGTGTGTGACACGCTTGCATGTATGTGTGATTTTGTGATTATTATTTTTTAGAGTGAAATGTTGTCAGTGAACAGGAAGAGCATTTGATGCTGAGCAGAAATGTTATTTGATGAACAGGAAGAGTGTTCGATGCTGACCAGAAATGTTATTTGGTGAACAGGAAGAGTGTCTGATGCTGACCAGAAATGTTATTTGGTGAACAGGAAGAGTGTCTGATGCTGACCAGAAATGTTATTTGGTGAGCATGAAGAGTATCTGACACTGAGCAGAAATGTTATCTGGTGAACAGGAAGAGTATTTGACACTGAGCAGAAATGTTATTTGGTAAACAGGAAGAGCATTTGACACTGGGCAGAAATGTTATTTGGTGAACAGGAAGAGTATTTGATGCAGACCAGAAATGTTATCTGGTGAACAGGAAGAGTGTTTGACACAGCAGAAATGTTATTTAGTGAACAGGAAGAGTGTTTGACACTAGGCAGAAATGTTATCTGGTGAACAGGAAGAGCATTTGACACTGAGCAGAAATGTTATTTGGTAAACAGGAAGAGCATCTGACACTGGGCAGAAATGTTATTTGGTGAACAGGAAGAGTGTTTGACACAGCAGAAATGTTATCTGGTGAACAGGAAGAGTGTTTGATGCTGAGCGGAAATGTTATTTGTTGAACAGGAAGAGTGTTTGACACTGTGCAGAAATGTAATCTGGTGAACAGGAAGAGTGTTTGATGCAGACCAGAAATGTTATCTGGTGAACAGGAAGAGTGTTTGATGCAGACCAGAAATGTTATCTGGTGAACAGGAAGAGTGTTTGATGCAGACCAGAAATGTTATCTGGTGAACAGGAAGAGCGCTTGATGCTCACAGTCACGTGCCACTCTCCTTGCAGGTAACGAGTCCCCAGGGCGGCAAGTTCTCCATCCAGGCATGCGGCGCTTTGCCCACCAACCTCTCTGCCTCGTGCCGCGGGGCGGCGGTGTGCCTGGTCAACAGCAGGGGTCTCGGGAGTGTCAGCCTGCAGGATGGCTCCTTTGGGAGCGCCGCCAGTGGGGTGTTTCAGATGGACGGAGAACAGCTCAGGCTGACCTTCTCAGATGGGCAAAAGTGTCAGCATAGTGAGTTGGGGGAGTGCTTTTGTGTGAGAGGAGTGTGTGTGTGTGTGTGTGTGTGTGTGTTAGAGAGAGATCATACTGGTGTGCGTGTCTGTGTGTGCACATGCACATATGTGTATGTGTGTGTTGTGTGCCTGTGTATGTGAATCTCTATATGTGTGTGTGTATATCTGTGTATGTGTGAATATCTTTCATGTGTGTGTGTGTTGTGTGCCTGTGTGTATGAATCTCTATATGTGTGTGTGTATCTGTGCATGTGTGCATATCTTTCATGTGTGAGTGTGTGTGTGTGTGTGTGTGTGTGTGTGTGTGTGTGTGTGTGTGTGTGTGTGTGTGTGTGTGTGTGTGTGTGTGTGTGTGTGTGTGTGTGTGTGTGTGTACTGTGTATGAATCTGAAAAGGAATCATGCTGACATGGCTGTTGATGTGTCTGTGCACAGGTGATGAAAGAGCTTCCACCAACATCTTCTTTGAGTGTGATTATGAGGCTGGCAATGGAAAGCCAGTGGCACTACCAGTGAGTCTGTTTGACAGCTTTGATTGCATAAAGGCTCTGTGGCTTGCAACCGGTCCAAGCAGTGAAGAGTTTTTCATTTGTGGCTTGGTTCAGCCTGTCTTGTAACTTTAGGAATTGCCATTAAAGTTGCAGTGCTTAGCACTCTTTCAAGATCTCTTTTTGTTTAAAACCTTTCATATTTCCATGTAAATGAACCCATCATTGCTTTTACCTTTTATATTTCTATTTAAATGAATCCATCATTGCTTTTACCTTTCATATTTCAATGGAAATGGACCCATCGTTGCTTTTGAGATCCCTTTTTGCTTGCTTTTTGGGGTTCCATTGTATTCTTTGTAATCTTCTTCTTGCTGCCATACCTTAGAACACACAGGCTTGTAGTTAAATTGGCAGCGTTTCAGCTTACCTTGAGGTACACATTCCCCAGGCAAAGTGTGTGTAAGCATCCGTGTTAAAGACAACAGCGCTGCAGTTTTTCTGCGGCCTGTTGCAGTTATCGCTTGTCTTCCATTTGCAAAAGATTGCAGCGTGTTGTCTCAGTTGCAACAGCGTCATTGTATGCAGAGCTCATCTGCATATCTGGAGGTCGTTTTTTTTGCTTTGCTTTGTTGCAGCACTTGCAGTGTGAGTTGAACTTCAAATGGAAGACCAGCCTGGTTTGCCCTCCACTGATTGAAAATTGCATTGTCTCGTCTGGTGACACAACCTTTGACCTCACCATCCTCTCGCAGTCCAAAGAATCTTGGAAGTTTGTTGATTCAGATGGAAGCAGGTGAGACTGGTTGACTGTTGTGTCCGTTTGTAATTTTTGTTGTTGTTCTGTTTGATTCATGGGGGTGTGGGTGGGTGGGTCAGTGGCTGAGTGTGTGTGTATGCATGCGTGTGTGTGTATGCATGCATGCAAGCGCTTTGATAAATGTGTGCATATGTGCATGTGGGTGTGTTTGTGTGTGTGTGTGTGAGTGTGTATGTGCAGGCATTTCATTTCTGGATCTGATAAGCAACCAAACATATGAACAGAAAACTACAGCAACAGCAGCAGCAAAAACATCAACAGTAGCAACTTCAGGAATAGGAACACAAACCTAACCCTAGGCAAACACAGCATCGCAGTCCACTTTCGCTTCTGTCTTGATCACCACGTGTGCAGCCCTTCCTGACTCTGGTAGGGAAATGGCTGGAACCTGACTCATCACCGAGTTGTACTAATCAAGGAGTCAGCATCCCCGAAGACCAAATACAGCTGCCATAATGGCAGGGTACATTGCATGTGTCAGGAAAAATGGTGGTAAAAATATAGCAGATATGTCAGTCTGAACTCAAGGGGGGAAAAAGAGGAAGCAGAAGAATCAATGCAAACATTGTAACGTAACGTCGATTTAGTGAACATGTAATTTGAAGCAGCATTTATAAAGTACTTAAAACCTAACGCGAGCCCGAAGTGCACATCACAAAAACAATAGATTTCACAAAAATCACCCTGACCGTGGCTCCAAAGCTGACAACTCCCTCGCCTACAAGAGTACATCCACAAAAAAACCCAGACGCACCCTAAAAACAGTACATCAGCGACCCCCTCGTCCACAAAACGGTTTGTGACAAAACGGCCGGTGCAGCCTAGGCTGTGGAACAGGAGGATGCTAAACGGAGGGTGTGCCGTGTTACTTTCTCCAGCTACTGGCTAAACCTGTGTCAGGCGGTGCACGGGGAGGCGCACAAGCAGAACTGTCCTCTACGCTCCGCTGTCTGTCGCCGCGCCAAGGACGGGCAGGTCGACATGCTTGGCAACACTAGCTCCCAGAAGATTTCCGTTGAAGGTGAGAACTTCTTGTTGTGGGTCTTTTGCTGATTGTGTGCGTGTGTGTGTGTGTTTGTGTGTGTGTGTGTATGCTTGTGTGTGTGTGTGTGTGTGTGTGTGGTGCATGTGTGTGTGTGTGTGTGTTTGTGTGTGTGTGTGTATGTGAAGGTGAGAACGTGTTGTTGTGGGTCTTTTGCTGATGTGTGCATGTATGTGTGTGTGTGTGTGTGTGTGTGTGTATGTGGGTTGTGTTTGTGGGTTGTGTGTGTTTGTGGGTGGGTGTGCTTGTGTATGTGTGTGAGTGTGTGTTGGTATTTCAGGAGAGCACTCTATAAAGATTCGAAATAGGTGATAACTGAAACATTGAGAAACGCAGCTGTAGCTTGTCCACTGAGTGAACTGAATGACCACACATGTTAGTCATTGGACTTTAACATCCTGTGCACCCCACAGGAACACCGAAATTTTCTTCTCCAGTGTCAGCTTTCTGCGCTGATTCTTATTTTGGTATCTGTCCCACCCCTGTGTTGCTGCAGTAGCATGTACAAGATCCCAGTCATTCTGCCAGAAGCGCAGGTGGCAGGTTACAGCTAAACACGCACGTACCCTGCTTACGTGGCTTTGCATGAAGTGACACGGCATGGTTGTGCGGTATATGCGGAACACACCGAGTCAGCAGCAGTTTCACATGGCGCCTGCCGTGTAACAACCAATCAGCGCATTACATACACCGCTTCGGTTGATATTCAAGACGCACTATAAAAAGCGACAGTCTCTCGTTCAGAATCACATGTGACAAAAGCGCAGTGTCTGCTTGAGAGAGGAGAACAGCGCTATATAAAAGCAGCTGGCAATGTCCCACAGCTGCTCAGCGCACACAAACTGCAGCCATAAACAGGCTGGATGCACTAAGTCTAGCCAAACATAAAAATGAAAACCACTTTCCATGTCACAGCAGATTAGCAGTCTGTCTTGCAGCGTAGCCGTTGCAGAATTTGTACCTGTAAGTATGGACGGTGAATGCATCCAGAGACCGGAAAGGATGGTAATGTGGACCCTTTTTCGCTGCAGAGGATGGTACGGTGGTGGTGGAATACTCCCAAGGCTCCAGTGCCTGCTCCCATGGGCGCAGGCGCAGCAACAATCCTGTGGCTCGCTCCATCATCCGTCTGACTTGCGGCAACACCATCGGTGCACCTGTACTCTCAAGCAGGTCGGTGTGGACGTTTGTGCTTCTGCTGACAATTACTGTTTTTATGCCCCATACACTTGTACATCCTTTCTGTCTACTTGTCTGTCGGTCTGTTCCTTCTCTCTCTCTCTCTCTCTCCCTCCTCCTCCTCTCTCTCTCTCTCTCTCTCTCTCTCTCTCTCTCTCTCTCTCTCTCTCTCTCTCTCTCTCATTCTCATGTATGCATATGTGCATCTGACACTGTGAACACATTATGTTTTGTGTAGAAATTCTCATGTATAACGTTTCACTCACTCGTTCATGCCTATATGGGTATAAATGATGCCTGTAATTTTATATTTACTCATCAGTAGCTTAGCAAGGACTAGTTGTTAGACAGGTTTTTGACTGAACCTAAACTACAATACTTGTAAAATAAAGTTTTCAAGTTTGAATTCAAATTCTCTCTCACAGTTGCTTTCTCTCTTCACCCCCTCCCATCTCTGTTCACCCCTCCCATCTCTCTCTCCACCTCCATCTCCCGCTCTTCACTTCCCTTCTTTCTCTCCCCACCTCTCTGTATTGACCATTTCAGCCCTGTAGTACTAAGATGCCATCAAGTAAAATAAGTGACGATAGTTCTGACATCCAACTGGTGCTGCGTGTTTCAGCCAAACACAATCTCTCTCTCCACCTCCATCTCCCGCTCTTCATTCCCTTCTTTCTCTCCCCACCTCTCTGTATTGACCATTTCAGCCCTGTAGTACTAAGATGCCATCAAGTAAAATAAGTGACGATAGTTCTGACATCCAACTGGTGCTGCGTGTTTCAGCAAAGAGAACACAGAGGGGTGCCTGTTTGAATTTGTTTGGAAGACCAGGGTTGTCTGCAAGAAAGACAGGTTGGTGCTGGAGTTGCCACTGGCTTAACTTAATTCAGTAACAGTAATGATGATGATCATTTATAGGCAATGTCCACTTTTAGCCCCGTCAGTTCGCGGTCCTCAAATGGTGTGAGTGTGCGTGCGTGCGTGCGTGCATTTGTGTGTGTGTGTGCGTGCATGCGTGCATGCATGTGTGTGTGTGTGTGCATGCATGCGTGCATGCATGTGTGTTTGTGTGTATGTGTGTGTGTGTGTGTGTGTGTTTGAGTGTGTGTGTGCCGTGTGTACATGTACGTGTGTGTGTGTGTGTGTGTGTATGTATGTGTGTGCGTGCATGTGTGTGTGTGTGTGGACAGAATGAACTTGAAGTATGCACTACGTTGGCATATCCACATATCAATTCCTTCCGTACTATGCCAGTGCTAGACACAAGCACACGCACACACGCACCCTCAAACCATTTGAGGATAGCGAACCGACGGGGCTAAAAGTGGACATTGCCCATTTATAATGTGGCTATCGATACCCAGAGTTTTTACAGGCTACAGGGATGTTAGCAGGGATGTCGGTCAGAGAAACAGTTAAGCTGTTTCCAAGCCAATCTTGGAAAAGCTTCTGAGAGATGGGAATCGCAGCCCATATGGTGATGTTTGCCCGGGCAGCTGGTTCCCACACTCTTTTTCTCTGATTTTTCAATTGCCGTGGGATCTTTTAACGAGTGCTTCCAAAGGTCTGTGGAGTAGAGGCATGCCCGTAAATGTTGACAGCAGTTTTCAGTGAAAACATCTGGCACTGAACCCAGATTTGCTTTAGAAACTCCTAAAGTAAACATTGGTGCTTAACAGCCACAGAAATTATAAGGCTTATTAGGAATGGGGAGAAAGGGGGAAGGGGGTGCAGAGGTGGGGGAAAAGGGAGATTATATACCTATCGCTACACTGTCACCACCAGAATGACTCCTGCGTTAAGATAGGCAGCGATGAGAGCCATTTTAATGCTTCATTAATTGTGAGGGACAAGGTCACAAGACAGTGTCCACAGACTACAACTTTTGAAGGGAAAGGAGAGCCGAAGCGGATTTGATCTGAGGTCCCTCTGCTTACCAGCCTAATGCCTTACCGCTGGGCCAAACTGGCTTTCTAGGAAACTCCCCTTGAAAGCTGTTTGCAATGGTTCGTTTCAGCATGCCTCGAGTCCTGACAGATGTCAACCAGGTGATCAAAGACCCTCGCTCTGGAGGTTTCATCGATCTGCGTGAACTGCTGCGAGGAGGGTATGTTCTTCACTGTCACGTGCATATGCCGTCAGCAAGGCGATGAATGTCACAGCTCATTGTGTAGATGAATGTGGTGAAGGAAAACAGTGTCCAAATTTTAGTGACAACACATTATGAGTGATTTTTGTGAAGATTGTTTCTTAATAAATCTTGAGAAATGATGCCCAAGGTTTAGGGATGATATTACAGGCAGTTATATGTTTTTCTGTAGTGTGTATCAGAGTTGTACATAATTGCTTTTATAAGCCTTCTGTCTTTTTTTTGTCTTTTTTTTATTTTTATTTTTTTATAGTAAGTACAGCTCTGTCAAAAAATTTATTATTATTATTTACTACTATTACTTCTGCTGTTATTATTATTGTTATTATTACAGCTGTCATCAGTTTCATTTCTTTTCTTGTTTTTTTCTTTCTTTTTCTTTTTGTTTTTTTAGTCTTTTGTTTCATCTCCTGTAAGAAAGTTAAGGGCAGGGGGGTCATACTGCAAATCGGAATCACCCTGTCTGTGTGTCCGTCTGTCCAGCTGTCCAGATTTTGTCCAACTGGCGTCTTCAGAACTGTCCCACCTTTTGTAACCAAAGCAGTTTTCATTTGACAGCAACCACCATGCCTTTGACGGGAAGTTCGTGTACATCGTCAACCTTGAAGGCCACTTGAGTTTAGACCACAGCAACGCTGCCACCGCAGCATGCACCACCGCAGCCATCTGTCAACAGCTGAAGGACAATGCCACCTACCATCGTAACCTTGGGACTTTTGCCTCTCGCAAATACTACCTCAATGGTAGGTATCCGCTGTGATGTCACAGCAGATGTCATACTTCTCCACTGTACCACACTACATGCTACACTATATTGCACCACACTGTACTACACTACACTATATTGCACCACATTGTGCTTCACTGCATACAATACTGTATGGCACCATACTGTACTACACTATACACAAAGCTGTATTGCACCACATTGTGCTTCACTACATACTACACTATATAGCACTGTACTGTACTACACTACACTATATTGCACCACACTGTACTACACTACACTATATTGCACCACACTGTACTACACTATATTGCACCACACTGTACTACATGATGCAGTATTGCACCACACTGTACTACACTACACTATATCGCACCACATTGTACTACTCTACACTATATTGTACCACATGATACTACACTGCACTATATTGCACCACATGATACTACACTGCACTATATTATACCACACTGTACTACATTATATTGCACCACATTGTACTACACTACACCATATGGCACCACACTGAACTATACTATATTGCATGACATTGCACCACACTACAATATATATTGCACCAGACTATACTACACTACACTATATTGCACTGTACTACACGACACTATATTGCACCACACTGCTACACTACACAGTGTCACACCACACTGTGTTACATTACACTATATTGTACCACACTGTCATGCACTACACACTCCACTATATTACATCACCCTGTGCAACACCATAGTGTATTGCACCACACTGTTTTACACTACACACTACACTATGTTGCTTTGTGCTACACTACACTGCACAGTGCTGCTATGCTGTCCTGCGCTAAAGACCACAGTACCCTGCACTATGCAGCACACTACACTGTACTGCATTCCACTCCACACTTCCCCAAACTGCACACCACACTGCACTGTGAACTGCTTTTTGACACATTTGACTGCACTGCAGTACACGCCACTACATTGCACCACAACATACTGCATGCCTACTGCATGTACTGGGGGAGCGGGGTGCAGAAAGTACCTTTAGTCAGCCAGTAGTGTGGTGGTTAGTACAGCAGCCTCATATGCTGTTAGTCCAAGTTAGATTCAGTGTTGAAGCAAAAGGGGTTTGTGTTTGTGTGTGCACATAATTGTGTGCCTGTGTGTGGGTGTGCATGTGTGTGTGGGTGTGGGTGTGCATGTGTGCTTGCATGTGTGTGTGTGCGTGTGTGTGTGTGTGTGTGTGTGCGTACATGCATGTGTGCATGTGTGAGTGTGTATGTGCATGCACTATATAGCACCCTACTGTACTACACAACACGATATTGCGCCACACTGTACTACACTACGTTATGTGTGTGTATATCTGTGTGTATATGTGTGTGTGTGTGTGTGTGTGTGTGTACATGCATGTGTGTGTGTGTGTGTGTGTGTGTGTGTGTACACGCCTGTGTATGTGTGTTGTAAGTTTGCCATTGGTGACAGTGCTGGAGTATTGTAATTTAGTGGTTTGGTTTGTGGTTACTGTGCAGTAGTATCAACTGCATGCTTTGTAGGATTGCTTGCCATGGTCATGTACGCACTTGAGGAAGGTTAGGCACTCCCAGTTCTCTTTATTGTTGTTGTTATTATTATTATGTGTGTTTGTGTGCAGAGGACCAGCTGGAAGTGGAATACACCTCCCCAGAGAAATGCATAGGACAGTACAGCCACAAAAACGTCACCAGCATCATCACCTTCAGCTGCGACAGCAACATGGACCGCGTGCGTTCACTTGAAACTGCTCCCCCTTTATCCTCCCTCAAAGATCCTGAAACTCTGATCTGCCCCACCTCCTCTGGACAGGATGCACCCCTCTTTCACCATTTTTTCCTGCAGGTTCAGTCAAAACAAAGTGACTGTGACGGCCTTGACTGCGTTTTTAATATAGTGCGAAGTCGCTTCGCCGAGTGCCTTTGGTTGTTTCGCCCAGGCCTTTCTTTGCTTTGAGACCCATCTGATCCTAGCTGCAAGGATAGAAACAAATGTAAGAAGGGTTGTGCTTTTGCTGCAAACTGACGGCAGATTTGCACACGTTAAAAACCAGTGTTCTTGGGGTTTTTTTTTACATCCGATTTCACCCTGTGCCTGTTTCAGGCACTTAGCATCCGTTGTTTGCTGGGAATCTTGAAATTTATCAGAGCAGGTCTGTGGTGCTGGTCCTTGGAAGGTTTGAGCTTGACTGGTTCTGCTTATCCTGTGTGCTATTTATAGCCCAGTTTGCCTTTAAGAAGCAGTGTGCAGGCTTCGAAACTTCCAGTGTTCCTGTCTTTCAGGCTCACACTCAGCTGTTTAGAAGAAGAAGAATCACATTGGGGTCTTAAAGTGCCTTTTTTCAAATGAGCCCTAGTGATATATTTTATAAAAGATTTTACATCAAAACACGTAATATTAACATACACAAATCTGTCATCAAACATCACCCCTCCCCCCCAACCCGCTATATAGACTTACATATACATGTGTGCATGCACTCACACGTGCCCAACACATACACTAAACACCACACACACCCACGCACATGCACGCCTGCATGTGCACGCACACACAAACACACACACACACACACACACACACACACACACACACACACACACACACACACACACACACACATGCTCACTCACTCACTCGCACACGCCATGCATGCACGCACTCACACACACACACACATTTACTTAAAGCAGGGCTGGAGACATTGGAAGTGTTAGGAGTAAGAGACAGAGAAAAAGTTAATCTTGAACTGTGGTTTGAAGGCAGACAAAATTTGAGCATGTTGCACAGGGAAACAGATTGTTATTGTTGTCACCATTCACTTGTTGCGGGTATTGTAGCCTCAAACATCAAACTAAGGTAGCAAACACATACAATATGATACAGTGCATTACGATACAATCCAACTTTACTGTCCCCTTGAGAGAATTGGCATGTATGCAAACTGATGCATACACCATTGTACTCAATGACTCCGCTTACTCCACAGAGGTCGGACCCAGCGTTCTTGTACAAAACAGCCGACTGCACCTACCTGTTCACCTGGGCCACACCTGCAGCTTGTATACAGGCCAAAATGTAAGTTGCTGATTCCCTGGAGAAACTGTCCTGGCATCATTAAGCATACTGCAGATGTTGCAATAATAATGAAAGTATTTACGAAGTGCAAAATCTTGTCCTATGACCTATACTGGAGAAACTACCATTGTTGAATGAAGCATAGTGCAGAAATTGCCCTAGTTGAATTAAGACAACTGGAGAAACTGCCATAGTTGAATGAAGCATACTGGAGAAATGTTCACAGTAGAATTAAGCATAATGGAGAAGCTGTCATAATTAGGCATACTGGAGAAATTGACATGGTTGAATTAAACATAATGGAAAACATGTCATACTTGAATTAAGCATAATGAACAAACTGTCATAGTTAAATTAAGCATACTTGAGAAATGTCATAATTAAGCATAATCGACAAACTGTCCTATTTAAATTAAACATAGAGGGGGAGACTGTCCTAGTTGAAGTAAGGCTGTATGAACATCATGAGACAGTCTGCACTGAAAATTGACTCTGGGAGAAAAAACTGCCTTGCCACACTGGGGAATCGAACCTGCATCAGTATTGCGCCTGGCTTTTTGGTCCAGCGCTCCACCAACTGAGCTATTCTGCACCGTGCCTGGGGCAGAATTAGTTCAGCGCTGTTTAAGTCAGCTTCTCACAAACTGTGTTTGGCAGAGAGGTAGTCAGCGGAAGCAGCATGGATAACTCCAACTCCAAGTCTGCCTCTGGTGATGGGAAGTCCGGGGGCTTCAGCAAGACCACGCTGGCAGCCATCATATCCATATTCTCCGCTGTGCTCGTTGTCTGCCTGCTGGCGGTGTACTTCCACAAGCCAGAGAGACGGTGAGGGTTCACTTCCTGTCGATTGACGGGGGCAAAGGTGGCGGCTGTTTGTGTTCTATGTACCACAGAGAAAAGGGCCGGGGCCGCTGTAAAACTTGTTTGAAGAAAGACAGGAAAGTCAGCAAGCATTAGTCTTCACACTGATGGAGCTGGCTGCCTCCGCGATCAGAGAAGAACTGCTCTGTTTTCTTTTCTTTCTTTTTTTCTTTTTTTTCTTCTTTTTTTTCTCTCCATTTTTTCTGTTGTGTGCGTGTGCGTATTTCTTTCTTTGAATAGATTTTGGCAACTCTGGTCACTTTCTGACCAGTGTATAAAACACAGACAAAATACAAAATAGTGAAGTCCCCCCCCCCCCACCCCCCTACCCCTCCTCTCCTCCCCTGTCCTTCAAGTAATTTGTCTTTAATGCCCAGACAACCTAAAGCGGGTCATATTAGTGTGAAAAGACTATATCAACATCAGCCATTACTTCACAGACTCTAGTAAAGCAACCGTATGTCCGACAAAGCAACAAGTGGTAAGCCCTGGTGTCCTTTTCAGAGCTGTTCAAGTCCTGTCACTGGGTCTTGTATGTGGCCCCCTAGATTTGGTGGGGGGAGGTGGGTAGGGGGGACAACAGTTTGTTTCCACTTAAAGGGACTGGCCACATCAAAACATTTTTTTCCAGTGAGTAGAAAAGAGAGAAAAACAGCAAAGACGTTGTTGATTTATTGAAAGTCTCTGTTGATTTTGTGGGAAGTTTTTAGATTGGATCTGTGTGCTTTAATTTTTTGTTGTTGTTGTTGTTGTTGTTTAAAAATAAATTGTGTCTAATATCACCTTAATGTGAACAGACATAAAATAAATACTGATTGATTGATAAATTGGATCTGTGAATTGTGATTTGCTTGGACCCACAAGTGCTCAGGTGTTGCATAACGACAGAATGACTGTTAAGTGTCACAGCCAGTGTGACACTTACCAAGCGTCATTGTAGTTTCACCTTGGGTACTATGTGTACTCACCTTGCATGTTGGGAGATCCAGCATTTCTAAATTTGATATAAAATCAAATAACGCACTTTAAAAGAAAAAATGGAAAAGAGTTTTATTTTGATCCGGACAAGAGAAGTCTTTAGGTGGCTTGTTGCTTTAGTTATGGTTTCATAGCTTTATCGTTGTTTTCATGTGCATTTTTCTTCGTTTCTTTTTTCAGAGCTGCTGCAGCTAGCAGGCTGAAAAGGATAGTGTTTTGCCGTAGAAGAACTGAAAGCGAAATCAGATACTCAGTGGTAAGTCTGATTCTTTTTCTGCTTCGAAATTTGTTTTTATTTTATCTTATTTTATTTGTCGATAGAAAACTATGAGTATAGTACTTGAGGCGTGTGTGGAGGGGTTTATGATGGGGTGAACAGATGGATGAAGCTAACACAAATGAGTTGGGGTATTCAGATGTTTATCTTGTTGCATTGCTGAAGTTAAGAATAGATGATCTTTGTCTCTGTTTTCCTTTCAGCAACTGCCAGGCATGAATTCCACGCCATTACTTCCAGACATTTAATTTTAGCTGCCAGCAGTTGTTGCTGGGACAATTACAAATTGATCTTCACGAAACTTTTAATGTGCAGGTTGAACTCAACATTTAATTGGCCAAAAAAGGGATGGGGGGGGTGTGTGTATTCTTTAAACAGTAATCAATGGGGAGCGGGGATGGCTCAGTGGTTAGAGCACCAGACTCATGATTGAAAGGTCGCAGGTTTGAGTCCCTGTAGTTGCAGTGGGAGAATTTTCTTTTCTGGGGCCAACTTTCTGTGCTGACTCTTATTTTGGTATCCATTCCACCCCCATGTTACCGCAGTCGCATGTAAAAGATCCCATTCTGCCAAAAACAGTGTAGGTGGCAGGTTATAGCTAAACACACATGCACCTTACGCGTGTGGCTTTGCATGAAGTAACATGCATTTGTTTGTTGCATTAGGCTGTAAGGACTGCACAGTCCTGGTGGGTAATATCTTCAACAACAACTGAAATCGTCTTAAGGGTGAGGCTTTTTATCATTGTTTTGGTGTTTGCTCTGCATCCACAGTTGTCTCAGATGGAGGAGGACCCTGAAGTGGACCCTGTAGGAACCAATCCCTTTGAGGAAGATGACATGGAGAATGAACTTCAGAACGGCGATGCTGTGGGTGGAAAGAACTACCATGATGACAGTGATGATGACATGCTTCTGTGATGAAAGGAACTGAAGTGAGGGAGGAGTGTTTTGTCCATTTGTCTTTCGTCGCATTTAAAAAATGAATTGGGACCTCTTTATGCTCCTGCTTAGATTTTTTACTTTCTCAGCATAAATATTCTATCAGCCAGCGAAATCAAAACCAAAATTGTGGATGGTCTCGATCCACAGAAACAGAGAAACAGAGATATGAAAAAAATATTGATTTAATGCCACATACAGTGTACTTACCGATCAGCACTTGGCACAGCTGTCTAGGCAGCTGGAGGTGCATGTCACCTGACTGGACAGCTGTGTTGTGCTCCGTGTGCAAAACTTTGGGCAACAAGTGCTTGTCAATGATTCTGTGTCCCCCGAGCAAGTGCTACAACTTGCCACAGACTCCCTTGTTTCGTAGTGCAGCTGTGTCAGGGAACCCTCGTCCACAGTCATCTCGGCTTGCTGTGCCTCTGCGGATTGATCCTTGGCCTAGAACTGTAAACTTGGTACATGTGAGCTGAAGCCCACTTTGCATGCAAAATGTGCGCACGGGGAATGAATTGTCAAACTTTCCCACCACCACACGGCCACCGGTGCTGCGGTTAGGTAAGAATTCCAGTGGCTTAGCTCCGCTGATGAAAAAACTTCCTGCTTGGAGAACACCCCTCAGTTATGACCAAAAGTTTCAAAACTCTTCATGTATTCATGCTACAGGGAGCGGGGGTAGCTAGGTGCTAAATAAAGTGATGGACTTGCAATTGAAAGGTCACGGGTTTGAGTCCCGGCAGGAATGGCATGAGAATTTTCTTCTCCAGGTCAGCTTTCTGTGTTGACTCTTATTTCAGTATCTCTTCCACCCCCCCCACTCCCAACCACCCCCCACCCCTCCCCCCCGACCCACCAACCCCAGCGTTACCACAGTAGTATGTAAGAGATCCCAGTCATTCTACCAAAGTGCAGGTGGCAGGTTACACCTGAACGCACATGCTTCCTATCTATGTGGCTCAGAATAAAGTGGCACTGTAAACTGGTGCATGGTTGTATGGTGTACACAGAGCAGGCGCTGAGGTGGCAGCAGCAGTTTCACATGGCACCAGCCACGTAACAACCATATAGCACTATAAGTACACCACTTCGGTGGATATTCAGAAACGCGCTGTAAAAAGTGACAGTTACTCACTCAGAATCGCAGATGACAAGAGCGCAGCAAGTCTGCTTGAGAGCAGAGAATAGCGCTATATAAAAGCAATCAGCAGCAGCTAAAAGAGCTCAGGAGCTGTGTGAAAGTCGAGGTGACTGTCCTGGACTCCCTGTCCCTAAAAGTCCTTACAGTCTCTGTGGACATAAAGCAACATTAGAAGAAGAATAACAACAACAGCAACATAAAGCCCTTTTTGATCTTTGCTCTGTGAATAGACCACCTCACTGCAATTTTGAGGGGAGCCTTTAACGGCAGGGGTCGGGGTGAGGGGGTGGGTGGAGGGTTACACTTGTGGATATTTGGAAACCAGCTGTGGGCGGTCCCACTGATGAGAAGCTACTTGCATTTGTCAGAACCAATTTTGGGAGGACCAAAGTGTTGCCAGAAGTGGCGGCAAGTAGTGTGGCATGTGGTGGAATGGTACGACACGAAGTCAGCCCACTTAGTCACATTGCTGACATCATGCCAAGTGCAGCTGTATGGCAGGGGGTGGGGGTGGGAGGAGGTTGTGGAAGTTAAGTACACTGGGGTCATGCTGGGAGATGCTTCAGAAGGTGTAGTACACTGGCGTTATACTGGGAAGCTTTCTGGAAGTCCACTTGTAGTTTGCAATTGTTTCTTGATGCGTGGGTGCTGCCAGGTTTGGCCTTGGTTGACTGAGATTAGCAGTGTTGTACTGACTTGTTGCATGCTTTTTCGCTCAACCGTTTTCGTGGACGTGTCATTGTATACCAGCAGAGGGCTCTCCCATACCATTCTTTAAAGTTGTCAAGGGTCGGGGAAACTTGTGACTGTACATGTTTTATCCAGGTAGAAAATGAAGATGTAATACCCTAGCATCATATTAGGAAAAGCATAAAACATCAGTCCTGACGTCCACTTCTGATGTCTTGTGTTCAGGGAAAGGATTTGAAGTTTGTTATCTTCAGTCTTCAGATCCATATAAATAAATCAAGAAAAAAAAAGAATTAGACCAGAAAAATACCCCCCCCCCCCCCCCCCCCCCCCCCCAAATCCCGCTGAACTGTGATCACACATTTGCAAGTACTGCTTTACACATAAACCCACAAAAGCCAAAAACATCATGTTTCGTTGTCATGCATGTGTGAATCTGACAGCATTTTGGTTCTCTGGGTGGTTTGGCTCCAGGTTCACGGTTTGTTCTTTTGAGTAGGACATGGTATGATTTTGGCTGGATTTGAGTTTGACTCTAAAGAGACTCAGGCAGGGACTAAATTTACAAGAGTTTTGAGAGAGCGTATCACTAATGCTACACTGTCACCGCCAAAATACTTCTGCATTCAGATGAGCAGTGATGCCAACCCTCTTTTGCTGTGTGGCTAACTGCAGGGAACAGAAGTGCTGGAGAGTGTCCAAAAGTAACAACTTTGA
>JABMCL010000728.1:1560000-1660000 GCA_018857735.1 Alviniconcha marisindica | reverse complement strand
GGAGTTTTTATTTTCCTGTGACTTCCGTGATCTGATCATGCTTGACACATTTTCAGCTGTAAACAGAAGCTCTGTAGTGACAGCTATACTTGTTCACTTCTGCAGTTAGAGCATTGCAGAAGGACATGTTTTCAGATATATATATATATACAAACTTTGTAGTGACCGCTATGTTTCTGCAGCTGCAGAAACAGGAGGCAGTCTTGCAGCAACAAATATTTGCGGCTGCAACTCTTGAACCGCGGTTAGTGACCACCATTGACAGTGAGGAGGCTGTCCCTTTTTTTGTTTTTTGTTTTTGTTTTTGTTTTTACTCTTCCATGTTTTGGTGTCTGATCACACATGCTTGCTTCCATTTATGCGCGCTACCTAGAGCTCTGATCGACCATGCCAGTGGTTTGCGGTTGTCTTTGATGAAGATTTGATTGAAGCTGATGTGATTTTTTGGACACTTTTTGGTACTATTTTAGGATAATGTAGACATTGCGTAGCACTTACTTACACAGGCTTCAGTTACAAATTATTCATGATGTTTTACATTCATCTGTTCTGTCCCCACCTCCGCACCCCACTCCTCCCTCCTGAAATACTGGTTGTGCTGTGATTGAATGTATTGATTTGTTGTTTTTTATATTTGTTTTTCTGTCAGTTTTGGGGGTCTTTTTTCTAAACAATATGCAGTGTGGTTTGGATGTGGGCAAAATTATGATTTGAGAATGCGCCCATTTTGTTTCTCAAACAAGAAAAGGAACAGAATTACAACAAATACCCCCCTCCCCCCCCCCACACACACACACATTTCTTTATATGTTGTTGTTTGTACTGGGGATCTTTGGGGGGGGGGTATCAAAATGTTCCTTTGTCCATGACAGTTGTGCAGGGAACATATGGACTGAAGATCTTACAAATAAACAGATCTCTAAGATGCTACCTTTCACTGCTTGGGTGGAACTCTTGCAACAGTAGGTGGGGGGGGGGGGGGGGGATTTGTGAGAGAAAAAAAAGGTATGCCTGAGGTGAAGACTACTTTTCCCCATGCATCATACATGTACTTCACATGCCTCATATGTTACCATTTGTGTTGAGGGTTATACTGCAGTGTTTATTTGCCTCAGACATCTGTGATGCCTGTCTTTCTTGAGATTCCATGTGTGTTTCAAATGTTTCCAGTGAACAAATAATAACTGTCTTTCCATTTGCCATTGTGTTGTATTTATGTTTATGTTCAATCCACGCTGATGAGGTGACCCATTACTTTGGTTCCTTTACAGCAGCGTTCATTCACACAACTCCCATTTGTTTCATGTGTGTCTGTGTGATGGTGAATGCTTGTCTGTCTGAGAGATTGCTCAGCAAGCAGATTTGTGTGGTGTGAGCACAGCAGCATGAATATGCAGTGGAAGAAGCATTGCTAAATGTTAGGCATGCAGAACTGCTAATTCACTTTTCTGCGTCTGGGCTTATCTTCGCCTGTTGAAATTCAGTTCTTGGCAAGTTACATGTATAAAAAGCAACATGCTTCATTCAAAACCAATCTCAGTTGATTGGTAAAAAGCAATCTAAATGAATAAATTTGCTACAAAAGAAAAGAGCATTGAATATGGGCAATGTCCACTTTTAGCCCCATCGGTTCGCGGTCCTCAAATGGTATGAGTGTGTGTGTGTGTGTGGAATGAACTTGAAGTATGGCATATCCACATATCAGTTCATTCCATCCTATGCCAGTGCTATACACGCACACATGCATCCTCAAACCATTTGAGGATAGTGAACCAATGGGGCTAAAAGTGGATATTGCCTGAATATGCATAATGCAGTAAATAAGTAATTGGTTTGGAATGCACAGTCAACCCTGTAGGGCATGGACCATACGGTTTTGGTGTAAATGTTTAGATTTGAGCTTTGTGTGTTGAGTTTTGGGTAAATAAATAAGGGTGAGTTTGGGGCAAATAAATATGGGTGAGTTTGGTTTGTTGAGTTTTGGGTAAATAAGGTTAAATTTTGAGTTACTGCTGTTTGAACCCAGCAGATGCTGCAAGGAGGTGCCTTGGATCAAGCAGAGAACTTGAGGTTGAAACAGAAGGGTGAAATAATTCACATGGTATATTTTGTATGTCTTCTATGGGTGCCCAAGTTTGACTACGTCTCCACACATAATTTTGGACCACTGGGGGTCCAGATCATGATAAAGAATTGCCCATCATTCTTCCTTGTTTTGTTTTTGTGTTTGTTGTTGTTGTTTTGTTTAAATTAATATATGTACTCATTGTGTGGTGTGTAGAATTTGCAGCGTAGAGTATAATGTTTGACACTGTCTTTTCACCTGAAGTAATTATTTCCATGTATATTTCTGTGAAAACGTGCAACTGAAAATGTGTTTCATTTTCTCATGCTGTATTTGCTGAATGTGTATAATAACATGGTGTGATATTTTTGTTGTTTCTTTCTTAGTTTTATTTGTTTACTTACATTCAGCTCATCCCAGCTACCATGACACATTCTACTTCTATTCTTCTTAATATGAGCTACTTTTCATTGCTTGGAAGAACTAGATGCGATTCAGTTTTATATTGTATTTGTTGTTTTGAAAAAGTAAATCACTAAATGCAGTAGCATCTCCTTCACTCTGATCTTCAAAACTTGTACCATTAGTTTTTCACTCAAAACTTGTCTTTTGTTTGTTTTGCAATGCATATCATAAATGAACAAGTGTTTTGTTTTGCAAATGTGGTATCATAAATGAACAAGTGTTTTGTTTTGCAAATGTGGTACATGTATAAATGCGTGCTTTGCAAATAATATCAGTCAGTTGGACATTCTCTCAAGCTAAAAGTTTTGTGAATAAAATGCATAAAAACTACCACCCATTTTTTTTTTAATATAATTTTTTTTTAATTTAATACAACTACAAACTGCACCTAATAGTGGTGAACATAAATTGTTTCCTCCAGCTTGGAAAAATTGTCTGCCTAAACAATATTATGAATAGGCTGAGATGCTGTCATGCATAACATGTAACATGTACTTTGCACAGTTCTGACATGAAGAACGGCATAGTAATCAATATTCTTTGCAAATGGATCAACTTGTCGTCATACAGGAATAGGTTATCTTTGAATGGGTGTTTTTGTACCCTTGGACGATGTGTGTGTGTGTGTGTGTGTGTGTGTGTGTGTGTGTGTGTTGTGTGTGTGTGTGTGTGTGTGGTGTGTGTGAGTGAGTGAGTGTGTGTAAGTGAGCATGTTTGCATGCATGTGTTAAAGCGAATGAGAGTATATGTGTTTGTGTGTGTGTGTGTGTGTGTGTGTGAGAGAGAGAGAGAGAGAGAGGAAGATGGAGACAGATTAATTGTTCATGGCTATATCAGTATGTATACAAACAGTTACTGGTACACTTTCTGTTTATTTCAGACCATTTGTTATTGTCTTGAGGGAGTTATCATAATAAAGGTCATCCTTATTGACAAAACAGTCTTAGTCTTTTGATTCTAATAACCTTCTTTCCTTTTTCCTTCTTAGCCCCCACAACCCCCAACACACACACACATGCACACACACACACACACACACACAACACACACACACACACACCACACACAACAACATCACACACACACACACACACACACACACACACACACACACACACACACACACACACACACACACACACACACACACACACACACACACACACACACACACACACACACACACACACACACACACACACACACACACACACACACACACACACACACACACACACACACACACACACACACACACACTGACATACACACACACCAGGTGTAGTTCTATGGGTCCAGAAATAATATATGCTCTCCCAACATTTGTGGATGTTCCTCTGAGTGTAGATGTACAGAGTTGTGAACCCAGAGAATCTAAAGGTGAAACTGAGTTTGACAGATCTTTTTGATGCTGTCTGCGAGCTTACTGGCTAATCTTGTGGAAGGTCATTTGGGGCTTTTATTGTGACAGACCACCATGGAATATGTTACACCATCTGCATTGTCTACCAGCTGCTTTGTTTGATGCTACACACACACACACACACAACACACACACACACACATGCACACGTGCATGCACACTCATACTCTTACACTCATATGTGCATCTATTGCATGATGCACACACAAACGCACAAGTAACCACTGCATTTCTGTAATCACAAGGTTCAAATCTCCCATGTATTTAATTCCTACAATTCATGATTCTATGCGTGTTGTGAAAGAACTGCAAAGGTTTCCAGAGTCAAATAAGCTACCTAGCTGTTCAAATTGAAATTATATATTCTTGCTGTTAAAGGAACTACACCTCTGAGAAGATGTTTCAGCCAACAAGTAGAAATGATTGAAATACGGTTGTAGTTTAGAAAAGCTGCCGTCATTTGATGTTAATTTTGTAAAACAAGTTTCACAAGTAACAATTAACAGCACTGGTTGTGCACAACTATGACTGTTGTGCATCTCAGATTGCCAGCATTGCATGCACTGCCTCTGGCGTGTATATGTAAATGGATCTGGTAATAAATGCTAAAAATAGTAGCAACTGGCACTATGTCTCATTTTATCAAGACGTTGGATTGTTCTCTTGGTGTAACAGTGATGATGAATGAATGGAGCAGCACCATGATACATTCCTTGTGCTTTTACTTGGTAAGAACAAAAATTTATGTCTTATAATTATGTATTTTATGTCATGCATAAAAGGTGCATACTCATGTTGACAGGGAAACAGGATCTCGATCAGCTGGTAACCACTGGGCCAGCTGTGATGCTTGACAATGTTTTCTACATCAAGACATCCCATTGATAAAAAAAAAACATCACTTGACACAAATCAGAGTCTAAACTGAAAATAAAATCAGCTGAGCATATTAAAACTAAATTCTTGATTTAGAGTTTTTATTGTGATTTTATATTGTTACCAGTGAGCAAATGTCCAGACATCTCAACAACAAAATGTGATGGTTTGAGGAGGCTATAGTTTTTTTAAACACCTTTTCTGGTCGGTCAGTGTACACTATGTATTCATTAAAGTTCAAAATGCACAAAAGGTTAAAAAGATACTGAGTTTTTTACAGGACAAATATCCTAATACATCCTATTAAAATCAGCATTCTTTTGAATATTATGTGTGGTTTGATTTTAAAGCGCACTCATCTTAGCTTCAGATTATTTTAAAAAAAATAAGTTAAGTGATTTTTTTTAACTGAACAACAAACAAACATAAACTTCGCTTGGGGTGGGGGGCAAGGGAAGTGAAGTTTTTCTTCGGGGAGGCTCTGGGGTTTCAGTTGTTTCCCTTGCTACCATAGGCGCTTGAAAGGAATAGCTGAATGCCACAGAATGTGTATTTTCGCTTGTTTTAAACTCACTACTCATTTTAATCAGTCCTGCGATATTTGCGGCAAAACGTAAGTCATCGATAATCTCCATTTTTCTTTCATGTTACTTAACGTCCACAGAAGCCACATACGGTTTATCATAAGCTTAGGAACGGGCAGCAACGCCGGTATTCCTCCCACCATCATCTCCTCTTAAATACAACCAACTCCTCCAGCTCTTTTTTTTAATGCACACGCGCACACTTTGGTTTGGACTTAAAAGTGGATGTGTCCGCGCTGTGGATGCTGTTGTGTAGTGACCACAGACGTTATTATTCTTCGCCTGTGGGAGACAAGGTGTCTTTCCACTGATGCCCACGCCCCTTGCGTGCGACGATGTCACGTGATAGCAATGTGGCGTCAATAATCATGTCTACTGGCGAGCCTGGACAGTCTCGTGTCGAAGAATATATCGCCGACAGGTAAAACATGATCGTGTTATGGATGCACACTCAAACCCAGTTTTTCGCATGACTGTGCCATATGTGTGATCATGTTGAAATCGGGTAGCTCATATGGCCGATTTTAGTAGCCCCACCCGCCGCGGGTTGTATGTGCTACTCTAATCGATCTTCCCACCGAACACAATGACTAAACTGTAAACTGGCACGGCATCCAGATCGGTACTTTCTCAGCACGTTTATTTATTTTTTACATTTCTTGAGTGAAGTGGAAATAAGTTCTTCTGCAAGCAGTTGTTGTCTGTTTGATAATAATCCGAGATTCACAGGGACTGAGTAAAATTGTTTATATCGGTTATGTAGGGAAAGACGAAAAATGTACATGTGGTAGGGAGACATTTACTTCGGTATCGCAAGTAAAACTGTGCTAAGATGCAAACATGTAAAAGGCTAAAAAGAAGGCTTATTTAATATGACAACACACAGCATGCGCATTTTCCGGGTAATCCCCCTTCTCAACTGATGGGCAAAACAACACTTAAACAACAGTTAAACGGTGACACTGGACACCAACACACCACAACCGAAAGCATAATATATAAGTAGCCTCCATTTCATGTTTCACTGTTTAAGTGGTGTTTTGTTGCTTGAAAAAGGGATTACCCCCAAAATGTGCATGTTGTGTTTTGTCATATTAAATAAGCCAACTTTTTAACATTTAATGGGTTTGGGATCTTGTTCAGGGTGCCAGCAGTAGCAGTCATCCTCGTTTCAGATTATTTGTGTGTGTGTGTGTGTGGGGGGGGGGGGGGGGGTTATTAACTGTTATGCTAAATGTTAAGAGTAGACTCTTGAGCCAGATCACTTGGGTTTTACCCAGATAGATACAACTGCATGTTAATGTTACATACTATCTTGCATTTATTTGATTAACCTGGTTGGAAATGGAACTTAATTAGTGAAAGACAGCATTTAACATAACAATTGATGTCATTGAAGGGTACTCAGTTATGACAAAATTATGACTCAAAACAAAACAAAACAAAAACCACTATAAATACAGAGAAGATGCTGTGTGGATAATGCAAAGGGGGGGTGGGGGTTGGGGGGGGGGGGGGGAGAGTCCGGTTTGAATAATACAGTTTAGTCTGGAAAAAGTTTAGGCACTGAAAAGTCGCCATTGCGTACTTTTTCTTCCTTGACTTTAGCATAATTGTTCAGGACCCAACTGCTGAGTAATTATTAATAGCCCACAGACTGGCTTGTTGAGCATGTGAATTGTGATGATGTGTGTGTGTGAGCGTGTTTGCGTGTGTGTGTGTGTATCACACACATTCACAGTCTTTCATCCAGTCTGCATAATATATCTGTCTTTCTGTTGTAGGATTTTGTATGGTATTGCTGACCGGGAAGACTGATCAAAACCTGCCATCACTGTCACCATGGGGAGCTTTGGGGGTCACGCTCTGCCGGGCACCTTTTTCATTGTCTTCAGTGTGTGGTACATTGTCCAGTCATTCCGTCGCTACTTCAAGAGCCAACAGCGCAATGCCCGTTTCACCTCCACTGTGATGTTCCCTTGTGACTTCTTGTGTGGGCGACTAAAGGAAATGCCGGTGGAAGCGTTTCTCAAGATACTGTGCATGTTGGTGGGATTCACTGGAGAAGTCATCACCGGCTACAGCAACGCACACTTTGTGTCACTCGTCAATTCACAGCATGCCACCATGTTTTTTTTCTTCGCTTTGTCAGGCGTTGTAGACATCCTGGTGTTTTACCGCGCTCCGCTGCCTCCAGATACAGATTATGTCAGCGTTATGCTGGCTTTGATGATTGAAGGATTGCTCTTCCGGTTCCACCTCCATGGCCGTACAGAGCTTGATGTGCTACTTCACACCTTGCTCATCTACACCATCGTTGCTAATTTGGTTGCTGTGGCGTTGGAGATGAGGTACCGACGCAGTTTGCTAGGACCGTTAGGGCGCTCATATTTTCTTCTCATCCAGGGAACGTGGTTCTGGCAGGTAGGTTTCATTCTCTACAACCCATTTCCTGGTGCGACACCATGGAAGGAGGATGACCCCGACGAACTTATGATTGCCACTCTCTTCTTTGCATGGCACTGTGCTGTCAATTTCATCTTTATTCTTCTGATGGGAGTGGTCATTGCTTGCTGCTGTCGTCGACACTCAAGTTACGTACGCGAAGAAGGAATGAGCATGAAACGTCTGATTCACACAGGAGCCAATGGACAAACTCTGGTTTCTTTGAATGATGACAGTGACCTTGACAGTGAGGTTGAATTCCAGAAGCCTCCAAGTCGCAACTAGCACAATTTATATTTTGGTTTGGGTTTGTTTGTATGTTGTTGTTGTTGTTGTTGTTTTTTTGGGGGGATATATATGCCACTGTGTAGTTACCTTGTTGTTGAAAAGAGTATGTTATATCAAGGGGGGCAGGAACAGAATCATTCCATCATTACTTCAGTCATATGTTATTGTGCATTTGTAGTTAAATTCAGATTTATAGGTAGGATTTAAAAATATATAAAAAACTTTTAAAATGCATACAGTGGCAGCTTGGGTTAGTTTGTAGGTTGAAAAGCAGGTAACATCTTTTTAATTTTATAGAAGGTTAGGTGAATAAAGCTGTAATTTCAATTGCATGGATAGGATAAAAGTCAAAAAAAATAATAAAAAAATAGTACATGAGTCCAACAGTGCATGAGTCCGTGTGCACGAACACATACAGGCAGTGGATCCTGATACAGAAACATTTATACTGATGGAACCATGTAGCAATCTATGCTACACCAGATGACCATATGAGTTAATGGATCAGTATCCTTATCCATATCCATAAAAATGGAATCATGCCTGGTTGAATTCTGATCAGTTCTAGCAAACAAGGCTTTGATTTGTGAACTAAACTGTTTCATAGTCAATGTCGGGGAAACTTAGGGTGGAGCGCATATATGGGGCTTTTCCGAGCACGTAGAGTCAGAACTTGACCTGAACTGAACTGGGAACTGATGCATAATACTAGTATGGGAATACACTTTGAACTTTTTCCCTGCCTTCAGGACAACATATGACAATGACATGATTGGGAAAGTTCACTCCATCTGTTTATGTTTATAGGATGCTGTGCCACCTCCTGCTTGAATTCCAACTTCTGGACAATTCCTGCATGTAACAAAGTTTCCAAAAGCATCAATTTTGGTCAGCTGCCTTAACCTTTTCTCATAAGCTATTTTGGTCAGTTTAACCTTTTCTTATAGCTGTTCTTGGAAAGCCATTGCACTGGAGTGCATTTATTTATAACTAAAAATCTGAAACAGGCATTTGTAACTGTTGGCAGTGAAACAGTTTAAAAGCACATTCCTGCTTCATGGATGTAGACCTGTCATTGATTCAGTAAAGGAAATGGTAGCTGTTGAACAAGCTGATGGAGTGGGGGAGGAGGGGGTGTGGGGGGTGATGGGGGGGGGGCATATTCTGTGTCATTATACTTAGAGCCTAATGCAGTTCCACATGTCCAACAGACATGCTCGCTAGATCACAAATGTCAGTCTGCATTAAAGGAGACCTGAAAAGAAGAAGTATTGTGGGCTGTATTACTCAGCTTGAATGGAATGAACTATAGACATGCTGCAGCTTTTCACTCAATTTCTGGTCCACTTTCTTAAAAAAAGAAATCAGTGTTTGAAGTCTCAAAAACATGACCATGAATGCAGCAGTTTTGTGCCTGGCAGCTGTCTGTATTAATTAGTGATGTCATGAACAAGGCCATATCAAAAAGGCAAAAGTATCAAATAATTGAAGTATCATGAGCTGCCCCTTTATTGTTCTTCATTTGCATGTGGCTTTGGCCCCAAGAGCTCAAATTTGAAGCAAAAAAGTACCCTTTTGTTTTGTAGATAGTGACAGAACAACCAAATGAAGCCTGCAGATGAAAATTTTTGCACAGTAATATTTCAAGCTAACTTACATTTTTGCTTTGGGTAAGTCAAGGTTTGGCTTTCTCAGTCAGTTGTTTTCACACTGTGCAAACTGTTTCCTGGGTGGTGAGACTGACCTCTCTAATTTTCTGTCAAACACAGATCTATACTACTTCTTAACTAGTGAGGGTGGTACGTCATTGTGACAAAATACATTGTTTTGCAAATGCAAGTTACCAGTCAGCAGAGATCATCAGCATGCGCTTTTTTGTCGTTGCTTTTTTTCTTCTTTTTTTTTAAACACCAGCCAAAACTTTGCCATGCTGCACACCAGCAGATTGGGTTTGGGTCCAAAGGACCAACTGCTCCCAACGGGCAGGACGTGGTAATTATGAAGATTTAATTACGCAACTTGTCATGTTCAGAAGATTAAAATGGCCCCCCCACTCAGACTGCAGCTTTAAGTTATTTTTTATTGAATTGTTACTGTTGTGTGTCTTTTGGGGGGAGATGGGGGGTGGGGTTGGGGGGGGGGGGGGGGGAGTTTAGAGGGGGAAAGGATGAGCTCAGAATCTCAAGGATATATTGCTTGTTGCTTGTAGATGCATCATAAATTATGCATCCCAGTTCTGGAGTACTCTGATGAAATCAAAATTTACACAAACGTTTCACTTCCATTCTGTGTTTGGTCATGCCCGAGATGTTGTTTTTCAATAATGACAAAGAGTGAACCCCAAACTTGCCTCCTGTTAACTGTGTTATCATGTTAAAATGTTATACGATATACACATTTTGCTTTTCGTGGCTGTTTGCTTTTTCTCATAAAGGTGCTTTTACAGAAAAAAATCATGTAGTCTTTAAAGTGCAATACATGTTGTTTTGTTTTGTTTTAACTTACAACTAGTGTGGGTTATGAGCCTGTGTATGTTCTGTTGGTAATTTACTGTAAATGATTCATGCTACTAGTCAGTATCTGAATTTATCAGGTATGGGCCAGCAAAGAGCCTAAAAAATAAAATAAAGTAAAATTGTGGTGCGTCACATTTTAAAAGGGTATGAATAACAAATGATGTGAGAGATTAACTGCAGAAGGAAATAAGCTGGATCTGTTTTGCAAAGACCATATGACATAGAAATAACAGGGAATTGACCCACAGTGTTAGGTGCCCGACATGGGTCAAAATGTGCCTTTGACTCCCTGAAACACGCACATGATAGATACATCACAGTGTTTCTGAACTTGACTGTGATTTGTAAAGTATATTGCCCATAGTGACCCATATTGGTTTCTGCCTGTATTGTATACATTTCTACATATTCAAAAAAAAAAGGTCATGTTTTCTAATTATGTTGTCATGTCTTTGATCTATACTCCATATCAGTATACTTTTTACCTGTATTAAAGCATTTACTTCTAACAATAAAAGTATTCTTACTTTTGAAATTTTATGAAACCATGCATTTTTTGCCATGCCAGTTCAGTGTTGACCAAGCTCTTCCTTCCAGTTCATCAGGTAAATAAATGCCTGTGTATTGTGATATAAATAATACAGTTATTTATGCCGAAAGTCTGCTTTTCTTCTTCATCTTTTCTCTTTCATTTTTTTATTTTTTTTATCTTAATGAGCCTAATGCGTCTGTCAGCAGATAATTCATTGGTGGCATGATCTGAACTTCTGAAGCGCTTTTTCAGATCAAAGGAACTTCTCTTCTCAAAATGTATTTTATACAGCAGGTAGAACAGATCAAACTGAAAACTTCCAGCGATATCTCTGCTATCTGAACAGCTACCCATGGCCTCTTCAGTCTTGTTTTCTGTTGTTGTTGGGTGTGTGTGTGTAGTTGTTGTTGTTGTTGTTTTTTTTGTTTTTTTTGGGGGGGGAGTGATGAGCTGTGGTCAGAACAGTGATCCAGCCTTTTTTGACTCATGGATTAATGACTTATTAAAATTCCTGAGGTGACCCTGTTCAGTTAATGGGAGTGCTAAAAACTGACCTAACATCGGTGCTGGACATCAAAGTGGTGACGACTGCAACGTGGACAAGCTAGGACTATTGTTACTGTGTGCAGCTCGATGTGGTATCCATCACTAAGCAAACTAAGTTTGGAAATTGAGTATAAAATGCAGGGAGCATTTATAAATATTGTCCTTGGTTTTTAAGTTTTGTTTTGATGTCTTCTGCCCACTGGATGAGTTTGTTTTGAATAGGCTAGTTCCTTTAACTGCTTAAGAGCAAAGACTGACTAATTCAGAAGCTTCTAGTTTCAAAATTCACACAATTTTGCACAAAGGATTTGTTTGCATTAAAGTGTACGCTGTGCAGTTTGATCAGTCACATTCACAGTCAAGAATCTAAATGTTTTCGGGTAAACATGAAAAGCATTAACCTCTTGGAATGATCAGTGTTGCAGTCTAGCAGCAGCAAGTTTAAGGTGAAGTAATTAACATGTGCATAATGATTGATATGTGTACAAATCTGATACCATTGTAATCTCTGGCATAAAGAGTTTTGTACATTTTGTTGTTGTTGTTTTTATTGTCAGTTTCATGTCCCCAAGAGCAGCAATGGTTTCGTAATCAAAGATGTTGCCTGCAGCACATCAGAAAATTGTGTTGGCTTGAGTCTTGTTGACTTTGCAGATCTGTGTTGTGATTACTTTGGAATAGTTTGTGTGTCTGTCTTTTAGCATCTCCTGATCTTTTTCAGACACTATCTTTGAACTGCTCAAACATCTGTAACCAGACTTGGTATAGTGGTGTACCATCACGAGGGGAACTGTCACGGGAAAGATGGGCTTGCTATCTTCAAAGTCAAGGTCACAGTAAGAGCTCATAATGATAATCAAAACAATGACAGTTTTTACTGTCTTCAGCTTTTGATGTTTTTGCAACCAAAACTTTGCTTGACAGCACCATAAGCTGGAGTGTCTTGTGAAAAGGATGATTGCTGTGTTCAAGTTCAAGGTCACTGGGAAGGCTAAACATCTTGGTGAATGTCTGTCTGGATGATATCCTTTGAACTGCTGAACCTCTCGTAGCCAAACTCCGTATGGTGGTGCATTATTATAACTATATAAGCTTGAGTGTTATGCAAAGAGAGTGGCTTGATGTCATCAAGGGCAAGGTCACAGTGAGGGCTTATATAATCAAAACATACATTTTTACCCAACCTATTGAACTGCATATCCGTATGCAGCTGAACTTAGTTTGATGATATATATCATAACCCATAGTGTCTTGGGAACATATTTGATTGCTGTGTTCAAGGTCACAGAAAAGGTTCAAAATTGTATTGAATGTTTGACTTCCTATATCTTCTGTACCACAGATCTCTTTGCAACCAAACCAAGTGTGTTGATGTACTATTGCTAATGATGAGACCAAGTGCAAATAAAGTCTGCGTATATTTTATTTACCAGCAATAGTTCTATGATTTACAGTATCTAGGCATGCAGCTGGGAATGTTTTGTCAAGCATGGTAGCAAACCTTGTTTTCTGCCGGATCTTGAGGTGTGTTTCTTTGTGTGTGCAAAGGTTAGAGTGTGTTCAGTAAAACGAAACCCATTTATTTGCCCCCTTATCCGATAGTCTTGAGAAACTGGTGTTAAATGGGGAAAAGGGGGAGGGTGTGCTACAAGATATGCAGGTAGCATTTACCTAAAGTCTAGTCAACACGTGAAAACATGGTGCCATCCATGTGACAGCTGAGCAGTCACTTTTTTTTTGCTCAGTGAACCGCTGTGTTATCAGCCTCTGTGAATTATTGGCAGTTTACCAATATTGAGTTCATTGGACTTGCTTTTGTTGCATGTAAAGTTAATAATAGTCTGCATAAAGCATGCATACTGTAATTACAGCGTGTGTGTGTGTTGTTTTTACATCAGTTTTTGATGTCATATTTCTGTAAGTACAGGTACATTTTGGGGATATTTGCTCAGCTACAAATGCCACGAAACAAATGTGGTGCAGACAAACTTATATATCAACTCCAGACATTTGTATTACCAAACACTACTCTAAAGAGCACTTTGTAGCTGCCAAGTAATATTTTAAGAATTGTATGCATTTGTATCCTGTATTGTTTAACACGCACGTGATCAAGCAGACTGCCTTGATAAAGCAGGCTTTTGTCAAAAAGTCTTGCTTACCGGACCAGTCCAGCATTTATTCATTACATCTGTATCTGCAGGTGTATATACTTTTGCTTTTATAATTTATGCTCTTAGTGACTGGGTTCTGGTATTTCTTTCTACCATGCTTTGCGTGGCATTTAGGCTTTCCCTACAGCACGATGGTGTTGTTTTGATGTGTTTGACTTCTTTTGTCCCATGATGTAAGGAGTCAAAAGTGACATTACAAACAAAACACTTTCTGGAGCACTAAAAAAAAGGGCCTAAATTGCTGCCAAAGAAAGAATTGAATCTGTTTGAGCCAGCCTGTTTCTCCCATGATTGCAGATATTAGAGTATGTTGTATGCATGTATGTACATGCATATGGAGTAATTGTATGTTAACATGCAATGTGATGTTGAAGAGACAGAGGCCTGTGGTGTTGTAAATGTACAGTGCTGATTTTTTGTCAATTTTGATAAAAACTATTACATTGTTGACCTTGTATTATATATTATATACTCAAGCCAAAAGATTCAGCTACTGTAAGAAATAAGGAGTGTAATACGCTTCATATTTTGATCACATAAAATGGGGTAATGGTTTCAGACAGTCAGTAATGATTTACAAAATCATCAACAATGGATAGTCACTCTTTTGTTGCTATCTGACATCTTCTAGATGTTTGTCTGTGTATATGGCAAAGAGTCTGCTAACTGCAAGCCGATGCTTGAAACTGTCCAGCAATTGCATGCTGAACTAAGCGAAGGCTTCGCCACCTGGTGGCATCAGGTGGCATGCAGTGTAAAGTACATATGAGAACCGAGGGGCACATTTCTCACATGTACGAAATGCAGTGTAGAGTACATATGAGAACTGAGGGGCACACTTCTCGTGTGTACGAAATGCAGTGCAGAGTACATGTGAGAACTGAGGGGCACACTTCTCACATGCACGAAATGCAGTGCAGAGTACATGTGAGAACTGATGGGCACATTTCTCACATGTACGAAATGCAGTGCAGAGTACATGTGAGAACTGATGGGCACATTTCTCACGTGTACTAAATGCTGTGTAGAGTACATGTGAGAACTGATGGGCACATTTCTCACATGTACGAAATGCAATGCAGAGTACATGTGAGAACTGATGGGCACATTTCTCACGTGTACTAAATGCAGTGTAGAGTACATGTGAGAAGTGACTGCATGTTAAATGAAGGCAGAGCAGTGAATATGCCTTTCCCTTGTAGAGGTTTTGTGGAAGTAGCTTACCGAGGTTTGAGTGTCTGTGCAATGTTTTAAAAAGTTGCCTAACTTTTGAGCTGAGTATATATATAAGTATATATTATATATAAGTATATTCAGTTGTCATGCACTTGTTACACTAGTCACTGTTTTGCCATTTTGTGCTTTATACAATTTGTTTTATTGCAGTACTTGTATAGAAATATATATAATATAAAAAGAAAATAGAAGTGGGGCAACTCAGGCAGTCTGTAAACTTTTCCCCGGCTCTCAACTTGCCAAACAGTACAGTTATTTGTTTCACAACAGAAAAGAGAAGGCAGCCAAGTGGGTGTGATGGAGTGGTTAGGGTGCTGGACAAGAGGTTGTGGGTTCACATTCAGGCTCTAGCTATTTTTAAATGTTCATTCTTTTTTCCACCTGGTATTGACAAGTTAGATGGAAGGGTTGGCAATACCACCAACTGCTAACTTTTTATGTGCTACTGGACACGAGGGCAATGAGAGAAAGAGAGAGACAAAAGGTTTAAACAGGGAGGCATAAGTTAGAAAGCAGGAATTCCTGGTAGCAGACAGAGCATGCGAGGCTGTGTACTAACCTACTTCAGGTTTAATCACAGCTTGCTAGATTCTCAGCAGAGGAAACATGAATTTTCGCGGCCACAGTGTCCCGCCATGTGTTGTCTTTGTGGTATCCCCAGCTTTTTCCAGTGCTTTGTTAACATCGACATGATGTTTTTGATGACGGTCCTGCAAGAGCGATTGACCCCTTCACCTCCTTATAAACCTGGTCCATTTTGAACTCGCTATCATGATACTTGATAGATTTGTTGTTGGGTGATTTAAATGTTCAGTGATAATGTATCATACAAGTAATACATTATTGGTTGTTATGGTGTAACATATCAGTGTGTGTACTGTGCTGCACATGCAGAACATATTACCAGTAGATCTTACATCATACCTATCATTGCAAATTTTGGGTGATTTTGTCTTCCCGGTCTAAACGTTTTCAGCATTATTTGTTGGTTTTGTGGTTGTGTGCATGCACTGTCATCCAAACTCATTTGTACCATGGCACACGCTGTAAGCAAGTGGCATCATTACATCACATGCATACTGTATATGCATAAAATATACATGCATCGTGTAGATTTTATATATATATGTGTTCTTGATGTAGTGCTATTATTTTACCAATGGTGTAATGCCTGGATGGAATGTACAACTATTCAAAACACGAGTCCCTGTTATTGTCAGCTGTACTGAGGTCAAGCATTGGTCCAAAGCACACCAGTGGAGGTTCACGAAGCCTAGGCATAAATGAGAAAATTATTACATTTTTATAACGCAGAGGAAGCCCAAATGAAAGACTACCCTGACAAGAGACCTCTCCTCTTTTAAGACTTTTCCTTTTTTTACTCTATTCAGTGGTATCTAGGCACTCAGAAAAACCCATATGTGCACCACCCCACCTTTCAGAAGTTTCCGCAACATTGCCTTTGAAACGGTTCCAGCGATGATGACCCTTTCTCATCCTTTCAAGGAAGATCATCAAGTGCTTCCTCTTTATACTCCTGGGGTGACCCTGTGTGGTTGACAGGACGTTAAAATCCAATTACCATGGTTGACGGGACGTTAAAGACCAATTACTGTGGTTGACAGGACGTTAAAATCCAATTACCATGGTTGACGGGACGTTAAAGACCAATTACTGTGGTTGACAGGGCGTTAAAATCCAATTACCATGGTTGACGGGACGTTAAAGACCAATTACTGTGGTTGACAGGGCGTTAAAATCCAATTACCATGGTTGACGGGACGTTAAAGACGAATTACTGTGGTTGACAGGGCGTTAAAATCCAATTACCATGGTTGACGGGACGTTAAAGTCCAATTACTATGGTTGACAGATGTTAAAAGTTGAATTACTATGGTTGACGGGACGTTAAAGTCCAATTATTAACTCCCCTTTTTACACCACTCTCCTCCAGGCACAGACAAACCTCTGACCAGTGTCCACCCCTCCTCTTTCATGACCGTCTGTTTGACTTGGGGGTGGTTTTGTGCTTGATTTTTATGGTGTTTCTGCATGATTTTTCCACATTTTTTTCTGCTTAATCATGGTTTCCACATGATTTGTAGGGCAGTTGCCGCTTTATTTGCAAGGTGGTTTCTGCTTGATTTGGATGGTTGTTTCTGCGTGAATCAGATAATGGGTAGTAGCGGATATAATGACAGACGATCCATGAAGTTTTCCTGCTGTCCCAAAACATGCTCTTTTACACTTTTGTGGTGAGCTTCGTTTTTTTTCTTCATATTTTTGCCTGATGAGCTTTTTCCCAGAGAGCTCATGATCAGTGAGGTCTGTTTTTGTCCTTTAGATCCATTTCTGAAAGTCTTTTTGGTGTATTTGGAGTTCTGAGGGAAAGTTACCTCTGTTCACTGATCTTTTCAATATGTAGCAGCCTGTTTTTTTAATTTGTTTTACTGGTATTCCTGGCACGTTATATACATTATATGGGGAAGGGGGGTATAATGAAAAGATATTCATTTTTTGTGATCTGTAAATTCTTTGGTGCTGGTCCATTTTTAGCGTTATTTGCTACTTTCTTAGTCCTTTTTTTAGTACAATGTTGCATAATAATGATGCATGCTTCATGCCCATTTGTGATCATTACTTTGTACTGTTCCCTGGAGTTACGTGCTCAGTCTGCTCAAATAATTATTCAAGTCTGTGTTCAACTACTGTTGCCAGAAGCTAATTGTGGTTTGTAGTTAATTTCACTCAGTGGGAAGCAGGTGCAGCTCAGTGGTTAGAGCGCCAGACCCATGATCGAAACATCACAGGTTCGAGTCCTGGCATGAGAATTTTCTTCTCCACGGTCAACTTTCTGTGTTGACTCTAATTGCAGTATCCATTCCATCCCCTTATTACCACAGTGGCATGTAAATGATCCGTCATTCTGCCAAAAGTGCAGGTTACAGCTAAATATGCAATGCACCCTGCTTATGTGACTTTGCATGAAGTGATTAACATGATGCTTGGTTGTATGGTGTACACAGAACGCCCCAAGGTGGCAGCAGTTTCACATGGCATCAGCCATGTAATAACCAAACAGCACTGTAATACATCATTTGGGTTGGATACTCAAAACATGCTATAAAAAGTGACGGTCACTCATTTAGAATCACATGCGACAAGAGCACAGCGAGTGCATGAGAGAAGAGGATAGCGCTATGTAAAAGCGATCAACATCATGTGGGTGTGGCAAAATGTTCTGTTAGGTTACAATGCAACAAACAGCAGAGCTGTTAATTTTAATGACATTTTTTAATGCGGTCTCGGTTTAGTTGAACATTGTGCTCAAATGACCAGTCCATGGGACATAATAGGTGTGGACCAAAACATGAAGCTGGTCCCGTCGATTTCACTGTCAAATGTCCACATCAACATCCTCTTCTGATGCAACAGTGGTTGGCACAGATTACATGTCCAGTAAGTCAAAGTTCTCTTTAGTTTAAGTATAGTAGTCTCTTATGGAAATATTTGCATCTTGAAATTTGCAGTCTGCATGTATAAAGGTTGTGTTTTTGTTTTTTGTTGTTGTTGTTGTTGAGAAATGTGAATCCTCCTGTACAGTATATTCACATAAAAAGCCATCCTATCGTACTAGTTAGTTGTTTCATTCTTAGCTGTTATTGGTCAAGTGTAGATAAACTGAAAGGGGGTGGGGGAGAGAGACTTGTACGCTTACAAAAACATTTTAAAGGTCCCTGTGAGATACATATATATATGCAATTTGTTCTTTTTTCATTTGAGCTCTTTTTTCTTGTTCCTTGGGCGGAAAATATGATCTGTGAAATCATGCATATTGGCATTATAAACAGCAAGGCTATAAAATGCTGTGTTGAGTTTATGGATGAGTGACTGCGTTTGACTTTGTCTGAGTTTTGATCTTGTGTGTTTGATGTTGTTAGCCAGGTATGTATTAGGAGTGTTACCGCTGCCTCCCACAAGTCTGCCATCTGTGTGCGTTTGTTAGCGTTCTTCAGCTGAAAGCTTGATGTTCACCTAGTGCTGGGTGAGAAGGCTGCACGTGCAACCATTTCCCCATACAAGTACCTACTGTCATACACACGCGGGTACCGTTAGCCACCACTCTGGCAGCAGCACTCCATCTTTGGGGAATATCTATAATGGAGTTCATCACACCACAAAGATTACTATAGCTGAAAGTTAATCAACCTGACGTGGGGCTCTTAAGACGACAGACATTTTGTCTTAGTCCAGTTGTTTGCGGCACGGACAGAAGGAAAGATGCCAGTATTGACAATGTCAGTAGCCTCTGATTGTGGTCACTGAAAGTCTGCTCCAAGCAGGAGTCTGAATTGGCCACATTGTCTCTAGACACAGTGACCCCAATGGACAGAAGGAAAGATGCCAGTACTGACAATGTCAGTAGCCTCTGATTGGGGTCACTGAAAGTCTGCTCCAAGCAGGAGTCTGAATTGGCCACACTGTCTCTAGACACAGTAACCCCAACGGACAGAATGAAAGATGCCAATACTGACAAAGGCAGTAGCCTCTGATTGGAGTCACTGAAAGTCTGCTCCAAGCAGGAGTCTGAATTGGCCACACTGTCTCTAAACACAGTGACCCCAAGAGGGCACTGACCCATGACTGCACTGAATGTCTTCACGGTGCAGAATGTGGTGCCATGGCCTACATATGCAATGCCTCATGCCTGGAATATTAGTAGCATTTGCTGTTTTAACAAAATCACCAGTTCTCACACAAATCAAATCAAAACACTGCAAACAAAATCAAATTCACAGATGGCAAAAAACATTGTTCTGTGTAGCTTCATCTCAACAATCAACAACAACAAAATCAAAACCAGGCTAAAGCACAGTAAAAAAAAATTAACTTGTGATCCACAAGCAAGGGAATGTGAATGATGACTATCTTTTCAATGGAAAGGAAATTGGGCATTTACACCCAGTCAACCATGATGCTTATGTCTGGGTCACAACACTGTTCTAGCAGGAACCCTTTTTGAGTGTCCAGCACAAGTGAGACTGGCTCTAACAATAGGGACACGGAACACTGATTTTGACATTACAGGTTATTATTACAACAAGCTATGCATATATATATCAAAACAACACAGAGTGCGAGCAAGGCTACTTAGCACCAGGCTAAAACTATGTCTGGGTCACAACACTGTTCTAGCAGGAACCCTTTTTGAGTGTCCAGCACAAGTGAGACTGGCTCTAACAATAGGGACATGGAACACTGATTTTGACATTACAGGTTATTATTACAACAAGCTATGCATATATCGAAACAACACAGAGTGCGAGCAAGGCTACTTAGCACCAGGCTAAAACTATAGCCTCTTAAAGGAACTAGCTTTCTCACAACAGGTTTGGTTGAACTGGTAGAAGAGACTCTTTGATACTATTAAACTGTGACTCTTTTATACATGTAAATATTGTTTTTGTTTGTTTGTTTGTAATTGATGTGTGGCCCCCATGTTTTCCTTTGAATGGAATAAAGAAGTCAACACACAAGGGAGTTAATTAGAACTTGAAAGACATCACACAAACACAACAAAGACCAGTCACCTATGGTAACTCTCACCTGGCATGTGAGTAAATACAAGGTACATAAACTCCACCAGAGGTACATCCTTGCTGGAATATATACTGGAATAAAGAAGTACTTGATTAACTTGAAATTTAAAATCACTGGTTTGGTTTTAAAATACTCACTTCATACTCAGTCATAGTTCACTCTACATAAACTTTCTAGTGCAAGTTTTGCGAGTAATGCCGATCTGGCTGCACACAACAAGGCCAGGTGTCCTAGTTCACCGGTGTTGCTTGTACACACCATCTCTGTCATTGGGCATAGAAACTGTGTGCTCATATGACCCGAGGAACAAGATCAAAGAGGCTGTGATTCATGCTAGGCCATCTCCGACACTTCATCGTGTTTTCTATAGTTTAGTCCCACTATGTGTCGCTGACACACATAAGATCTAAAATGAAACCAAAACACAGTTGTTTTTTAAATCCTATAATTATGTCAAGTTTGATTCTCATCTCTTTTACCAGCCAGCAAAGGCCAGTCTCCTTTGGTGAAACACAGTTGTTTTTAAATCCTATAATTATGTCAAGTTTAATTCTCATCTCTTTTACCAGCCAGCAAAAGGCCAGCGTCCTTTGGTGAAACACATTTTGAGAAGGCTAGTTCCTTTAAAGGAAGGTGGAAGTGGGGTGGCCATTTTGAGAAAATGGAGCTGAAAAAAATGTACACAGCTAAAGTCAAAGCAGGTTTTTTTCATGCTAACTGCATTCAAAAGTAATTTACTGGTCAAAATGAACTGAGAATAGAATAAAACATTATTGAGACAATATCACAAAATGAAAGGTGATCTGTTTGCCAATTATCCCACGATCTTAACAGCCGCTTTATTCCCCTCTTGCAAGAGTGGATGACAAATGTTCTTCCTCATAAACACTACATGCACTATATTATATGAACATCACCAAATGGCAGGTCTTGCTTTTATAAATCACTTTATGATTATCATACCCTGTCCTGTCAGTATACTGGTACATCTACATCATCAAAGTGAAAAGAATCCTCACAAGCACTATTTCAATGCATATACCATTAACTGACAATATACATGACTTCCTCATAAGCACATCATCCCATGTACTGACAATATACATATAATTATATATGCACCATCAAGGGGTAGAGGTCATCCTCATTAGCAAACCAAAACCAAAGGTTTTCACACTACCCTGTTTTGTTAATATACATGTACACCATCCAATAGCAGATGTTTTTTCTCATAAAGCCTGCATGCCTCATATCACATACCATGCCTTGTCAACACACATACATGTACACCAGCAAATGGCAGAGAAATTCTCCATAAGTACGGTATCATAAACCATGTCCTGACATTACACATGTGCATCAAATGGCATGCATCTTCCCCATAAGCACTACATTATACCATGTCCTAACATTAATATACATGCATATCACTGACTGGCAAAGAGAAATGTGAGGATCACATGTTTTTTGTGGGTTTTTTCTTCTTCTTCAGAATGGAACACAAGAAAGAAAGAAAACATATCTGTTCACATTTCTCTGACTGTACATTTTTGCCTGTGTTCTTTTCTGGGTTGAGGCAGTCAAAACTACAGTTCTGATGTACTTGTAGGAAGGCTATGTAATACAGCAGTGGTAGAACTTTTGCCTGTGTTCTTTTCTGGGTTGAGGCAGCCACAACTACAGTTTGGATGTCCTTGTAGGAAGGCTATGTAGTATACCAGAAGTCTGATGGATCAACACATACTCCAAACTCCAAGCAAGGTTTACAGCATCCTTCCTTCAGCCATTGCCGTAACTGATTATGCCGCTGGTCTCCACAACTAAATCACAATTTTTCACTGGTGCTCATATAACCATTAAAAATTCTTATGCCAGCACAAATAAAACCAAAATTGTATGCACTGAGATGTCACATTTTCTACCTGCAGCGAATGATGTTTACATACATGCTTCAACACTATGCTGCTTCCACAGTCTTAATACTAAAACTTTTCAAACTTTATGCAAATTTTACAGAGGGCACCGACAGCATGGTACTTTATTGGGAACTTTTTGGCAGACAGATTTTCAGAGATAAGAAGTACCCCTTTAATAGAGTAGCAATTACGAAAGAGTTTGAAAAGGTGCCGGAAAGCTAGGCTTGGAGTGCGTGTGTACCCACACATACTCTACATTGATTATAAGTCATAATAATACACACCTAAAAATTGCACTATGCCCATTTCATACCTGTTATTATGTTCTGTGAGCTTGGCAGGCAACTGTGGGGGGATGTGGGACAGAGAACATGCTAGTGAGCACGAAGGAAAAACTGCAGCCTTATAATAATAATAATGGGTTCTTAGAGTGCCTGACCCATACTGACCCTAGGTGCTTAGAAATTCTTTAAACCTACATATATATTAACAACAAAGATTCAACTGCACATCCACCCACCCACCCACTTATATAAATGAAATAAAGAAAAGGTGACATGAACATGAAGACCCCATACACAGTTGACTGGTATTCAAAACAGAAAATTACAACTTCAGTTCTTGTGTGTGTGTGTGTGTGTGTGTGTGTGTGTGTGTGTGTGTGTGTGTGTGTGTGTGTGTGTGTGTGTGTGTGTGTGCATGCATGTTTCTGTGTGTGTGTGTGTGTGTGTGTGTGCGTGCATGCGTGCATGTGTGTGTGTGTGTGTGTGCGTGCTTGCATGTGTGTGTTTGGTGGGGAAGCGGTGGTGGTGGTGGTGCTTGTTTGTTGTTTTTCAACGCTCTCCTGTGACTTTAAAATTAAGACACACTGTACAACTGATGACCTTGAAGAAGTGAAAAAGTATACACAAACGTTGAAATTTTCAACAGGCCAAATGTTTAACCAGCTGGCTGGCCAATCATTGATCATCACATGGACCCAACCCACATTTTCAAGCGAGTCAAATATGGACCCACTGTGCCAGGTAAACAATGTGGTACAGCATGGCATAGGTCAAAGATCAAAAGTTAATCAGCTCAGTGGTAAAACAATCAAAGGATTACTCTCTTCAACTCTGTAAACCAAACTGTATTCAGTTGTTTCGTTAGTTTCTAGAGAAAACTGTTTCACACCAGATTCAAAGCTGAACACTCAAATGAACATCTTTAATTAAAATTTAAACTCAAATATATATGTGTGTGTTGATATTTGTGTGTGTGTGTGTGTGTGTGTGTGTGTGTGTGTGTGTGTGTGTGTGTGTGTGTGTGTGTGCATATGAGCATGTGAATGTGTGTTGTATGTGTGTGTCTGTGTGCAGGCACAAGTGTATTAACTATTATATATATATGTGCATGTGAATGTGTCAATGCAAATGTATGTGTGTGCATGCAAGTGTGGGTGCATGCATGAGTGTGTGTACATGTATAACTACATACATATATATATACATATGTGAATGTGTCTGTCTGTGCAAGTGTGTTTTAGTTTTTGTGTGCAAACGTGCATGCATGTGAGTGTGTGTGCGGGCATGAGTGTGTGTGTTTGTGTGTGTGTGTTTGTGCAGGTGAATGTGTCTTTGCTAATGTGTGTGTGTGTGTGTGTGCGTGCGCACGCGCACACAAGTGTTTATTATGCATGTGTGTGCATGCCAATGTATGTGTGTGCGCGCACAAGGAGTATTACGTGTGTATACATGTGTTTTAATTAATTTGACTGTATGCTTGAACCACTAGGCCTGAGAGCAAAGGGCTCTAACTGTTCACTTGCTGGAAGCATTTGATTCAAACGATCCATGCATGGAATGATGTCATCCATTGTGGCCTTGACCTTGTTGAGTGTTGTCACCATTTCAGTCACCCGCTGGAACTGCTCAACATACTTGTGGTATTTCTTCATCCGATCGTTCATCAAGCCCACCAGCACCTGAATTGTGTGGTTTACCTTTAGAAAACACACACACACACACATAATGCTGTTAATACATGTAATGATGTATTACTATTAACAATAGGATTCATGAGTTTACCAATCAATCAACAAAACCAACATGATACTGATTGTCAGTAGAGCAATAATGAAATACACCATACACACTACATGTCTCTGTCAAACTATGCCTGATGCAAACCACAAATAATATGTGTAAAGTCTCTCTCTCTCTCTTCTGTTTTTTTGTTTGTTTTACTTCGTGTTCATTCTTCTTTTTGAAGCCCTTTATTTTTATTTTTTTATTTTCCTTTAATATGTGTTTTCCCCATATATCTGTAGTGTTTTTCTTTAATATGTGTTTTCCCCATAAGCCTGTAGTCAATATAACATTATACATCATCTCACATGCAACATTCCCTGATTCTGATACTGTGATCAGTGATAGAACATTTACTATAATCACTTTAATGACCAGTAAGCTGAGCAAACCAACCTCTTTAATGCGGATACATAAGGCATTCTGGTCGAAAGCAACTGCCTCAGCCAGCTGTTTGAGGTGATCCTGATAACGCAGGCACATTGACAGCAGAGTACGATGATCCAATTTATCCAGCATATCTGGGTCACGCATGCTGGTGGCTACATTCAATGATCCCTTTATGATTGGCAAGAATGGGGGAATTGTGTTCAGTTTGGTCAGCTCTGGGTCTGGATCTTTGACAAGGTTTGATCCATCTGCCACAACCACAATGTCATGCTTAGGGGATGTGCCTGGCTCTCCGCGTTCCGATGACTTGACTTGAAGTGACTGCTGTCGAACCTTATGTGGTCTGGGGGACTGCCGGGGTGAATCTGGAAATACATTATTTTGACAAATTTGTTACTTGTAGTTCTATGAAAACAAAATATAACAATAACATTCAACATATTTACTGTTATTACCTATTAAGGTTTAAAAAGAAAAAAAAGAAAAAAAGAAGAAGTTTGTATAACTATAACTGGAAAAGGAGATTAAAATAAAAACTTAAAAAGAACCAGACTTATTAATTTCAAAATGGTCCATTGATTTTGTACCATTCTATTATGTAAGTAACTAAACATGGTGCTTAATGTCCACAGAAACCATAAGGCTTATTAAGAAAATAACTTTTATTGAGGTGTCAAGAAACAAGGGAGTTAATCAACGCTCAAAATATGCAACACAAGCACAACAACAAAAACCTGAGTTGCCTACGGTAACTCTCACCTGGCATGCATGTAACTACAAGGTACATAAAACTCCACCAGAGGAGTGGCGACTCAGGTCTTTGTTGTTGTACTTGTGTTGCGTATTTCAACTGCTAATTAACTCCCTTGTCTCTTGATTCCGCACGAGCGCTCTGGGCCTCGTTCTGTTTCAGATTTAATTGTGGTGGTTTGTCGCTGGTTGGCTAATGTATTGCAATGTACAAATTATAATTGATCCTATGACCAGAGTTCAGCTCACAATTTTAGTTCTTGAGATGAATCAGATTCAGAGCAAACACTTGTGCAGACTTGTCAATGCCTGTACATACTGACTTGTGAGATTGTTGTGCATGTCAAAGACCCCTAGATGTCTTCCTTTCGATATCAAAAAGGTCTAAATTCTAACAATCTTCAGCTAATAGCTTAAGCTAGGTGAATTTAATCAAAATGATGATTTGCTAGGTATGGCCAAACTCAAAGACTTAAACTACTCCTTCTTCTTTCGTATAGTGTCCTACTTCTAATGGAACTGAACCAGAAATTACACCAAAGACGATTACTCGCAGTCTTGGAGTTCGTCGCTAAACGTTACCATAATTTCATACCAATCTCTTGATGCAAAAATGCTAATTTAAGACTAATAGTAATATAATATTATATGGTAATTAATAAGAGTCTGGACAGTAAAGTTCTGCGAAACTGCGAGTGGATTGGTCACGTTCACCTGAATCGATGGGTTTGCTGATAGAATACTGCGTGTAGGGGATTTCCTCGTCTCTCTGTGATCTAAGATTGCTGCCCGGTGCTCCTGCTGGCAAGGTACTCTGGTCCGAGCCCATGGTTTTACCTTCCTCCAGGAAGCCAGCAAAGAAAAACAGTCACTGCTGAAGCACAACAAAACAATCACCAAAGTTGTCTCCTTCTTTAATACAAACCAACCGTTTTATGATCAGGCTAAATGAGAATCAAGACATGGAAAAGGGGGTCGGGCGGAGTTGGGCCTACCGGTGAGGCGTGAGTCTGGTAAACATAAGGAGCTTGGTTCGATTCTGCATCGGCTCACTGTTCACTTTAAGAGTTGTGATTTGTGGATACTGTCTCGTGACTTTACCTCTCAAATTTAATGAAACATTAAAGTGGCTCTCATCGCTGCCCATGGTAATGCACCGCCATGGTTCTGGTCAGTGGTGACCGTGTAGCATCAGGTATGGTTCTTCCCCTGCCTCCCAGCATCTCGGTCCCCATCAGTACCTCTAAGGAGACAACTCGGCATTAATCACTTAAGTGGAACCAAACCAACCAGGGCTCATGAGCCGGCGGATATTCAGTTTCAGTCTAAACTAAAACAAACACAGTGCACACTAGTCTACTGAAACTGATAACTTGAATGGGAGTTAATTTAGACGGTAAAGCTTATCGATCTTAAACGAATGCTTAGACAAGACACGTCCACAACCCCCCCCCCCCCCCCCCAACCCACCTTCCTCTCCCAGCTAAAACGGACTACACACAGGCCGTACCGCCACGCCGGGAGGCCAGTGTTCCTCGCCGCCGAAACCGGCCCGAAGAACCGAGCCGCCAAGCATCCACACTCATGGTTGTTTGATTTTTTTTCCTTTCATTTAAGGGCCCACAATCAACATGTCGATTATTCTGGCGCCTATAACTGGGGGCGTTCGCTGTAGTACTGGTCCGGCATAAAAGGAATCAGCGGAATGGGGGCGGCGGTGGGGGAGAGGGGATAATATAGGTAGTTTTTCAGTTTGATACCCTTGACCCAAAAGCGTCGCTGTTGCTTTACGTCCACTGAAACTGTACGGGCTATTACAATATTAGACACGGGCAGCCCAGGACGCCCACCTCTTTCACATAGCTGGGCACTGACGAAGAGTTGTACAAGGTGAAGTACGAAAACAAAAATTAATCAACAGCTGTATCGTCAAGTGGGAGCCATCTTTAAATGGTCTATTTACTTTTAGCCCAGTTCCGGCTTGAGTTTTCTCTGGCCGCTGCTCAACTGCACCAGAGATCGTGACTGCACCAAACATGAGTGCCGACAAAAGGAGACGAGCTAGGGTGCAAGGTGGATGGGCCGCTCCTGCTAAAAATGTTCGCTCCGACATGCACAGACCGAAAGCAGGACCAGAGCCAGCCTGGCTAGCAAGGAATGTGGATCAACCTACTGCACAGAAAAAGTTTGTGTATGAACAACCTGATGAGGTGTGTAACTGAATCTCTCTCCCTTTCTCTGATGAGGTGTGTGACTGAATCTATCTCCTTCTCTCTGTGCCCCCCCCCCTCCCCATCCACCCGCCACCGCTCCAGGCACACACACGCACTGACGATGACTTTCACAAGACCGGAGGCGTATTTCAAACAATACCGAAAAACACTTGGTCTCAGCAGCCTTTTGTTTTTGTGGGGGTGGGGGTTGTTTTGGCTTTTTTAGGTTATTTTTTAGTTTACAAGAACTGAACAAGGGTGAGCTTGAGAGTGTCCGAGGCTGATATTATAACTGTAACTGTAAGGCAGATAGATCAGTGTATGTGTGCACGTGCGCGCACCAGTTGTGTTATAGTTACTATATTACTATTCTTTTGAGTTTATTGTTGTATGAATATATGGTTCTGTTTGATGTATGCCAGGATGACAAGTTTGAAAAAGTTCATGCCCCCCCCCCCCCCCCCCCCATACACACACATTTACTGTGCATTGCACTATTAACATTACTTAAGTGTCTTAGTTTTTGTGTGTTTTTGTTATTAGTGTTTTGTATAATACTGATTAATTGATCAGTTTGCTATTTTCATTCAGGATTTGCAAGTCAAGCCAGAAGAGCTAGTTATCACGTAAGTATGAAAGATATGATTAGAACTGTGTGATCATGTCAAAAAATTTGGTAAAACTTTTTGGTAGTAATGTTATGGCATGTAGCGCTAGTGACTGTGTCAGCTGTTCATTTTTATAACATTATTACTGTTAATGGTTTATTATTGCTCTCATTTGATTGCTATGGGGTTTGTGTTCGGGTGTGTGTATGTGTGCGCACATTTTTTGTTGTTGTTGTTGCTAAATACATGTATTATAAACTGTTACATGATGTACATAATTTTATTATATAATTTGAGCAGTAAATATTGTATACAGGAAACCTGGGCTGTATGACCTCAGCTTGGAGCCTTCTGGAGTTTCCAGGTAAGCAGATTGGGGTCATGGTGTGGGGGATTTGGGTAACTGGTAAGACAACTATCCATACTTGTTCTGGGTTTAAACAATCAGAGCCTTTGCTAGACCGGCATATGCCAGTTTTTACCAGTAAATGTTTCCCCAGTACTGGTAAAAAATATAGTTGTCGGTACCAAGTACCAGCTGAAACTGAGCGTTTTGTGCGACTTACGTTTTGTACTCTGTACCCTGGGTCCTAAAGCAAGTGGAAGCTCCCACTAAACAAGATCACTTCCGGTGATGTTCAGCAAGCAAAACTGAATGCGAAAACTTTCACTGCCATTGGCAACAAAACTGTGTTTGATTACTCTTACAGTCTGTAAAGGGTGAGACGTCAGTACATGATTGATTGTTTTTCCCACATCAGCACTGAAGAAAGTGCACGTCGTCACTCAGAAACTAGCTTGAGATCAAACGTCTGTGGCGCCTACACATGCTGAGAAACATTGATAAAACTAACGTTTTCAACGGAAAGACTGTACCGGTTGACTGAGGGTTGGTACTGGAATATTTCTTTGTCGCCGGTAACATGTACCGATAGTCTCAACAGTCTAGTGGAGGCTCTGACAATGCAGTTGTAATTTGGAGAAAATGGTTATGCATTGAGTCAGTGTGTTGGATATAAGGTTGACTGTCAGAACCCAGTATTGCCCTTAGATATTTTCAGGAAAGGTACTATGTATAGTTCTGGCAGTCAACCTTCAGTTTGTGTAGACCAGAAGAAACTGGTGATGATAATTGTTAGTGATAATGACCTATAGTTTTTATGTTTCATCATTATCAATCCATCAGAGGACAGAATAGGGTACACATCTTAATGGATAAATATTTGCAACTGTTTTTGAAAGTGGTGTACTTTTCACTCTAGGTCTACACATTCTTTGTTATATTGTGTTGCTTTGTCAAGACACAGAAAGAAAGCAAAAAGAAGTAGAATCGATCTGGCTGAATTGGCTCTTCACACACAAATATATCTGAAACTGCTTTTGTAGTTGTAAATTTGGAATTTATTGATATTTTAATTTTTATATTATATATATGTTCAGGCTGCGCTATTTCCCCAACTTCTTGGACCCCCAGGAGGCAACAGATCTGTACGAGCAGCTGTTCCACAACATACCATGGCGCCAGAGGTCTGTCATTATTCAAGGAGTCTCCTACCTCATGCCACGTCTTACTGCCTGGTTTGGGGAGCAGCCTTACTCTTACTCCGGCGTCAAACATGAGGCAAACCTGCAGGTAGGAAAATGATCTGCGGGCGGCAGCTCCATGCTTGACCTTGCTTCTTCCATTGCGTCGTTTTATTTCTGTGTCGTCAGGAGTGGGATTCGGCTGATGCAAGCAAAGGGTACACATCATAATGGATAAATATTTGGGAGTGTTGAAGCCACGGAAATGAGCTCTAGCTTTTAGTTTTAGCCAGGTAGACAAGTATTGTAAACAACATGACGTGTGCTCAAGCTCATGCTTTGAACTGCACAGATCCAGAACGTTTGGTCATGTTTCTGAAAGCACAGTCACACGCTTTGTTATTAACCCCTGCAGGAGCCAAGTATATGTTCTGTCTACCTCAGGGTCATAAATGTTGTACACACCAAAATTATTTTGACATATGTAAAAGTGGTAATTTGGTGCATTTAGAACTGTTTGTTTGGGGAGGGCGACAGAAGACACACACTGTTCTTCATCTTGCAGTGGCCTTCTGAAATCCAAGAGCTTCAAAGTCGGCTGGAGGAGATAACTGGCACACATTTCAATTCCCTGCTTTGCAACTTCTATCGTGATGGCCATGACAGCATTGACTGGCATTCTGATGATGAACCAGCCCTGGGCACAGATCCAACCATTGCCTCTCTGTCATTCGGCGACACCAGGATGTTCGAGATGAGGAAGAAACCACTGTCGGTATGTTTTTATCTAAGGTGCCAAATTTTCCTGACTCCACAGCTTTTTATTATTTCCCCTTTGTTCAGTTATTTAACATGGTCCTTTTTCTTCCACAATTGTTCAAACAGGGACTCCACAGCTCTTTGTTATTTAATTTTATTTCCACTTTGTTCAGTTATTTAACATGGTCCTTTTTCTTCCGCACTTGTTCCGCAACAGCTCTTTGTTATTTAATTTTATTTCCACTTTGTTCATGGTTTAACATTTTCTTCCACATTTGTTCAGATAGGGACTCCACAGCTTTTTATTATTTATTTTCACTTTGTTCAGTTATTTAATATGGTCCTTTTTCTTCCGCACTTGTTCAGATAGGGACTCCACAGCTTTTTATTATTTATTTCCACTTTGTTCAGTTGTTTAACATGGTCCTTTTTCTTCCACACTTGTTCAGACAGGGACACCAGTGGCTCAGATGTATGTCACACATTGTAGCTTTTCCAGAGGGATGAATAGTTTTCCTGCTGTAGTGTGTGTGTGGTTCTGAAATCAGTTTTGTTTTCTTTAGGGGAGGGCGGGGGGGTGGGGGGGCAGGAGAAAGGAAATCAACCTCTGTTGAATTTGTCTCCTTTGAGGGTATTGCAAGTGGGGACAGCATTTACAGGGTCTGTTGGGCAGAGTTATTCTTAGAGTGGATGGTGTCTGGCAGGTTGTTGATGATTGTCACATGAGGCATACATACGCACATATATTGAACATCTCCTTTGTTGTTGACGGTAACGGCTGCTCCGCTCTTTACTGCCAAAGTGTACCTGTGTGCAAATATCCTGTTCATGTTCTTCTTCTGTCTGCTCGTCAGGGTCAAGCTGTTGATTACGTGTACAGTCAGACAGCAAGAATACCTCTGGCCAGCGGGACTCTGCTCATCATGGAAGGGGCAACACAAGCTGATTGGCAGGTCAGTGCACCCTCTAAGTCTAAAGCCCATTCTTAATTGGGCCAATGTTTGTTTGCGAACCTAGTTGGAAGTATTCGTCGAACCTAGTTGGTTCTTAATTGGGCGAACTTTTCTTTGCAGACCTAGTTGGAAGTATTCGTCGAAGCTATGTTTGGGGTCCAAAAAGCTTCGCTCAACATGTTCTGGGAACATTCGCCCTATTCGATGAACATTGCCTGAAAGCAGAGCTCTCCTGTGGATGAAGAAAAAATAAAAATGGATGATGGTGTCGCTAGGTTCTTCACTCGCTTCGGAGGGAATTTGTTTATTTGTTGACTTGTGGGAGGCGCAGCCTCGTCTCGGAGACCCAGAATGAGATAGTAGTTAGTTGAATTACCCTGTGAGGGATGATGAAAGTATATTGACTTCACTTGACTTGACTTTAGCCTACATTTTCAATCATGCTGTCTGCTGTGTGTCTGCCACAAGTTTGGGCCGAAGCTTGCATCTCATTACAAGCCAGTTGAGAACAAGTAAATTCTTTGAACTGTCTGAACCATGTTTGGTGAACTAAAAGTTCAATTAAGAAACGAATCATAGTGCGTCGAACTGTCCGAAGTATGTTCGGCAAACAAACATTCACCCAGTTAAGAACAGGCTTTAGCCTGGTCCCTCTTTTTGGCACCTTTCCTCCAAACGTTGCCGTAATGGTTACACCTGTTGCCTCTGACTACCAGTCACCCCCAAGTTTCATGCTTTTAGTGCCCTCTTTAACTTTGTGAACAGTCTGGGTACCAAGACTGCGGAGTCAACATAGCATCAAGCAGGCACATAAACGCCGGGTGCGTCCACCCCAGGTAAAAAGAATTAGTGCTGTCTTGATTTGAATGATTTTGGGTTTATTTAAGCTGGCGTACACATTGCGAGCGGCTATAAGAGAAATGCCCAATGCCAGCTATCTGTCCCAAATTTACTGCCATGCGAGCATCATCAGAAGCCTATGGCATTACCAGTTAAGGCAGTGATTTGTGAAAGGATGTTACAAACTGTTTGAGGTATCACCCGAGATATTCTATGCCAAAATAATGCAGTCATTCAGGTTTACTATTAAGAGATTTAACTTACGCAAACTTCTCCTCTGACAGCAAAACACGGGCTGCAAAATGTCAGCAGAAAGCAGAGGCTTCTTCACGTTGTACATCATCCCCCCTCCAGTTTATCAAAGGCACTACGAACACGCTCTCTTCATGCTGTCAGCCATAACGGGGGCAGGAAGAGCTCTGTTGGTAGAGCATCCAACTGAAAATCCAGGGAGTACTTACATGGGTTCGAGTCCCCAGTGCGCCAAGGGATTTTTCTCCCAGTCAACTTCCAGCACAGACTCTGGTGTCCATGCAGCCCCCTGCGTGCAGTGGCATGCATCAAAATATCTGTGCGCCAAACGCTGGCAGCCATGCCAATGTTTGGATACACGCAAATGCTACACACACTGATAGGAATGGGTAGTGCTGCTCTCATGCCTACTGTGCCTTACCTGGGTATGGTGACCCAAATTTCCTGCAAGGGACAAGGTCCTAAAAACATCAAAGTTAGCAAAGGCTATTATCCATTAGGCTTTGCAGTGAGCCACTAGCCAGTTACAAGGGTGATAACTCTTCATGCCAGTCATTGCATTTGGGTGTGGACTGCACTATCTAAATATAGAATATCTTTGCCTTTGCTCTCAAACACAATTGTTCATGACAGCAACTTGATTCTGAAAGTTCCTGCACAACTGAAGACGTTGCCTTCAAAAATTTGTCTTAGACATCCGATTCCATTTTGATGGAAATTTGTTTACCGAAAATAATGTCCTAGAAAAAGACTCAAATAATGGTGTCCATTTCTCTCCTCAAAACTGACCCTGGCCTCAGAGGCCAGAATTTTGTCTTTTGACAGCATGATCTGACGCCTGACTTAGATACCCAATACTGTCAGTTGAAACCAAAGGACCTTTGCTAAAGACCTGTACCCACTGCTAAGAAATAATGATTTTGGCTCCCACTGTTAGAGATTAATTAGTCAAACCCCCTTGTAACAAAGCAGCTGCGACCATCCAGACTGCTTCTTTGCAATCTTTGTGCAAAAGAACTTAACAATTACAGGGAAAATGGGCCGGGGAAACATTTGGATCGCTTCATCTTGTGCAGAATTTTACCATATTATAGGAGGGTTCCACTGCTTTGTGGTGTAGTCGGCTGTTCATGCAGAATTTGCTCAAATTTCCTATGGTGGAAAAAGTCCCCATGCAAAAGTTAAAATATCTTTTTTGTTTCAGCACCGTGTTCCTAAAGAGTACCATGACAGAGGACCTCGCATCAACCTGACCTTCAGAGTGATTTACCCAGAGAAAACATGACTTTTGTGTACAGAACGTAAATTTACCGGCATTAAAACTCCAGGCGGCTTATGGCACAGTCTGTTACAAGCAAAACTGTGATACTAACCAATATGTCACATAAACCAAACCTAAGGCTTTCAAGGTCTGTACTTTTTAGCTTCATATGCATGTAGAAACTTACCCAAAGATTGAAATCTTTTAACTGCTTTCACACATTTTGAATTAGGGAACATTAAAAAAGTTTGGTTTTTTTTAAAGAAAAAATTGAGTTATACTGGATGTCCTGCTTCCATGTTGGTGAAACATGTACCAACTGAAAAACAATTACAAATATTTCGGAGCTTACTGAAATTTTAGATTTGAAAGGCATTAAAACTGAAAGCAAGAAGCAACCACTTTTCCAAGTCAATACAGCTTGTTCACAACAGATCTTTTCTTCATTAAACCAGTCATGGTCATCATGAAACTAGTTCATCAAACAGGAAAGTTAGGTTACACATTGGGCTATCAGCTTTATTTCTTACAGACAATTCTGATGATGCTGCCACTACTACAATGATTGTTTTAGAGTATTCGTGAAACAGTACTGCTCTGTGTATAGGTTTTCAGGAATTGTTCGGAGTAATCAAGTTTAGAATTAGTGTTTATAAAAAATACTGATCAACTTGTATATTTTGTGGCAAAATATTTACATTACTGAACATTTCTTTTGCAATACTTTGGTCATTCGTCTCAAGACAGCCCTTTGTGATTAACAGAATTCTAGTTACTAATCTTTGTTCCTTCTCATGCAGGTTTTGGTTGAAGACATTTTTGGTTCAGAAAATTCTATGCAATTTTAGAGTAGTTTAAATGTTTATGTGTTTTTATGTTTTTAACCAGTTGAAAATAAATCTGTCAATGTGATAAAAGACAATGTGCATTTGACTGTCATCATTCAATTTCACACACACACAGTCAAACACACATATTTGTGGTCAGTTTCCTTTACTTTCAATTCCAGTATTCAAGCACTAAAACAATACACCAAAAAGAAACATAGAATTATAACTTCCATCAGTCTGTACATAAAAATTCACCACAGTACGTACTTTTTCCTCTTTTTTTTTTTCAAACACCTTCCTCAATATCTTACCACACTGACACATACACACTGACTTGTATTGCCAAGCAGTTGCTTTTTAATTTTGCACTCAATCTCGCATCAGGTATATTACAAATCATTCATTATGTACAGTAATTTTGGATTTACAGATGAAGATACTGTATGCAATTGTTTCTTATGTTTTTGGTCCTGATGTTGGATACTGGTTAGGTCAACCAAACAAACAAACAAAACAAAACAAAAATCTGTAAAGAAACTAATAGTTTAAAATAACTGTCAATGGGAGGCACACTTTTAATCGCATTGAACAGGCGCTGGGGGAAATTGTTCCTGTGACCAGAATGGCTTGGAAATAAATAAATAGTACACGAGAGCAATGCCATACAGACAGAGAAACAAATCAAACACAAACACCTTCCTACCTGAAAAAAATCTGTAATGTGTAGGTGCTAACATCGTAACAAACCGTTCTGAGTTTGCTGTTCTCATGTGAAACAACGATACAGATTCATAAAATATGTCTAAGGAAAATATAGATCCTCTTTTGGAAGCAATTTATTGCAGTTGCAAACCACACAGATTACTTTACCTGTCACTCACTATTTCCTTTCAATCATCCCTCTGAACTTCAAATATTCAACCAGCACACCAAACTCCACCCACAATCACACAAAATGAAAATAAGTTGCATCACAAATAAATCTCTGCTAGTACTGAAAAAAATACAGTACTTTTAAGATATCAAACATGCAGTACAATCCTTTATTCACAAAACTGACAGCAGAAACTGAGCAGGAGATCATTACCTAACTGTACCAGTTCATCATCTTGCCAAAAAACAGAAGGTACTAATTACAGAAAATGTCACTGTGGTATTATTCTACATCGTCTTGTCAATATGTTGGCTTCAAAATTTGCTCACTATTTTGCTGACAGAAATGAAAATGGTAAAACATAGAAAGGTGTGACATGTCCTGTCCTGCCTCGAGTTGTACACTTTGAACAAAACTGCCACTCACAAGTAAGTACTTTGCACATCTTTTCTTCTTTGTGTGTGTGTGTTGTGTATGCACTTGCGCACATGACAATGACTTTGCACACAAACGTGAACTGTCACTTTGAGAAGATCTGAAACAACAGAAATAGATGACCCCTCTCACCCAAATTTGTTAATGCTAATTTCATGGTAACACATAACATTGCATCACTGGTATCCTGGAGCAAAATTGTGCATACAGTCACTTGGTTGAACTTATAGCAGTTGTCTTGAGCATTCTCGTGCACATTCACATTTCATCTACACACAGGAAACAAGCATGTACATTACTCAAAGATTTCACCACCTTCATAGCACAGTAGCTGAACACACTTTATTATTTTAACATCATTGGAGAGGCAGGGGGGAATCTTCATTAATATCTACAAAAACATCTTCGCCAACAGCATACTTGTCCCAATGTCAACGACAAAGAGATGGCAAGCAATTTAATCATGACTAGCCACTCTACTGCTCCGCTTCAATCCAACATGTCATCAAGTGATCTTGCATATTACCTCACAGAAGAAAACAGAACTGAGTCTGGAAGTGGCTGAACAAGACTGCAATGTGTCCCTCCCCCAGCATCCCATGATGTCTGCATCAGAGCATGCATCCTCTGAGTATTGGATGTGAAGTGCTAATTATTTCAAGGAATCGAAATGGGTCAGCTGCTCATTGCTGATAATTTAAAAAAATCACTGTAGTACACTGCACACCAACACAGGTGTGGATCTACATGCACCTGGTCACAAACCCATTTTTAAGGTAAACAAAACGCCAGACATAATAATCAAATGAATCCTGGTTGCTGAAGCCGCTGTGCCAGCCTTGGCATAGACGAGATGATGAGTGTGATGCAGGACGTGGTTGACCAACCATCTGTGTAAGGTTGATATGGTTGTCATTGTGGTTGGGCTTCTGCCACGACAGTGATCACAGTCATGTGCTGAATACAGAGGGCCATCCCAGCTGCCACCTAAACTTCTCTTGCCACTGACTTGCATACATCTCTCATGATTAAAAACTAACCTCCTCATCCATCCCAGTCTATTCTGCACCCTATACCACACTTCAGCAACACCCCTCTCTCTACTTTCACACTCTCTGGCTTACAATCAGAATAATATAAAATGATCTACCTTGGTTTCTCTCATGACCCCCACCTCCCCATCCTGCCCGAAAAATTATCAGCTGCACCCCTCCATCCCACATTATTCACCCATATCAGGCTTAAACAGTAAGCCACTGAACACCACTCATAATATACATATTTTTTAAATCAGTCATACTCTCCCCTTCTTCCTCCCACTCAACCATGTAACGGTGGCAACTGGCCTGACCAACAAAGTGGGGGGTGCGTCTCTTTTCCCATTCAACAGAATACACCAATTTGGCCAAAGGTAAAGGACAGGCACTAGTCTAAGCCCACTGTCACACCCAGCCCCCAGCTGCCTGGGGGGATGGCTGGAGACGGTGGGGTGGGGCCGAGTCTGTCGTAAGGCCAATATGTACAAGACGAGGGTGGGTCGCTGACAGCAAGGGCCAGCGCTGCAGCGTCCTATCAGACAGGTCCATTGCGCACTGTGGTTTCTGCCGGCACCATGGGTGATGCTGCGTCATAACGTTCCATTGCTTCCTTTGCCTGGGCTCTGCAGGAATTAAACACAACCATGGGTGTGTGTGGGTTGTTGTTTTTTGGTGTCTTTCCCAATTTAACTATCAAGCAAAACAAGAAGACCAACCACCCAGCTCAAAATGGACACAACACATATTCTTTGGGAAACAAAGTTACACAGACTATCCTATGCTCCTAGTCTATTTGTCTTTAATATTTAAGTTTTTAGTCAATTTTATGTCATGTGGCCAGCATTTGGCAATCTTTGCAATTTTGTGAATACATTGCCAACATTTCCAGTTTTAGGTTATGCTCACCTGCAACCTTCATCAAACAAATACATAATGAATTTGGTTTTCCAGTGTTTAATTTGGCCTCCTTGCTGCAGAATTTAACAATATATCTTTTTTGCGTGTGTGTCAGTTTTGTTTCCTTAGTGCATAATTTTGACAACATAATCATCTTTTTGGGGGGGCTTCAATGGGACAATGCTGTCTTCTTGGTGCAGATGTATGACAGCATATCCTCTTTTCATGTGCATATGTTTCAATACTATCTTCCTGGCACAAAATTATTACCCCCCCCCCCCCCGTTACACCTAGAACATTTATAACCACAACTGAAAACACATCTACAAGGTCAAGTTAACCGTTTCCAACAACACTTCTACAAGGTCAAGTTAACCATTTCTAATGTTTTGAGAAAAAAAGAAACCGACAGGAGCTTTTTCACATTTTCCTGGGTCAAGATCGTAATTTGGATGCAGGTCAGAGGCAGGTCCTAACTCACCTTGCTGCTTCCAGATCCATGGAGTTGGTAGTGTCTGGCTCCTGTGCGGCAGCATCCACACTGGGATGGCTTTGATCCCCAGCCCCAGCATTGGTTTTGCCCACCTCGGCAGTGCCGGCACTCTTGCGCATCAGACCGCTGCCAGTCAGAAAACTGCACACAAACGTTGCACACAAGTTACCACTGTGCTGTGGACCAAGCAGAGGAGAGTCCTGGGTTCCATCAAACTTTGCAATCCAGTGTTCACAAACGTTTACGGCCAATTCCCCCCCCCCCAAAAAAACAACAACAACACAAATTCAATTGATTTCTCACCCGCTGTGATGCACGCACACCCTTCATTTAACACTTCTGATGGCAAAGTATTGCCATTTCACAATTCTAATTTTGACATCATAATAAACAGCCCAAGTATGACACTATTATGCCAGTTATTCTCCAAGTCAGTCCATCAGTTTGATAAAATAACTTCACAAACTTTTAAAGAACTCTCACCATTTTACTTTCTAAATGAGAAAAGACCTGGAATGAGAATGTGTAGCCCATGGATCTGCATCTTCACTATCTCTACAATTCTTACTTCCAGCAGAGACCGCCCCCCCCCCCCCCCCCCCAGTTTGGCTATATTGACAAAGATGCTTTATCCTTCAACAAAACTAAAACAGATTTATTATTCATTTTGCGGGGGTATGTTGCATGGCACAACACCAAACTGAAAAGAAGGCACTGCTATGACACAACAATGAAACGACATTTAAACACAAATTTACTCAGCAAGAAAAAAAATTCCGGACTGAACAAATGTCCTCACATGAAAATCAGAAAAAAATATGCACAGCCAAATTATTCTCCTGACAAAACCATGGCATGTGGTTTCAAAAACAATCAATATTCATCCAAATGTCACAAACAGACAAAGCACCCAAACAGAAAGCTGAATTCTGCTGAACCAGTTTTGACATTATCAAATGGACAATCTTCTTTTACAACATTTTTTTAAAAAGTGAAAAACCAGGCCATCACCAAGTGCATGGTATTTATTGTGACACCAGAAAACAATTGACTGGACAGAGTAACTGATACAAACTTGCTTAGCCTCTGTAATATCAAAAAATGTACCCCCCCCCCCCCCCCCCCAAGTTTTTGTTTTGCTTTTTGCCATCTACCAACAACGCATCTGCATGCATGCACAAACACAAACATCATCAAAAACAGCATGCACATATCAGAGGGTTGAAGGTGGGACCAAGGACAGTAACCACAGCAGTGCAACTGGTGCTTCATGGGCATGTGTGCTCTTGGGGAAAAACAATCGGTAGGGAAAACACAAAGCTAAGGCTGGTGTGCCCCAACAAGGTTTTCAAGTGAAGCAGTAGAGATGAACAAGTACCGAGGAACACAGTTAACACAAATATTGATTGTGCAAATTGTTTTTGTTTCTGTGCTCCCACAGACTTCTTCCCTCTTAACAATGAAATGAATAGCTGCACACATAGCAAGAAAAGCCAACTTTTCCACTCCCTCTCCATCGGCCATGAACTTCATGCTCAAAGTACTGCATTGTGCCCAAATTGGTACTCAGCTGTAGCAAGTATTAATGTGTTGCCAAACTGAGTGACAGACACGATTAGCCAATCAGCATACACAGACACCTCACTTTTAACATGCAACTCAGAATCATTTGTCTCCTTTCATCAATGAACACAGTATTGGCTTGAAAGAACATTCTGCAAAAATGTTATGGTAAGTGGTAACTATCATCCTTTACTCAGCCAACTTGCGAGCCATCAGCAGACAACTCTGGGTAGGCATGCACACCAGAGACCTATAAATAGCACCTTCCCTTCACAATCAGTGTACACAACTGTAACAGCTGTGAAGTTTTTTTTGTTCGACACAGAAAACAGCCTTCTGTCTTTGCCAAAGACAGCTGCTATGGCAAATTAAAGTCCTCAAATTAACGTCAGCTGGTAAACCCTTCAAGCACATGGGCACCTCTTCACTTCTGTCGAACCATACGGAGACACATTCATGTTTTGCATCTGTTCATAATGTTGGAGGTATGTCACTGAGTAGACTGAGCCTTCTTTTTCCTGGCAACACATTAATAATTCAGTCATGTCCAAAAACAGGGGGGGGGGATACTTCAAATAAAAATATCTATTGGGTTAACCACTTTGTGCTTCCATGCCTCAACACATTTTCAGTGAGCTAACATATCCAATTAAACAATGCCACGTCTATTTCTTTAGATTGTTTCTTCTAAGTTTTATATGAACAGGCCCCCTACAACACCACCACATGCAAACACAAACACTGAAAAACCGTTTTTACAGAACCTTGCTATAGATGAAAACAAACTTAAGCTGATTCTAAAAAGTGTCACCAGTCAAGGCTCTCTACACAGCTACCATGTTAGAGATACACTATTATCATTTTCTATTCATACATAATAAACGGTTGATTAAGAAATATTAGATCAGTTAAAAAATAGCTGGTTAAAAGTTTGCCAAAGACAGGCTATGAAATACAGAGAACAAATGTGTTTTATACTGCATTCGTTTGTTCATCAGTGTCAATAGAGAGTGATTTTAATGACCCATCTCCAGTCAGAGTACAAAAGCTCAGGAATCTTTTTTTTAGATGTTAGACAAATTCACGACAACTTATCCTGTTATGTCACAATCAAGAAAGTTGTTGACAGATGCTAGGATTGGCTGTTTTGTGAATAATCCATGTAAAAGAAAATAATTATTTATCCATAACAAATAACTGAACAATGCTACTACTCGCCCATACCAGGATGTAAACAGGAGGCTATTTCAGCCATCCGCGTTTAACTAAATAATGAAAAGTTTGTTTTCAAGTGTTCATTCTGAATCAGTCTTGCTCTTTTCTTTCAGTCAAGCAATCATTAGCCCCAATAATACATCAGTATTTCATCTTAAAAAGAAAGTGGATTTTAATCTTTCTTCACAAAACAGCAGCTTCTAGGTAAATAAGTTTCAACATAGGCTCCAGCAATGAAGTCTAAGTCATGTTTTGTTTCCACTGCACCCAGTATGTCATTCCCTACCTTTGCTGTATATTTTGGCTCAGGCCAATGAAGTGCCACAGCACTCAAAATTTCAAACATCACTGGCATATGGAGGACCCAAAGATGAAAGAGTTCCATCTTTTCATTTTTTTCTTCACAACTCGACTGCTATAAAGTTTATTCCATGCTTGTTACACAAATCACAACTGGCAAGTTTCAATATATTTAAAGCTATTCCTTGTGGTTCCATTTAGCTTCTCAGTCACTTCAAACCAAATCTTATCAGCAGCTTCATTTCACCATCCGTCCAACTTGTCCCTCACCATTCCTGCCTCCAAGCAGAAAGAGCTTGCTGATTTGGGAACATCACCGGGCAACGCTGACAGGAGCGCGACCAATCAATCATGCACAGAATGGTAATTATTCCACCCCTGGAGCTACTCCTGAGCTGGACCAGGTGCACAGGACAAACTTGCTGCATGACACGCAAGTGTAAACATGGTATCGCAAACCAACCAAGGGCCAGGCATACAGAACATTCCTTGTGTGTAGGTGTGCCCCCACCCCCTAAACCCCCACAAGATAGTGACAGCCGCTTCCAAAGACATCCGTGTTGATCAAGAAAACCACAAAGTTAGATGAGCGCTGTAGTCTGTTTTTACATCAACTGCAACCCAAAGCCAGGGAAGATGACAACAGCGTGAGCCGCACAATGACAAAACACAAGGAAAAAGGGACAGCCTGGACACTACAGCAGAGTAACAGTCCAGCTGGCTGGCAGGCTGGCTAACAGACACTCACTCAAAGTTAGCGCCTAAATCATCATCACCGTGGTCTTGCTTCCTGCAGCGGGCCTCACTGCCTAGCCTTGAGACACAAGGGGAGAACCAACACACACACAAACATTAATTGCCAGGCATCAACCTTCACCTGTAGCACTGGTCTCGCAGGGAGGTGAATAAATTCTCTGCAAGCAAGTTCTCAGTTTTGCTTCAACATTCAAATAAAACAAGACAAATGATTATTAGGAAGCAAAAGATTTAAAATCCCCATTCCTGGCATGAATCAAAGGATATATTTCTAAGTGTAGATGTCACTTGCATAGAAACTCCTGAGATGCATTAAAAAAAAAAAAGGTTTTTAACCGAACATGCACTTTTTCTAACACTGAAGATCTTCTACAGTATCTTCTTCCTATAAGTTAAAATGACTACAGACTGTGAGGGAAAAAAACAAAAACATAACAAATTAAACCAACTCGATTCTTACAGAAACAGAACTCAATCAATGTAAGGGGTACAAAAAACAATACAAAAAAACACCTGCCTCAAACTCATGCGAATGAAATCCAAACCGGAAGTTTGTGTTTAAAAACCAATCCATCAACACATCGGAATGTGTGCAGACTTACTCTGAGTTCTGAACTGTGCTACTGGCAGCAGTGCTGCTGTCAACAGCCATAGCATTGGGCATGGAGGCAACAGTGTCTGTCGTCCCTGCTGCCACCACCACTGCTGGATCCTTTGGCTCCAAGCTCCTGTCTCCCACTTTGGACTCTTGGCTATCTGCCTCACTGGTTGTGCTGCACAAACAAAACATGGCTGAGCAAAAACCAACCAACCGTACGAAGGCAGGGTGTTTTTTTGATTTTGTTCTTTGGGTTTTTCACACCTGTTCCACATTGTCCCCGTAATCTCTGCAAACTTTCACTTTTTTTTTCTCTCAAAGAAAATGTTTCTTTTCATTGTCACTCCTAAGGTTTCTGTATCTAAAAAGCGCATGCAAAATGGATGGCCCCTCTAAAGGGTTACCTTGCATCAGCAGTGCTGACCATACCCTTGCCCCCTCCTCCCCCTTAGACAAAACGGTCCATGAAGTCTCAAGACAACAACTGTGAAAAGCTAATGTGTGCCGAGTTCACTGTCCATTTTTACACCAAAGATGATGCACAACAATGTCTCTACCTGGACACAGCAACATCAGCAGCAGGAGCTTTGGTAGCTGACGAGGGAGTGGTGCTGACAACCGTGGACTGCACTTGGGACACGGAGGAGGCAGTGGAAGACATGGATGTGGAGTCAGGGAGGGACTGAACCTCAGAACCAAGATCCACACTCTCCACTTTCAAATTGCTGGTCCTAGCGGACGGCTGCTCCTTACTTGTGCTACTACCCGTACTGCTACTGCTGCTCTCTGGGACTGTGCTGTCATCACCAACCACTGGTAACGAAAAAATACAGTATTACATTATCTGGGGTGAAAATCATGTAAAATGTGAATGACAAAAGCAAGAACCAATGCTCCACAATAACATGTTCAAAACTGAGCTGGGTTTGTTGCCTGCATACCAAAAACTAAGCCGTCACCGACATTCTTTAATGCCTGCAAGTGTAATATTGCCGAGTACTTCTCACAAATTTTACACATCAACAATTAATGCACGTCAGCAAAGCAGTACTGATATCTTATCCAATAAATGACAGTTACACAAGCTAATAAACGAAATCCACTTACTATATACATTGCCTCTGGAAGCTTCGGACGTATCCATTGCTACTGGCGAGCTGCTTCGGGGCCCATTCCCTGGACTGGAAGACAAATTCATATGTTCAACAGTAAGTAAATCAAATTGTCAATTTTAAAACCTGTCTGAACAAATCGGATTTTAAACAATAGACTTCTGAGTCATCACCATCATCTCCAACCAATACACAACCCCAGAACAGCAGGCTTTGCTTGTCCTAGACAGCATCATATACAAACGTTTTCATGACCTGTCATGAAAATGAACAGATCTATTTCCATATTAAAGCTACAAACAAATACTACGAGTGTTTTTGCTGTGAGTGTTTTTGCTGTCCATTTAGTATCTTGTCAACAACTGAAATATGAGAAATTGTTCCTACTGTATACCTCTGCAAGGAATCACCACACTATTTGCCGTAGAGAAAAAAATAAACTCTAGGTGAAACAGAGCACAACTCTAATGAAACACAAATTATGAGCAGCAGTGCTTACAGCACATGGTATATAGGCTACCTTTGGTTGATTGACAGATTCAAAACTGCTCTAGACAATGTAATGTGCAACGTGCCCCCCTCCACCAGTACTCTTTTGCAATCATTTCCACTGTGCTTCCATTTCCACCCCAATCCACCCATGCTGCAGTCCTTCACAATCATTTGCACTGCTCTTGTTTGAACCCACCTCCTCAAGTCTGAAAAGCTGCTAAAGTCTGCCCAGCTGTCCTCCACGCTGGCCTCCGATTTGCTGTCAAAGCTGGCCCAGCCCTCTCTTGGAGCTGGGGGAGGAGCTGCTTCAGACTCCCATGGGGAGCTGGTCTCCATCTCTGTGGGCTCCGCTGGGGTACCACTCTCTCCATTGGCTGGCCAGGGACCTACAAAATACAACTCATCTGCTTGGGCTGTCATCAACTGTGTCACAACTCCACTGCAGTAAAAACAAATGCAGGGCCAGCTCTTAAATAAAATGCAACAAGTAATCTGTGCGGGTAAGTTACAAGCCTCCATCTTGGATAAACACTTTTGGCACTCGTTCGACTTAAATCTTTTGATCTTCCTATACGACTTACTGCCGAAAGGTGCACATCGTGGGGGTGGGGTTTTTGACTGTCAAAAGAATCTGTTTCAAACATTTTGTCTTCCAGTTGCTTTGTGCGTGCGTTCGTAACTGGTGGAAAAAAAAGGAGTTCCAACTCTGCAGCAATATTTACTTTTGAAAGGTGAAATGAGCCATGGAATTCGACCCCTGAAAATGGACTTGCTCGAGGTGCTTTTGTGTAACGCAGCAAAAATTGTTCACTTGGAAATAGTTGTGTCTTATACTTTACAGTAATAAAAACTTCTTTTATCACTTTCATCATGAAACAAGCATCATTGTACATTTTGTTGAAATAATGTCCAACATATTTCTTACATTATTTGCTGGTTATCTGAAGAAAGCAATTTTCATCAAATCTTCCTTGTCACATACTGTTCTATTAAAGAATAACTGTTCATGTTAGAAAATGTGTTGCTTTTATTCATTTAAAAATGTTTAAGACTGGCTGTATGTTTAATGTTATCCATTACAACAAACCATGCATAGCATGATGCTGTTCTGTGTGACACAGTTCATTTGGTAATATTCATGTGGCTCACATCTTGTAAGTTCACTTGGCATTTTGCAGCTAACTGCATTATTAGCAGCACAGTGATATGGGCTTGTTGTAATGTGTAATGTTCAACATATTGTCACAAACCACACAGATGGTCAAATTTCTCAGGAACCAAGAGCAGCACTGTGTTCTCCCTTCACTGGTGGATGACTTCACGTGTTCATTCAGAAAATGTTATTCACTCACATCCTGTCAACTTTATTTTCTAGTCCTTTTGTCCTCTTTTCTTGCACACCTTTTGGCATAGTCATACATAACATGCCCCCGATATATTCACTGAACATCTACATAAAATAGAAGAGCACCAAGGCTGTTTGTGTGCCATGATGACTTACTTTAAACTGTTAAAAAATAGGGCAAGAAGGGAGGACAGCTGAAGCACAGCAAGGCAACATACAATCCTCTTGCATTGTTGTGACTGCAGTCAGTCTAGGTTCATTCATGTTGGTAGCTATCATGAAACTATCCCTTTAATATTTCCAAATGCATTGCACACGAGTCTAAAAATACAAATAAACCATGCATTAAAGCAATCCTTGAAAATTGACACGTATACTTTTTACCCACTCTCACCTTCAGAAAAGTCAACATCCATCTTTTCAGCAGCAGCCATGACAGTGGGGACTGTTACAGATGGGGTGGAAGTGGGGGTTGGTGTGGTAGTGGTGGTAGTGATGGGCAAGTGTGGGACGTTGGGGGTCTCTTGCTGCACAATGGTGTGAGGGGAGTCCAGCTCCTCCTCGCTATCTGTGCTGTCATCACTGCTGTTGGCCCGCGCTGTCTGCCCTTGCAGCCGACTGAAAAATACCATACTAAATGCTCACATTCAATACCAAGTCTTCACTTTGTGCTGAAGGCTGTCCCACGTCTTAGGTCAGGGGCAGATCCCCCCCCCCCCATTACTGCTATGCACCAACCAAAATGACTTTCCTCATATACAGGTTTATAAAAGATACAAACTTCTTTTTTTAGTTCTTGGACAACACAAACTTCTTCACATGCTAGTGGAAAGACGAAGAGTTGCAACAAAAGGAAAAAAGCATAGTCACCTTTCGTAAAATACCCAACTGTGCACCAAGTTTCAAACTGGTTATGTGCACATTAATTAGCAGCAAGTCACTGTGATTAAATATGTTCATCACAAAGTTTCAGCAATTCAGCAAATGACAGATCCTCATTCTTGGCAGTTAAATGGCACAGACCTTGTTTGTTTTTAGTTTTTTCAAAGGCAACCACACCTCATCTTTTTGCAGATTTCAACCTGGTAGCAAAGCACCACAAGGCACTAAGTTTAGTTGCAAAATGTTCTGCAGTTCAGAGGATGAAAACATATCCACAATTCATCATCTTACTGTAATATGAGCAACACAAACTCTTTACAAGTAAGAAAAAAAAAACAAACAAATTCTTTACAAGTAATTGGTAACCTTGCAACAGCACATAAAGACTGTAAACCTGAAAGGGTGAGCAGTTCTGGCAACAATGGACAATCACAGTGTCACAGAAAACAAATGGGCCAGAAGGCAGCACACAAACAAGCCTTCAAGAATTTGACCCCTTTGGTTTTGACCATGTTGGCATGCCACTTTGGTTATACATACTCTGGCATGCTAAGTTTGGGGCGCATACCTATAAATATTTCAAGACATTCCATCGAGAATGCTATACTTAGTGTACCCATATGGCTGCAATCGCCTTTGCATTAATTTATTGACCCTGTAAACACATTAACTTGCTTGCAAATCTGGTGTGCTGCCCCAAATGCCTTGGTATGATGTATACAGAACATTACCACAATGGTATTCACATTATTTGCAAATAACTGTTGCTGTACAACCACATTACACAAAACACAAATGATGAAAATCTTCGATGTCTGTGCAAGACCTCCTGCAAGTCTCATCAGATGTAGTGTTTTGTACAGATATGGGCAAAAGATGACAGTATCAGTATTTCCCATAAGCAGCTTAATACACTGCACAACAACAGCAAACGATTAATCTCAACTGTATTTTCCCCAAGTCAGTTCTGCAAAGGCAAGAATGTTGAGAAGCATTTGATCAGCCCTCACTTACCCTGACCTCATGTGCTGTGCATTTTTATCGAACGTGAGCGGCTTTTCGACCCAGATGTCTTCGTCGCTGTCATCGTCATCAAACTGCTGGATGCGGTCATTGCATGCTTGGTCGAACATTGTGCTGTTGGGTTGCTAAAACAGCACAGAATTTCTGTTATTTCAAATGTATAGCCAAACCAAAATAACCAAATATTACCAGGGGAAAGAATATTCAGGTTTGGAAGCCTGGTGGCATATCACTGTAATGATTCATTTTACTGTTCATCTTCTATACCTGTAGGACAAAAACATCATTCAATTTCCCTTTGTAGCATCATGCCAGTCTTCCTTTTTAATTTTAATTTATAACCTGTTCACCAAGTGTTTCTGCAATCAGCTGATCCTATTACTTGCTTTTTTCTCTCTCTCAAAGCATAATTTTCTCAACTGCTAAGTTAAACACAAGCAGACCATACATACCGTGACCTCATTAGCTTGAATGTTGAAATTAATGCTAGAAATCCGATCAGAAAATGGGGCACTGAAACAGATAAGTTCAAAACTGTGTTACATGCACAAATAATGTAAATTACACAGAAAATGCCACAAACCATGCCTTTCATGGGCATAACATCTCACTGAATAGTGGAAATCATTTCTGCTCAACCCACTATAAAATTTGCTGAAAAATCTGAATATTAAACATGTCACTTTTTTCTTCAGACATTTCATAAAAATGAATCATCCAAAGTAAACTCCAACGTCAGCCCAAAACCTGGCAACCATAGGGGAAAAAAAGTCACTCACTCAATCTTTTCCTCCTGCTCTGCGAACTCCTCCTCGTTGAAACCAAACTGGTCTATAAAGTTGCTCGTCATCTGTTGCAACTGGTAATCAGAGAAGGCCTGATGAACAAATCACATAAAGGCTTTTTCAAACAGAAACGTTCCAAACCTGACTATCCTGACTGCTTGTATGTGAAAAAGATGGAATGTGCCATTCAATCAAAAAACTAAAACAAAATCTTTTATACAGGAAACAAATATTGTAAAGAAAACTTTTTTTCTTAAATTGATACTTAAAACATCAGAAAAATATAACCATGGTGCACAAAATGAACTAAATGCAAGAAGAGTAAATGCAGTCAACTCCCACCCATTCAAACCAAACACATAAACTCCCTTCCATTTTCAAAACAAAACAATTCTCCAATGACCTAAGATGGCCCAACGTTACCAATACCAGTATAAATGTTTGACAGCTCCACAGAGGTTACAGTCATGCCAAGTTTCACATACCCTACCTAGGGAGCATTATCATCAAGCAGTTTGCTGAGGAAGAATCGCCAAATAGTTGCCATAATCATGCCCATAATTGTAGGCAAAACATTTGCACAGTTTTAAGGTGAAGTAAGACTATGGCTTTGTCAACAGAACAAAATATATTTCTGCTGCAGTCGTGACCCCGACATTCAAGGGCATCAAAACTTGTAAGGCAACATGAAGCTTAACTATCATTATATCAACTCAAATTGCTCATGGGAGCCAATTATTATTTGATAAATCTAACTCTCTATGCAAAACCCCACATCTTACATGTTTAATATATTTGGTATCACAGTCTACTCTGTAATTCATTTACACACGCTGCAATTTACTACTACATTACTGTAAAAAGACTTGCATGTACGGTGGGAACAGCATTACATGGTCAAAAGCAATCTTGATAGACCACATATTTCCTTTGCATTTCAAACACACATAAGCATTCACTCAGTTCAGAATTACCAGCTGACATGAAAAGTGTCTATAAAAGCAGGACTGATTCAACTGGATGGAAAAATGGAGCTGACACAACTTGATAGGAGGGACAACAAAATGAATCCTACACACCTGCTGCATAGCGGTGTCCTGTGGGAAAGGAATGTCTTTGAAATCTGCATCGTCATCTTCACTGCTGGATGCCAACGGGTGACCACGCTGTTGTCAGAAGAGAGGAAAGATTTCTCATCGACTGTTATTGACACAGAACATAACCCTAAGAGACCTTTTACAATGAATCATTTTCCACAACCAAGGCTCAAGCCAAGTAAGACCTGTGTAAGGGTCAGGGTGAGATGAGCAGTATTGTGCTTTAACAAATAAGCCATTCCCATCACCATCTCTTCCAAACTAATGAACAAGTTCAAAGTAAAATCAACTCAAATCCTCATTTTCAACCAAGTTTTCATACAGCCATATGATGTATATTATATACTCAAAATACACAATCACAGAGCTTTCTATTGTTACACAGGTGTAAAGTGTTCATGGAAAATTATGCAAATCTTACATTCTGGAACTCTACATTTCCCCCCCTACCACAGATGCATGGCATATGTAACAAACGTGGATCCAGGAAGTCATGGAACATCTGCTGCTGTGCATTGCTGAACATCTGCTGCTGTGCATGTCTACCACATGTGAAGGTTCGACATACGCTGAAGAGCCAGTGTTCCACCTTACAAGATGTCATTCCTAAAGGCTGAAGTTGTTTTTCTGCCATGTGAAAACAGGTCTGAAAAATAGTATTCTGATGCATACAAGTATTTCTGTGGTTGACTTCTGATACTTTTAAAATCCTATAATCAAAATAGGTAACTGGCAAAGCATAATAAATTGAAAACACTCAAACAGAATACTTACAAATTCAACTGTATTCTTTTTGTTTATATCAGCAAGAGTGCCCAATACAAAAGCATCCCACTTCTGTCTACATTCATCTGGTAGCTCTGTTTGGACAAAGGAACACATCATCACGCAAAATCCTTCAAATTTTCAGTCATTTCAGTCACAGTAGCTTTACAACAGTGACAGGGAAGACAAGAAAAGACAACAGTCTTATTTCCAAGGTACCTGGGATTCCACAAAGGGGAAACATTACAACTTGTCAAGCATATGTACTCTGCATGAGCAAAACAAGCACTAAAGTTGAACTGTTCAGAGTATGGCCCGAGAGAGAGAGAGAGAGAGTGAGTGTGCGTGCATGCGTTTGAGAGAGTGCAGGAGGGACAGACAGCCATACTGGATTATTATTATTTTTTAAATGGGGGGGGGGGGGGATCACTGGTCTTCCCATCTTTTCATTTACCACTTTTTGACTGAATTTACAAGCAGAGAAGCTGTGCACATTGATTTAATGGAAACCACATTATCTCCCTTTACACATTCAGTCCAGTACTAATCATGTAACCATGACTAACATTGCCAGTAAAACTTATACCTTCCCAGACTGTACCATCAACAATATTGTATGCCTTTATTTATGATGTTAAAAGCTTATTTTCTCAAAATATCAAAACTGACTAAGCTTTCAACCGAAGCTAATAAACTGAAATGTCATCTCTATGTGTGGGGTGTGGTGGGGGAGATGTCCAAAGTTAAACTCCAAGAAAAATGCCTAATTAAGACAGTGCAAATACTGACCACTCCACAGATCTTTGATCATCTCACAGTTGCAGCCCCTCTCTCTTGCTGCAGACAGGGCGTTGGCCATCTTGGTTAGATGACCCATGAACCCTTTTCGCTTACCACCTTCCTGACCCCTGAACAACAATACACTTGTCTGTAGAAATGAACCACATTCTTTCCATACTCAACAGTAGTACCACTCTGACATATATGTGCAGCTGACCGTGCATCAAGAACATGTTACCTATCACTCTCATGTATCAAGAACACTTTACCTATCACTCTGCAATGGCAAACATCTGCAACTGTGAAAAGATGTAATCAAGCAGTAACTAGGTAAAATTAAACAGATTTAGCTTTGCTGGCATACCCTACAAAATAACCCTTTAACTTTCTTCTTCTGTACTGATCTCTATAAACCCGAAACAATATTAATGAAACACAACTTCAGCAACAATCAGAAATGAACTTACTGCTGCTGATCATTTTCCTCCCACTCATCAAGTAACCGCTGTGGCAATCTGACATCTGTGAACAACTGGAGAAGAAAGAAAAAAATGTTCCCAAACTTGAAAACTGCTCAAACCAAAAAACAGACTTCAGTGAACACAACACAAACCTAAAACAATCATGGAACAAGTTTAAAAAGAAACATAAATTCCTGTCTATTCTGCAGCAGTATAGGCTGACAAAAAAAAACAAATTAAGAACTGCCATCTCATTTCACCAGAGACTTTTTTTACAACCAGCCAATTATAGAGGTGTTGGCACAGATATATGCACAAAAGAATTTCAATAACAAAGTAAACACATTTTTTAACAGAAGTTATGCATAACTTCCAGATTCTGAAAAATGCACCCCTTCAGAAGACCAGCTCTTACACAATCACCCGAGCCAGAGCCATTTTAATCAGCCAGCGCTGTGGCGCTAAAAGCGTAAACTGTGAAGCACACATCTGGCATGATAAAATCCAAGGTTCTCCATGTTTACCACCTGTGTAGTACATGCAAGCAGCTGCAATAGATACCTGCTGCAACAAAGGCTGTTCTGTGGTGCCATCCATCTCGGCAGGGGGGTTGTTGAGCACCATAACCATGCACTGCTCCACCTGAGTGTGTAGGAAGTTGTTCCAGATGTAGTGGAAGTACAGGTCCTATATACAGAAACAAAAATATCAATGTGATGGCATGCAGAACACCAAGCAAGGAGCAACTGCTCACTCACATTCAAATTAGAAAACACCATTTTTCATTTGACTTTGGACTTTCCTGTGTCCTTAAAAGTAAGCCATGGTCATAAAGCACAGCCAGCCATGGGAACAGATTCCAAAGTAAAAACTTCTCAAGCTAGGAAGGTCCCTCAGCATGATCCCCCGGAAAATTTTGAAAACAGCGGATTTAAATCTATGCAATCAGGGACAATTTTGACAGTAAATGTACTGGTACTTCTGGAGACCCTCCAAAAATCTGTAAGTGCGCTCTGAATAGGTAACGTGGTGTTACTTTCTAAAGCTGTGCAATTTCTTTGATGGCTTTTCATGTTTACCAAAGACGTACCACTTCATTTCATGTATCTTGTATCAATTACACGAACATTTAAACTCATCATTGCTTTCCTCCAGTTTGCCTATTTTCAGAACTCATCCATTATCTCTCCTCAATAAATGCCAAAGTTGCAAAAGACACAAACTTTTTAATCTACAAGAAACCCCACTGAGAAAAGATACTTTTCCATATCACTTTTATTAGTCGTTGGTACTGATGTGCCCTTGAAATGAGATCAAAGGTACTAAAGCTTACATGAATGGGAAGAGCTCAACAGAAGTACTACTGATAACATTAATGTTAGGTCACTGTATTTTACCATCATGCAAATTTGGACTGCTCCAGGCATTAAAAATAAATAATCTGTCTCCAGCCAAAAAATGGGAACAGCATGGAAGCAATATTTCATTTTCAATCTGAAGTGATGCACACCACATTTATTACTTCACAAAAAAATGGACATTAAACCAAAAGATCCCCCTCAAGAGGGTTGGTTGGACTGACCAAGATTGCCTGTAGCGTGTTCAGGTTGACAAGCTCAATGTTGACTGTGGCCATGTTGGTGGCCACCAGTGCTGTGATCAGCTTTGACACCTGCAGACGAGCGTTACCCAGTGGAGGGCTCAGTGGTCCCACGGATGTTGGCATGGCGCTGTACCTTTGCTGAAACCACACAGCAAAGTTGACTGATAACTGCATCAAAGGCACTGGTTTCTAGAGAACCATAATAGGCAAACTTACAGTTCTTCACCCATCTATTTTAGAACATCAGCTTTCATCTTCTTGCATCAATGATGATGTGGGGCTCAATGTCCTCAGCTGCCAGGCTGGTATTTCTTGCATCACGAGTCCAATAAGACATATACAAGAAACGGGAGTACAAATAAAAATGGCTGGTGTGTTGTTTTTTAAGTAAACCATACAATATTATGTCCCAATAAAACATCAGAGAATCAGTGCAATGAGAGCCATCATTGGATTAATACTCGGAGATCAAGAGAGCACAAAAACATCACCAACCTACCTTTGGCGGAGTAACTAACAAGTTATGGAAGTTTTTCAAGCGAGGTATTATTGCTGCCATGACATTGTTGATTCCCTGAGAGAGACGGTCTGTGTCAATAGCTGCCATCTGGTCATTCATTCCATCTTGCCTGTCACAAACAGATATTCATCAAAATGTTAACCATTTCTTTATACAGGGCACATTTTGAACAAGCCTGAAGACATCTGCAGACTGCTGTATCAATGTTATGGCTGCTAGTATTTTGTTAACCTTTGGTTGTCTTTAATTTCAAGTTAGCTAACCATGTTAGTGCAGCACAATACAAAAAGTATTAGGGCAGATGTAAATGTCACCCTCTTCTTGTGTCAGTCAGTCACCATGGCATACCAAAAAACAAAACAAAAAGACCAAGAGAGACAAAAACACAACAGCTCTTGTTCCTAATCAGTTCTATAATGTCCCATTCTTCTGTTCAGTGCCAGCACAAAAACACAATTTTCAAACCACACTCATATGGCATGCATGAGATCTCTGCTCACCCTTGCCGCCGGACCTCCAGCAGTGTGTGGATGACAAAGAGACCATTCACGATTACAGACTCATTCTGTTCCAGCTCAAACATGTTGTTCAGCATCTTGGAGACAGTTTCTTCTCTGAAATAAGAAAAACTAAATGTACACCCTTCAATATCCATCAGTCAAATTTATTCTTTTAGAATACTTTAATCAGAGCCTGGCAATAAAACATATATCACATAAGTAGATTAACAAACCAGTTCAACAAACAAAAACTTTGTTGGAATAAACGTACGAATATGACCACTGAACCACAATAACCCTTCTTATTACAGTGCTGTTAGTCTACTTCTGCAACAAACCTCTAATGCAAATACCAACAAGAGATTTTGATTGATTAATGCTGCATCATGTTCAATCAACCATGGTGTGATCATCTCAGGACAGGAACAATAACTGTCATGATGATTATGATAATGTCTGTTGAAACTGAGAGGCTAAACTTACAATTCCATAGTTGTTAACAATGGGTCTGGATCAGAGGAGTCTTGCATCTGCATCATTTGCTCCCGGCCTAACCTCACAATATCACATAAAGACTGGGCAGCATTGCAGTGAATCTGGAGACATACAACAGAAACGTTATTAAAAAAGTGAATTAGTTTACATTGAAGCTTCTGACTTACATACAAATTTACAACCAACAACACATTTTTGCATTTGGGTTGGACACTTACATGTATTTTCGCGCTCATACTTTATTCATTTGACTCATGAAGCATGTTAATTAACCTACTATGATTAACTTCGTCAACTCTTACAACATGGGAATTAGTAATTTTAGCATCCTGCCCACCACACAGGGTCACCTCAGGATGATCAACACAAACAAATACACATCTTAAAACAAATCTTTACATCACGTAAAGCTCAACTCAAGGCAGATCTACAAGTTCAAGTCAAAACACAAACACTGGAAATTACACACTCCCTAATCAAGCCATAGAAAAACCAATACCACTAGAGCCAAAGCCAACTGATCTGTCGGCCAGCATTCCATGACCCGTTGTTGGGAGAACAAAAATATAATGAACAATCATACAAATATGAAAGATAGATAAAGAGCCAGTTAGTTCTTGGACTTCAACCACCCCTTTAAAAGAATATTTGAAAAATGTACAAATGTTACTTACATCTTCATCATTGGAGGGAACTATACAATCAACTAGTCTTTGAACTATCTGATTCTCATTCAGCCACTGAAAACAAAAACAAAGCAAAATGTAAGCAAATGAGAACATGAATCAGTCCTTTTAATGGCAAAAATGACCTGAAAAGAGGCTGGGGACCCTACTCATCTATCTGAACATATTTTGAGCTCCCCCCCCCCCCCCCCCCTTTTCTTTCTTTCTTTCTTTCCAAGACTAAATCACATACACAATATTGTTCCAGAACTTTAACAATTCACAAAGGTACTAGAATGCTTGCATTTCATTCAGCATCCACAGATTTGTTTTCATGTCTGCACAGAAACCAAACATACAGGCAAACAGCGAGTAAAGAGCAGGTTGGTACAGTACAATGCTCATGTCACACAAAGTTCTGCCAAAAGCAGTAAAAGGAATACCAATGCAGAAAGCAAGATTTCAGGTCAAAGTATAGCAGAAGAAAAAAACAAGCAAGTAATTAATTGTTGAGGCATTATGTTTGAATATAGAAGACCTTAAACAGAATAAATCTGATGGAAGAAAAGAAAGAAAGGAGAGAGGGAGAGAACTACTCCATAAACAGCCGATTCGGTGCATCAGTTCCCCCCTGGAACCAAATCCAATTTCTGGCCTACAATGCCAGAGAGCAGAATCTGATCCTGGTGGGGACCATTATTATGTTGGTTGCCTAGGTCAGACATGTTTATACTACCTGAGTAGCTCATGAGTGACCACCAGCACATAATAGTAAGAGGACATCAGCCCAATACTAGCGAAAGAAAACCACCATCTAGGTCTAACCACCACTTGCATGGGAGAATGCTCTTGGCTATAAGAAGCTATAAATGAAGGGAGACATGTTTTCAGTCACAAACTAATACCGCCTTTCAGTGGCAATTTGCATCCCCCCCCCCCCCCCCCCCCCCAACTAATTTAAGACAATTTGCTCTGACACATCTCAAAAGGTTCTGATGTTCAGAATCTGTCCAACATATTTACAGTATAAGTGAGTCCAACATGAGCTGCAAGTTGATAGAAATTCAAATGATGACCTGGTATGTAACAAAGAAGGAAAGGGTGGGTTGGTAAAAAGGGGGAGGAGAGGAGAAGGGGAACTTTGGGGGGAGGGGTGGGGGGGGGGGGGGGGGGGGGGTTGAGATAGAGAAGTAGACAAGAGACACAGAAAGAGAATAACAAAAACCCAGAGAAGCAGAAATCCTTTCCACAGAGACTTTCATCATGGTAGTTTGGTGTGCATGGAGTAGCCTACCTCTATCACAGCACGCCTGGTCTCTGGCGACTCAATGCAGGTGATGAGCCGTAACAGCAGGTCCATGATGGCTGATGTGCCTATATGGTGAAGCAGACTACCCACAAAGTCCTTCTGGCTTTTCAGGTACTCAAATATCTGCAAACACAAAACAGATTAAACATATCAGTAATGTGATAGAAAGAGCTTACACAATGGGTTCAAGTAGCTTACCACAAAATAAGACGCATGAGCTGTGTAAATTTTCTCATAGCCAGCAAGTGTCGATTACATGTGCATGTATTAAACCATTCTGGCATTAATTCAGCTTTGAGTGTAAAACAACAAACCTTGCAGTTTTTAGTGACAGCTGCAGATGAATCAAAATAACAAATTAGTCCCCTACTCCAGTCATTTCATATTCACTGCATTTACCGTCAACTGTATGGACAATCGGCCAATCACCTGTCTCCAAAATAAAAACTACTTGTGATCCAACCCATCACCAAAGCATGTAAGCAACATGTGATGTTATCTACCTGGGTTTTTTTTCACTGCTTTTTTCTGTCCACAAAGCTACAACAGATTAACTTGAAAAAAAGGCATTGTAGAGTACAGTCTGAGTGAATATACGATTTTTTTTAAATTCTGCCTATTTGCTCTCTTCAATTTTAGTGCAGAATTCATCCCTACAATATGTTTCCAATATGCCAGTCAATGCTATCACTAACTGGAGGTAAACAAGTGCAAAGGCATTCTCATTACTGGGTTCAATTCTGAAAAACAAGCAATCCAAATCATTTGCATGATAACAGATAGCTGTGCAAGTTTAAAGTTTGCTTGAAACAAGCAACTTTCAACGACACCACCTTGACAAAATTTTGGACACAATGAATTTAACTTTTGCCATCAATCTTATGCTGAGATTCAAATCAAGCATTCACATTAAAACTAAAGCAAAACACCAAGAACTAAGTATGAGTAAACAAACAAGGCACACACAAAACTCCTAACCTAAAACTCATCCCTATTTTGTAAAAACGATTTGAAACATGAAGCCAACCATAACAACAATCATGATCTAAATTAACTGAAAAATACATCTAAAACCTTTCAACCATACATTCAGACAACTATGATCTGAACACTTCCCAAAACATACCATCTCGCTTTTCCTTGTAATGAGGAGGCCCATGACTTTGGAGAAAAAAGAAGCCAAAAGAGGGTTGAGAGGTCTCTCAGACTCCAAGAAGGAGTAGAGCTGGTCGACTAGTTCTCTGTCACTGGCAAGTTTGTCATTGATTTGCGACACATCTGAGGTCAGCAATTCACAAGCTGTGTTGGGGTACCTGCATACCAAAAATGAAAAAGTAACATATATTTACACACACACACACGGGTGGGTGGGGGGGGAGAGGAGGAGGAGAAACGGCATAAAGACTGAATTCTTTAACATGTAACTGCATAAAAAATTATTAACACACACACACATGAAAGGTTAAAAACAATTAATGCAACACCACCCATATTAAATAAGTCTTCTTTTTAACCTTTGATGAGCTTGGATTTCGTCTTAGTCATCCTTGTTTAATTTTTTTTTAAAGAAAGAAAAAAAAGTGTTAAATACCACTTACTTAAAGCGAAGCTTTTCTTCCACATCGTCCTCTGGTTCTTTGGTGATCATTTTGACCATGTCTTCCATATTCTCAGGTTGGATCAAGCTGAAATCAAAACAGTTTCAATGAATTAAGAAAACACCCAGTTACATTAATTTCCCCCCCCCAGTGAAATGTGTCCCTCTATCACACAACTCATCACAGGTGTCAAGTATTTGATATTGTCCATGCACACAAAAAACACACACCATATATGAACTTTTAGTTATTAGAGAACTTATTGAAGAAACAACCATTTCCAGAAACACTGGCTTTTGTGAGCGATGGTGTTCCTTGGAACAACACCAACAGAAGAAGCAAACATCTTGAGCTTTTCAATCACTGCCCCCTGATCTATTTTTGCTGGGAGACACATTATATACATGTGATACAGCAGCAAATTATAACCAAATTTTGCTGTTGTTGATGGGGGAGGGGATTGTTGGTAAAATCATACATGCATGTGCCTGGTTATTGTTCAACACATCGTATTATATAAAGCCTAACTATGATCATTACACACTCATATTTTTTAAGTGACTAAAAAAAAAAAAGCTTATATACAATACTTACAAGTCAATCAGTTTCCTGTTCTGCGCCTTGCACTCTTGAAGTATATCATCCTCATCCATAAGTTCTCGTAGTGTAACATCCTGGGCACAAATAAAACAATCAAGTCATTACTGGTATTTTACCGAGATCAGCCAGCAGAAAAAAATCAGCAATCCATCAGATGTAATGGCTGTTATTTTGTTGGGCCAGTTCTCAACAAATGTGGTTTGTGTGTGTGCATATGTGTGCTCTACACAGGGAAGGGAGCAATCGCTGGTAAAGACTGCAAAGTCACAGGTCATTTGCAACCAATCTGTAACAACCACAAGCTTATGCCAGCGCTTGCAAAAAGAACGTGAAAAATATGTCTTCCAGTTGTCTCTGGATGCTTCAGTGCCATTTTGATCTCACTCTGTAGTCTCACCACATTAATTTCAGAATTCCAGTAGTGCCAGAAAAGTGAAGGCAAATCTGATTCATTAAAAAATGGCGCTGTGCTCTTTCAGTTTCATCCAGCTTGAAACAACTTTTGAGGGTTTTGCTTTAGTATTCTGAAGCACAATACAAGAGCAATGTGTCTGCATGTGTGACTGAACAGATTTGCTGCACCTGCAGCCCATGTTAAAAAAAGAGAAGAAAAAAGAGAGGTCCAATTACTACTGTTGAAAGAGGGAAAAATGTCTCTATTTAGTATCACTGCTATGTTTGTTTACTTACTTCTTTTTCAAGAAGAGTGTCCACATGAGATGAAGTCAGCAGGTTGAATTTCCAAAACATTGTCACCTACAGAAAAATTACATGAAATTAAACAGTATCAGTACAGCTTACAAGCATAATGTAGACCACATACTTAACCATAGTCCATACAGTCTGAACTGAAGCACACAGTTTACAAACAAATAGGGAAACAATTCTCTGCAAGTAATCACCAATCACTTCAGCAAGCACTTGCATGACATCTGAATTCTAATGGTAGCCAAAAAGAGTCAGTACTAAACATCATAAATGCAGGTCACAATTATTTGCAAGCGAAAGTGACCCACAGAGGCCACTGCTGGTAACCGGATTTTAATGTCCACTCAACAGCACAGAGTCACCTCAGGACAATCAAACTGTCATAAACAAATGCACATTTAAAAACTGTTCTCATTATATATAAACCCTTCCTCATGTCAATCCACAAAACCAATCCCTACATAAATATAAACCAAAACATACACAAAATACAAACACCAAACAAAAAAATTCAAGGCATTGGTCCCTTCAATATCACCCCTGTTAAAAAAGCATACAACGACAGAACATGCAGGTATCACCAATCATTCCATCTAATTAACTGAAAAGGAATGGACAGAAACAACTTTAAAAATTACAAAAATATTATTTAAATGCACAATGGCATTTTGTATTATGCAATATGTCAGCAAGCTGCACCTATGATGTGGTCCTATCACAGACCATCATCTCCTAGCTGCCAAACAAAAAAGCTGAACTCTGAACAGAAAATGCTTGAGAATGTTATGGGAAACAAATTTAGATTGGACCATGAGCAAAAAACAAAACAAAAAATGATAAGCCAAAAAGGACAAAAGGACTAGGCAGAAAAACAGAGGAGATAGGAAAGGGGAATCAAATGACAGCCATGAGATTCCCGTCTGGAGTGGGGGTCATCAGACGTCCCCAGCCTCCCTTTGGAGCACAAGGACGTGAAAAAATGAAGTTTCAGACCACTTTCAATTTGCATGTTTATGATAAATGGCTACAACCAGAATTTATTGGCCCCCTTTATATAATGCTATTCTCCGCTCTTGAGCAGACTCAGTGCGCTCATGACATGTGATTTTGAATGAGTAACTGTAGCCTTTCAAAAAAAAATCCACCAAAGTGGTGTACTGACAGCGCTATATGGTGGCTGATGCCACATGAAACTGCTGTCATCTCAGCACAAGTTCTTTGTACACTATATAACCATGTAATAATTTACAGTATCACTTCATTCGGTCACATAGGTAGGGTGCATATATGTTTAGCTGTAACCTGCCACCTTCACTTTTGGCAGATCAGAGAATGATGGGGATCTTTTATGTGCTACTGCAGTAACACAGGGGTGTAATGAATACTGAAATATGAGTCAGCACAGAAAACTAAAAGCGTCAGCATGGAAAATTGACCCTAGAGAACAAATTTCTCCTGCCACTCCTGCAAGGACTTGAATCTTGGATCTTTTGATCATGAGTCCAGTGCTGTAACCACCAAGTTATCCCTGCCCCTCAAGCGGACCACAATCAGCCTTTCCATAGGTGTGAAAAGAATACTTGCAGAGTAAAGCTTCGGTCTGCAAAGTCAAATGAAAACTTCAAGATGAAGCAGAATGACAGAAGACAGTGTCAACAGATCGATGATCTTATTAGTTTTCTTACTGCAAGAGGGGCAACCTTCTTCATCCATGCAGGATCTTGCAAGTAGATCTATCCTACTACACAACCTGCAAATGACTGCCCTACGTGTTTTGTGTCAACCTGCAAATGACTGCCTTATGTGTTTTGATTTGACGACATAAGCTGCAAATCAAGAGGATACTTCAATTTTCCAAACTGAAATATTGCATTACCTAAATGACGGGGGCTGCGCACTTGGATTATCTTTTCCAAATAGACTATCAATCCTGCTTCTTTGTTACAACACTCACTCAGACTCTGCATTAGGCAGGTTCATGTTCGAGTCACCTTCAATGTGGATTAGATTTTAACTTTGACATTCCTCTGGCTGTTTGCCCCTGAAAGACTGATGTACTGTATTGACTTGCACCTTCTGTGAAATCAAGTTTCAAGTGTGGATACGGATTATCATAAAAACTCACTTTTGGTAAGGTAGACTTGTTTCATGTTTTGTTCTTCAGTTTTGTCAGACTTTAGTAAGTTTAGTATCAGCAATGCTTGCACTGCAAGTTTAATCAAAGGTCACTGAACTCATTTTCATATTCGACTAGGCTAGAGTGCCGCCCAAACCTTCAATGCAAGTTAAGAGTTAAAGGTCACAGAAACAGTTGGGTCAGCAGGTCTTTGAGAACAAATTTTGTAGGTAAAGCTATAACTATAAGTATAACTAGGTGCATGTCACACTAGTACAGTAATAGTGCTAGTAGTGGTAGACTAGTACTGCAAAATATAAAATAATGTATACATGTCACAATGCAAATCAGGATTGATCATTTGATGGCAATCTGAGAAAGTTCCAGGGGTGATCAGGGTCCTGATTTGTCCTAAAGAATACCTAGCAAAAATTGATCTCTTGATTTCCCTGACGGCTATAAGAAGTGTAGTAATAACAGCTTTTGCAGAGTGCACTTCCAGTGTCTAGGATGGCACTGTTCTACTTATTATGTGCTTTGCACAAACTGGGGTGGGCCGAGTTTACAGGGAGCACTATATCATTCTAGTACAGAAATACACAACTTGGTAAAATGATGATGATATTGATAATAATAATAGCACATACTGTACATATGCTTTAAAACACATGCACTACAAACATCACAACTAACATGTACAGAGCTTTCAAACTTATGAACAATTAATATTCTATTTACAAAGCAGGAAACTGTGGTTTTGGGGTGTGGCTGGGGGACTTGGGGGTGGGGGGGGGGGGGGGGAGATAAATAATAGGGTGAAAGCTTTTCTGATATTTGAACAAGTTGTGTGTTTTAAGGAAGACAGAGTATCAGTTATGAATGTGGGTTAAAATAGAGTTCTAGACAGTTGACAACAGCACTGCTTTCAGTATCCTCAAGCTTGGGACTCTCCATGGCAATCAAACATTTTCACCAGTGCCTGGTTAGATCTTGGCCTTTTGTTGGTATTCACAGATTCCTGACTAGTTTGTTTCCTTCTGAGTAAGTGGCCTATTGTCAACCAGCTCAGGGTTAGTGGAAGGAATTGGTTTAGAACTATCAATATCATCACAACTACAACTCAACTGTACAAGAGAGCAGACAGAAAAAGTCAGTAACATGCTGCACTGTAAAATGTAGTGGGTCCCACTTGCAAATAAATGCTGTAAAATGGCAGGAAACTAGCAGTAATGCAGCTGGAAATTGACATAGGCAGTGAACTACCACTGACCTCATTTGATGTCACCCACCCTGGCAGCTGTCAAAGTTAAAATGGTCTAACAACCGACATTCACACCCTGACATCTGAAAGACTGAGTGAGAGAGAGAGAAAGACTGCTTAAACTTAAAGACTTTAATTAAAGCACATTCTGTCATATGGATCTGGACTTTTTTGCATGTAGTTACTGCATGGGGTTTGAGCAAACTGCATGAGACTTTGAGACGGGTTTATTATCATATTATGTGTTAAAAACATGTTTTATCTCTCACTCTGTATTTGACTTTTTGAGACCCCTGGTTCAAGGAAAAGAGGGGTGATAATGATATGGTCACATCTGGATTTTTTTTTAAAGACCAGGCATGCAGCCCAATTCTGAATTTGCTGAAGGCATGAGAGCTCTTAGGATGGCAGTCCAGCTAGTACAGAATTGCAGTCAAGTTGACTGAGGACAAGAGAACAGATGTTTTGTCAAAAAATGTCTTACGGAAATAATCTTCTATAGTTCAAAGTATGCCATCCAAGAACATGTTCTTTCACGAACACACACATATTAATAAAGAACACAAGCAATTTTGTTGTATAGTTTCATTTTAAAATAATATTTTTCCTGCCAACATTTAACATCTGCAACTTGTTCATGTATAAAATTAAAAGCCAGTAAAATGTAAATTTCTGTTTGGCCATCAACTGAAACTTTTTTCTGAACATTACAAGTTTTATAGCACAAAAGCTTAATATCTTGTCTGAAAAATTCTTAGAAACATCACACAACTATAAAAAAAATAAAAGCTTCCTGTTGTAATAGCTTGTTCTGACAGAAACTCGCACAGTGATCACTTGTTAAAATCCCAGGAAAATCAGGTTCCATATTTTTCCTGGACCCCTAGGGCAATCCTTGATTGCCCTAAATCCAAAGTTGTACAATAACATACAATGATACATTCAAATCAAATTATCGACTGTCACTTTAAAGTTAGAGGAGCTGTTCACCAGGGACAAATTCTGTTTGATTTCTGTCTCTCCCTTTTTTTCAATCTCCCTCCTAAAATATGAGTTCTGACTATGCAGTAAAAGAAAAAAAAATCTTTTTTGTTTTTTTACACCCATGTGAGACAGTAACAGCAAGAAACAATCCTGCAAAAACATTAAGAATGACTGGAGGAACTAAAACAGTCCTTTACCCTGCCTCAACCTGAGACTGAGTATAAGCTAAGAACTTCCATAATTTACCCCTCTTACATTAGCACAGTTATTGCAAACAATGACACATGCCCCTTCCCCCCTCCAACAAAGGAGTGGCACAAGAAGAGATTAACTGATGTAAAAAATTAATGCAGTGAATGAGAAAACAAAAAAGAACATCTCTGGTCAAAGCTGAAACCAGATATATATTATTCATAAGTGTTAAACCAAATTAAACACAAGTTTGAGCCAAATATTTTAAATTTATTGCCAAATACAAACCTCAACTGGCACAGTGGCAGTGAGCATTTGAATCATGACAAATGCTTCAAACAAAAAAAGCTCTCAACAGGTCTGCACTTGACATTTTCAGTCTAACCATACAGTTTTAAACTAAAGACCCATCATAATATTAATAAATGATTCCGGGTGGAGACGGGGGTGGGGGGATTAAAAAAGGAAACAGCAGTTGGTGGCTTGTTGGTAATGGTAGGACAGGACAGTAAATCCAGTGGTCAAGGTTTCGTCTCCTGGATTCCACAGGGTGATGGGTCATTTTTTCAGTTCTTCAGTCAACACCTGTGCTGACTCGTCACTGCCTGTCTGTATTCACGTGTAAAGCACGCACAAAGATCCCTTGTAAAGGCTGACGGCCGGTGGCATGGAATCACACAGATTATAGTAGCAGAATAATCCAAGTGATGATGACTGTGCAACTGTCGATTCTACCAAGATCTAAACTAAAGGGAAGAAGACAAATGGCCCGCAGCAGTCTTAGTCTCTTACATTCTACACGCCGAGTTGTGTTCCAAATTATAATCGGAAACGTCTTCAAAACTTCTGGTTCAAAATGAATCCAGGTCTGGAAACTAATAACAAATTTCAGAAGCAGAATATCAAGGCACACAGCCTTGTGCACAATTTTTCTAGTCAGAATATGCGAGACAACAAACAAAAACAAACTCGTGATACCCCACCCCCTAGAATTTACAATGACAGAACAAAAAGGACAGTAACAACTACCGTAACACTTACGGTTGTGTGTCTTCCTTTGTTCAGGAATAAGCGTTCAGTTGTAAATTTCACAGAAATCTAATTTACATTTTAAACTGTAATAGTGTCAGCAGATGAAACTGGCTGTCGAAATACACTCGATTCCAAAGTCGAAAACATCAATCGACGATCGAACTCAACCATGTCAGTTCGTCATTCTAGTGCATCAGCACACAAAATGATTGTGTGACCACAAAGCCCGTTCCTCTGTGTGTTTCGTTTCTTTCTGTCAACAACTGCACTCATAAAATTTACTTTTACAGCCACTTTTTGAGGGGTTACATCGGCGGGAATGGCCAGTTTCGAACAAAATGGCTTCCAGGTAGATTGAAGTCTCGTTACGGCCCATAATACTACGAGATCTCGCGATGATTCATGGTGCACCGGCCTACGGGTTGAATGTGGAGGAATGACTGCTGGCAAATGCGGTCGTTAGGATCCGACGACAACAGCAAAAATATCATGGTAAGTGAATGAAATTTCATTAGAATTTGTTTTGCTGCAAATGACGAAAGCGTCATTTTGTCGACAGACTCTGTTTCTATTAATGTCATTCAATAAAAGGAACTCTTCCAGTTCGGTGTCAGAAGCCAAGAGGGTGTTGCTCTCTTCAAAATCACACTCGATGTTTTTAACGACTGACAAGAGATCGGGAGGCACATAGCAGTTTTTTACTTATGTGTGTGTCATAAGTATTGTAAAAAGGGGCTGTTTCGTTGAAATTCTTTGGATCTCAGTGTGTCGTTTCAGAATTATTACGACTGACGATTGTTTTGTTCACTCAATACTGACGTGTACGCTCTTGTCCTGTGCATCTGTGGTGGAGTCAGTGATGGTATCAAGTTCTTCGTCAGTGATGCTTTTTGTGGCCTGGTCATGTTTGTTTTTCTTTGTGTCATCGTAGTGTTGTGTCTGTACTAAGATTCTTAATGCTTTCCCTGTATGTCTTTCCTGTTTTGGTTTGTTTTCTTTTAAAATATGCGGTTGGGCTGTTAGCGTCTGCTAGGCTTTGTTCATGCCAAATTTGGAAGATTGACAGCGACAAAGACCGTCAATTTATCGCTGTTTTGTTGGATATATGTGACGATATGATAAATGTATATGCTATTTTGTATCTTCATTAGTTGATCATATTTTTGCGACTTATTTTGTAAATGTTTAATCGGTCATTTTATACGTTTCGTTGTATTGTGACTTCCTAGATCCTTGACAGGGCCTCAATAGAAACTCGTTGTTACTGACCCAGTGACCGAGCATAAATTATGATGAATACTGTGAGGAAAGACTTCTCAACATGTGTGAAAATTGAACACCTTGAGTAAAAGTCAGTCGAAAAATCATTGTAAGATGGGCTGTATGTATGATTCAGTTTTCTTTGTTATGGTTTTATTAGTCCATATCTGCTGTTGAGAAACGATTTAAGCGCCGCTTTACGACGCCTGACCAGCTGGGTCCAGAGGACTGCAACTAGTGCAAGTACATGTAGGTCATGTTACTTGTTGCTTGTTCTGGTTTTTGATGGACGCCAAGAGGTTGCGGCGTTGTTTCTGGGGCCCTTTCCAAACTTTGGCGCTGGTCGTGAATGGACAGTTAATGCAACAGATCATGTAATGTATATTTTAGGATCATTGAACTAGCTGAGCATGTGTTAAATGAGTTCTAGAAGAGAATGAAAGTGTATTTAATTAAAAGTCGCTGTAAATGGTAAATTCTTTTGTACAAATAAGAAAATAGATCAAACCTCTTGTCACAGTGTGTGTTACAAAGTGCAGTTTGGTTGTCAAGTGAAATTTGTTAGTACCAATTTGTTTGGAGGGATATTATGATAGTTTTGGGGTGTGTGTGTCTTCTTCTCTTTTTCTTGGGGGGGGGGGGTAGTTTGTTTTTTCATCCTGCAGTTGATTGGAAGTTAAAATCCAATGACTACACTGGGAGCGGGGATAGCTCAGTGGTTAGAGCACTGGACTCAGGATTGAAATGAAAGGTCATGGGTTTGAGTCCATGTAGAAGCGGCGGAAAAAAATTCTTCTCCAGGGTCAGCTTTCTGTGCAGACTCTTATTTTGGTATACATTCCACCCCTGTGTTACCACAGTAGCATGTAAAGGATCCCGGTCATTCTGCCAAAAGTGCAGGTGGCAGGTTACAGCTAAACACATAGCACTTTATGTATGTGGCTTTGCATGAACTGTGATGAAGCGACATGGTAGTATGGTGTACACAGAACACTCCGAGACGGCAGCAGTTTCGTGTGGCACCAGCCACATCAGCACTGTAAGTACACCGGTGTGGTGGATATTCAAAAACGTGCTATAAAAAGCTTGTCACCCTCATGTAGAATCACATGCAAGTGCAGTGAGTCTGCTCAAGAGCGGATAATAGTGCTATATAACTGTGATCAACAACAACAAAATGAATCCATGGAAAGATATGGCCACTTTCTTTTGAGAAAGCTTTTTTTTTTAAAGTAATTAATTTTTTTTAAATATAAAACACACAGAAAATAAGCTGCTCTGACCATAAATTCATTCTTCTTGATGAGTTAGGTTGGTATAATTTATGCAGAATTTTACCTAGGCATGTATCTAAGTATTGTAATCAGATCTTATTTAACATGCACAATCCTGCAGTACATGGATGGAACATTGCTAGACATCAGATTTTCTTGTTCATAATTCCTTCAGTTGAGCAGCAGGGATCATTCTTATCATGGAGTGGGGATAGCTCACTGGTAGAGTGATGGACTCATGATCAATAGGTCACTGGTTCAAGTTCCAGCAGGAATGGCAGGACAGTTTTCTTCTCCAGGGTCAACATTCTGTGCTGACTCTTATTTTAGTATCCGTTCCACCTCCATGTTACTGCAGTAGCACTAGCATGTAAAAGATCCTGGTCATACTACCAAAAGTGCAGGTGGTGGGTAACAGCTTAACACACATGCACCAAACGTATATTATATACATGTGGCTGCGAATGAAGTGACACTGTTACTACTGGTGCATGGTTCATTGGTTGCATGGTTACACAAAATTTGCGTGGAGACGGCAGCAGTTTCATGTGGCACCAGCCATGTAACAACCATGAAGTGTGCTGTGTAAAGCTAGTCACTCATTTAGAGTCACATACAACTAAAGTGCACTGGGGGTCTGTTTGGAAGCAGTGAATAGCACTATAGTTACCATTGTGAAGCGCTTTGGGCTCCTCTTGAGATGAGGTGCTCAACAAGTGTTCAGAAAAAAAATCTTCAGAAGAGAGTAATACCAGCTCTGGATCCTGAATTCAGTGTCTTAATTATCCACTCAGCTTTACCTCCATTTTATTCATATGTCTTACTCTTAGCCTGACATTCTTTGGCTAGTGTCTTCTCACTGGTCTCTGTGTGAGCACCAGTTTCAGTACTTGTTCAGTGCTTTGCTCAAACTCCAGGTATTAGTTAATCACTTTATGGCATCCTTCTCTGAACCACTGCCATAACTGGTTATGCCATAGGTCTCCAAAAGCTGTTAGCAGGCTGCCCTTTTTTCTTTTCTTCTTTTTTTGCATTCAAATAAAAAAAATGGCATGAAGTTTATAACAACTTAAATTATATCAGGCATTTTCCATGTTGCCGCTTGCGCCAGCACCAATAACGCAAATTAGGTGGGAATGGAAATGAGACTGAATAGACCTAATGAAGCTGAACATGCAGTACTGTCAGTCAGATCCATTTACTTCTGGCCATGTCATTAACGTTAAACTTAAATATCCCCAGATACTGGGAAATTAATGAACAGGGGAAATTTCCCTGGCTGCCTTAGACTAACAGATATTTCCTGTTACATCATTATGAGTAAACTCTAAAGTAAAAGATTGAAGACATTCTTATACTTCTAGATGTAAGACAGAGAAGCGTGGCCCTTGCAAGTAAGGTTAGCTAAATTTCTTGTCAAGGAATATATAAAAGAAAGAAAGAAACCTTACTGAACAGAAAGAATGACAAAAGAAGAAAAACGAGAAAGAAAGAAATCCTTGTAGATCTCTTGAATCCAATTGCTTTCTGCGGTAGAATCAGTGTGAATTAGAAGACCAATACCTGTAAGCCACTTCCATGACATGTTACTGAGGCTGCATGGGAAACTATGAAACTACCTTATGGGATATGTTGATGTTAGAAAGGAGAATGTGACCAAATTAAATTTCAGCAATGCATAATTTGAATAAAACAAAGCCACAATGCATAAACTGAATAAAACAAAGGGGGAATACAATTACAATGCTTGTATGTATACATATATATATATATATATATATATATATATATATATATATATATATATATATATATACAATTCAGTCAGTTATAAGTGAGACACGGTCCAACTGGTCATTTGTTAACACACTGACTGACTGAAAGCGAGAGACGGCTGGGTTTGTTTCTTGGCTATTCCATGGACCTGCATATATATATATATAGGTCCATGGCTATTCCATCGAGACCAAGTGGGAGAAAAAGTGCATGTGTACAGCGTAGCATGTACTGATGTAGTGTCCGTTGTCAAGGCAAGATAGTTCTTTGGTGCATCATGCCACGTAGCCTGACTTACGCTTGTCGCTGTTCCGCGTGTCGGTGAGTTCAACCACATTGCTAGCTGTCGACCAATCAGTCATTTTCAACCAGGCCACCTTCTTAACGCCGCTATTGTTCCGTCGGTAACGGGTAGGGTAGGAGGGGGGTTCTGTTGTGTCAAGACAGACGCGGTTGACAAACCTGCAAAGGTAGCTCACGCAGGTAGTGTAATAAAGGTTTTCACAGATGAAGCAATCAAACAAGTGTCCAACCATGTGACAGTGGTGTACGTTCACAGCAAGGAGAAAACACATAAACAGCCAAACGAACACACACACACACACGGCGTAAGCCTGTAACGTTTGGGGTTCACACGCAGTTTTGGAAGTGAAAGAGAGGAGGAGAAAAAAGGGGGGGGGGGGGGGGGACTTTGTTGCTTAACGTCCACGGAGGCGAGTAGGCCTATTAGGGACGGGTAAAGGGAGGGGAGTAAGAGGTTTTATTTAAATTTCAGGAAGCCCCCACCCCCCCCACCCCCCCACCCACTCCTAAAGCCACTTTCACCCACGAAAATATGGAATAGCTGGAGAATCTGTGCCTGTTGAGAAGAGTATCGTGCGGTCCTGCAGCGTAATAAGACCAAGGGGCAGAACAGAAAAGGGCTTTAACTTGGCATGCTTCTGGGCAATTTTGATACCCCCCTTCTCCCTAGGGAGGGAGGGGGATACCCCCCTTCTCCCTAGGGAGGGAGGGGGGAGGTATATTTGAATTACTCTGTCATTATGTCCGGCTTTGCCCCAAGGATATCTTCTGAGCGGCACAACCTTTTGTCACCAAACTTGGTATGGATGTGCACCATCAAGGGCCAGAGTGTCCTGTGAAAAATATGCTTCAATTTTCAAAGTCAAGGTCACAGTGATAGTTTGGTAGAATCAAAATATGACTGTCGACTATATTCTGAACTGAACTAATGATTCTCTTGCAACCAAACATAGTTTGATGGTAGATCATCAAGCGTCCAGTGAATATACTGGATTGCTTAGTTTAAGGTCATGGTCATTAAAACTTTCAGTTGTTTGTCTGGGTGATATTTTCTGAACCACCCAACCTTTTGTAACCCAACTTGGTATTGTGGTGCATCATTGTTGGGTGTAGTCTCACCCCAAAAAAATGGGGTTGCTGTTTTCAAGGTGAAGGTGAAGGCTTATATGTTCAAAATATGCCTGTTTTTACTATATCTTCAGAACTAATGATGGTTTTGCAACGAAACATACTTTGATAGTAGATCATCATAAGCCAAGGTGTTCAATAAAAATATTGAATTGCTGTATTCAAAGTCTGGGATACAGCAAAAATTCAAAAAGTCAGTTGATGCATTGATCAGAATTGGGCCATCTGGGTGTAATGTTAAATGTATTAATTTTGTACAGGTCATGTGGCTCTTTTTGAGTATGGTCAAATGTCGTTTCATTATTGCTTCTTAACCACCACCACCACCACCCTTTAATCTATTTTGGTGGGTGGGTGTGCCTTGTATTCTTAGTGGTTTAAGTGCTTACTTAATATCACCAGAGCAATGGGTTGCAGCTTCACTGATTTACAATAGTAGTGGTTGTGGTGTGAAGTAGGGTTAGTTTTTTGGTTTGTTGGTAGTTTTTGTTTGTTGTTCATTTTGTTTTTCACTATACTTAAGTTATGAATGTCTGTTACTGAGTCATTACTTGTATATATAATTATAAAGTTAGCACAACACCAACACAGCTTTCTTTTCTACCCCCTGCACAGGCCCACTAACTTGATCAACGGTGCCGGTCAACAATGGCGTGCAACCACAAATACAATCGAAGCGAGGGGTGCTCCATCTGCGCCACTAAAAACTCCACCTCACAGTTTCGACCGTGGTATGACCACTACCCGGAGGAATGCTACTGCCGCGTGTTCCGGCTGGAAAACCTGGATGGGCGCCGGGGATACGTCTGCAATCCCTGCGTGCTGTACATTAAGCGTGCCATCCAGTCCCTGGACAACCCCAGCAAGGAGCAGTTGCAGAACCCTCCTGACCACACCAAGGTAAAAAAAAGGGGATGCGTTGATATGTCTGTCGCTTAGTAGTACTTTTAGTAGTTCTTTGATGGCTGGATGAGAGAATGTCAATCATGAGTATGGGTGTTACCGTGGGTACTTACTGACCCTGATATAATAGTCGTTCATGGAAGCTGTCCACAGCAAGCCAGTATGAATCCCTTTGACATGAAACTAAAAGTGTCCTCTCATCACCACTTTTTACATTTTTCACTTAGCCTGTGGGATAACTTTAGTGTCTGTGTAAAGGTGGGTGTTGCTGAGTGTCTGTGTAAAGGTGGGTGTTGCTGTAACTGTGGAATCCATGATAAAAGACCTGACCACTTTTGGGCCACTTTCCCTGAAACCCTTGCCTTCACATTTCCATGCAAAAGAACACCTAAGGACATTCCCTTCTCTCTTAGTCTTATGACCACTTTTCTATGAAACCCTTCCCTTCACATTTCCATGCAAAAGAATACCTGACTAAGGACATTCCCTTCTCTCTTATGACCACTTTTCTATGAAACCCTTCCCTTCACATTTCCATGCAAATGAACTCCCGACTAAGGCCTTTAATCCCTCCTCTCTTATGACCACTTTTACTTGATTTTAAGTGTGGTCTTAAAAGAGGGCTTCAGCTGTACTCTGTGGAGCCATTTGGGGCATAAACTAACCCCTAATATGATGTATGTCCAGCTTTGCATGATGGTACTGGTAGTACCTTTTGAGCTTATGGGCCAATCTTGTTGATCTTGATCTTCTTCAACCTCACTGTGATCAGGATTCATGTTAACCAGTAATTTCCGGCATTTTACCGGTTAAGGTCAGGAGATACTAGAAACAAAATCAGCAAACAGTCAGACCTACCGGCTGTTATTGTGCTTGGCTGGTTTTCAAAAGATTATGTAAACACACATACCACACACACACACACACACACAAAGAGAGAGAGAGAGAATGCATGGTGTGTGTGTGTTCTAAGGGGGGGGGGGGGGGGGGGGGTGTTGTTTGTTAATAGAGCTCTATTAGTAGTATAGATCTATAAATTTATATTAAATTATATATATTATATTAATGGCAGTGTATCTGACCAGTTATAGTGATTGTCTGACCAGTTTCCATGAACCACTTTCACTACCTTATAGATGTCACACCTGTTTGAAAAATGTCTAGAGCAATCTCTGGTGATGTAAGGCATTTGAAAGCAAAAGCTGTATAAATTTCTCAGTGTGATGTTGTATAATCAAGTGTTCACTTTGTTTGTCACACACACATTGGTAAAATTTCCTGAATGATAATACTTGTCACCTTTTGAGATGCATTCAATTGATACAGTTACGTAACATACAAAATCTTCCAGGAAAAAGGAAGCTGAGCAGGTTGTTGGACACTGTTTAAGTAAGACTGTAAGACTTCACATTGAGATTTACTTGACTAGTTTCTGGAACTCTGATCTAATTCCAAGGTCACTGCTGTATTCAGTTAATTTTGAAAGTGAGGTTGAAAATTGATCAAATATTTCTTATCTTGTGCATTTGTTGAATACAGTGACTGGAATTGTTGAAGTGAAATCTCTCTTATATTATATAATGGTAACCTGTATTTTTTTAAGTTTTTCTAGAACCTATCAAACAAAATAAGAGCTGGTATGTCTGTACCGATTGCTGATTTTATTCCCCTATATGCTGATCTTGACCTGTAAAACACTGGAAAATACTGGTTCATGCAAACCCTGTCACATCATGTTGATTTAATATGAAACTGTAATTGTTGTATTTTTATGAGAAACTACCTTTCTGATCAGATTCAGACCTTGGGCAATTTTAGAAGAACCAAATTTATTTACAACAATCCTGTACTATGCATCCATTTTTAAAGGCACCAGTCTGTTTTTTCTACACTTCGTTTACCCACTGGGATAACAATATAGATCTGTATTGAGAAATGCTGGCTGCTTTCCCCAGGAAAGGCTGACTTCATGTCCATATTACTTGAGACACACAACTTACCACCCTGAGACCAGGGAGACAGGGTAGCAAGTTACTGCTTGAATAAGGATTCAGATTTGTTCTTTTTAACTTTTTTTGTGTTTTGATTGTATAGCCTCTTGATGCCAAAGCCAGTGTCATAATGATTTGGCCACAACATCTCTTAGTCCTATGGCTGGCACCTTGTGTGCATCAGTACTTAGGCAGCAGGGCATTACTGCAAGTTGCAGTGCTGCATTTGCCTTACTAATGCTGTGAATTTTTAAAGCCCACGTGTATAAAAGCAGCATCACTGTTTGTCATGGATTATACTGTAGCATAGATTATCTTTTCAAGAACCAACCAATCTAATGACTGTATCTGAGCATTGGGCCTAGCAACTTTGAATTTTCTCACCTTGCCTGTAGTGTGTACAGCCAAAACATGTACTCTGCATGTTTGGTTTACTCTCATTTTCAGCGACTTGACTGCAAGCAGAAGGGGGGCACCCGGCCAGTCATTATGGACATCTGGCCACCGGATGGGGTTGGTGCTGCACATCAGGCAATGCCCCTCAAGGAACGTGGGTTCTACGCTAGGCATATGAAGTTCCGACCACTCTATGTCTTCACTGGCAGGCCCTTCGTGAAGTTAAAGAGCAGTAAGTTCTGGCAAATACAAATACTGCAAAGTCTGGGTTAGGCCACTCTAATAAATCGTGTGCTTGTTCCCATGCCTTTGTCTGTGTGTATCTTCACTTTTTCATCAGAAGTAAACAGCACTTAGCATCAGTTGTAGGGTTATGGGGTTTGTTTTGATTATAAATTTGTTTCTGCTTATTTATGTTGTTTATTTTGTTTTTGTTTATTTGTTTTGTAATTGTGTGTGTGTGTCACAGTGTGTGTGTGTTTGAGATGGACAATATTCAATAGAAGTTCTGCTGAGTGACAGATCGTTTTGTCTTTTCCTTTTCTTTTTTCATTTTTATTGTTTTGGAGAAAGTTAGGGCTGGGTTGAAAAATGGTTTAGTCTTTAACTCGCAAATTCATTTATTGTTTTGCAACACATTGGTGTTGGTATATATTTATATTATATCCATGCTGTACTCTTTAAACAAATATGGCTGTGTTAGGAAGAAGCCAGCTTTAAACTTACAAAAAGTCCTTCAGCTGGGACTGTACCCCTAGATCCCCCTTGTGTATACACATACATTAACATCATATAGTTATAGGCTTGTTATAATGTTAAAGATACAGTAATCCATGTCAGAGTACAGTGGATCATGGAAGCACCCAAATAATCTAGCATGCACTGAAAACAGGTGAAGCACACTGAGTCAGCTCAGGAGCAAAGAATAGCGCTGTATATACATATTTAATATAAAAGTGATCATTAAGTGATCATTATTTTATTTTGATGTTCTTTAACCATTGGCTTGTCTTAAAGTAGGCTCCATTGTGCTTATCTTGTGCATGAGATGACCAAGCATTTGTTTTACTCAGGACAACACATTTGTTCCTCTGCAAACGTTTATGTGTTTTTGCAAACATATTTTCACAGGTTCTATAACCAGCTCCTGAATGAAACACACTACATTTTCACAAAAACTGTTTTGGGGATTTAAAGAGGAATCAGAATGCGAGTCTGCTCAAACTAATAGCCAGTATTAGTGTGATGGAGTGCAGAGTGGTAGGAATCCAACAGGCAGCAGAGAATGCAGTCAAGCAAAGAAGAGACCACAGCAGATTTGACTTTTCATGTTTATTTTCTCTAACCAGACAATTTTCCAGCATACTCACAATGGCCTGTCACCTGCATGTATTTCAGCGCAGCGTGGGCCACAAAGAAAACATGCTCTCACTAAAATCAAATCAAATCAGTTGTTTCTACAGTGCACAATACTTCATTTCAACCCAAAACAGACACATCTGTAAAGTCAGTGAGACAAAATAGCATGCCACAAAGCCATGATCAGCTCAAAATTACTTTAATCAAGTCAAAACAGTGATTCACTACTACACAAAGAAAGCCATGACAAAGTGACAGTTATAAAAATAGATCTAGTCACGATAAGAGAGTGAGGCATCATCAACTGATTTAACTTGATCCTGCATCTAAATAAGCAACATGTAGAAATTCTAAGATGCCAAATTATGTCGTACATGGATTGGTGTATAAAAGGAGCAGGTAACAAACAACAGGTGGTCAAAATGTAATGGGGAGAAAAATGGATTTGAATCAGGCGTGCACCTGGCTATTGCCGGTCAGCAATGTGACATCATGCTAACACACAGCGCTTCAAAAAAAAAGCGTCATCTGCTCTGGTTCCTGGTTTACTAGCAGCACAGTAATGAGATTGCAAAGTTAAATCCACTTGCTTACATCAGTTTCATACAGCACTTTACCTTACTTTACCTTACTTTTACCTTTTTCAGCCTACCAGCTGATCCCTGCAGGACGCTGGCGAGATCCCAGAGATTTTTTGGAGCAGGAAGATAACGCAGAAAAAGACCTCAAGTACTACAGGAAGGTCACTCTGAGAAAGGGAGCCAAGACACTGAAGGAAAAAGAGGAGGAGAAGAGGAGAGCAGAAGCCCTTGAAAATGCGAAGCTGTTCGGGAAGGTCACAGACAAAAGTCTCCAGTTTGGCAGGAACTTCATCACCAACAAGAAGGAGCATAAACAGAACACCCGCTACTCCACTCGCAGCAAGGGCAGGAAGTCCATTCCACACGCTGCCAATCAGTCTGAGAGGAAGAGAGCTGCACAGACTGGCCTCTGCGGTACCAGAGCTAAGGGCAAGCATGCTGCTGTTGAAGAATGCTTTGTGGATGGCAAAGAAGACCTGTGGAAAGATGTCCAGTATTTCAGCACACAAGTTGAAGAGTCTGACGATGAGGGCACAAATGAGGAGGAGGAGGACCTGGCCTTTGGCGAAGCCGAGAAGTCCTCGTCTGCCTCCATTGACGATATTGACGAGTCGACTTCTTCCTCTTCTGCTGCAGAGGTGAAGCACAACGCTGAAGATGTGCCAGTGAAAGTGGCCTTCGACACGAAGGTTGTGACTTCTGGCAGAAAGAGGAGAAACAGTTGGACAGAAGATACAGAGGCAGTCCAGAGAAAACGTCTTTACATGCAAAATAATGACAGTGCAGGCGATGAGGATGAAAAGATGGAAGAGGAAGGCAAAGACCGCCACAGTGACTCTCAAGAACCTAAACTGTGTTCCCTGCAGGCCAAGAAGAAGAACAGACGCACCATTCAGGAACCTGTCAAAAATTTGAAACCGCGCAATGTCTCTTTCATGGACTGCTCTTACTGGCAAAAGTGAGTTCCCTTCTACTATGTCTGTCTGCCTGTCTCAGTGTCCCTATTTCTGTCTGTATCTCTGGATTTGCCCCCCCACCCCCCACTCCCCCCGTGCTCTTTTGCCTGCTTGGTTCTGTGTATGTGCAAAAAATAAAATTAAGGTCTCATCTGCAGAAAACTCGGTGCTGTTAAATATTCTCTTGGCAAAACGTGGAATAGGTCAGAATATAACTTTTCATGCATTGCCTACTGCCAGGGTTAGCTGCCTTTCTAACTGATACCCATCTGGTCCATTCAACTTCATTTTTATTCCAAATTCTCTTCAGATGTAAAGTAGCATGAAATGTGAAAGGTGAAACACACTTTTGTTTGTGATTCAATGACTTTGTGTGATCTCTGTGGTTGACTGAGCATTAAACATCAGTAATCATTATCTCTGTCCTTCTCTCTCTCTCTCTCTCTCTCTCTCTCTCTCTCTCTAAAATAGTATAATGGTTACAAAGGAACCATAATTTGTTTGCTTCGAGAATGCGTGGACACATGAAGTACATTAGGAGGGATGGTGTTTCCGTAAACATTCTTGCGAGGGTGGTGGGTGGGGCTGAGCAAATACTGAAATTAAGGTCTGCTTGACTGAAAACTTTGGAGCTGCTGGTGCTAAAAGTTTCCTCTTCTGAGCCAGGCGTAGGTCAGAATGTGTGGGTAGCTTCTTTACTTGGTGTGCTTACTGACTGCAATTCTACCCATCTAATTTCTGCTGTTCCAGTTCATTCCGATTTACTTTCAGTATCACCTCGTCCTCTTCAAACATAGATCGGCTTGTGCATCATGATCAGCGAGTCAGACTTAAACCGATGATTCACTCACTGGATAAATTTTGTTTTTCACTTATATGATCCTCACAGTTGATTGGGTGTCCAGCATCATGTAACTAACTCAGTGTTCTTCTATCCAGATTCCGCCTGTGTTGCGTCGACCTGTACATGGGCGAAGGCCGCAATGCTGTGATTCGTCCCCGTGCCAAGAAATGGCGATGCCCAGTGATGCTGAAGCACATGGAACGGCTGAGGCAGCGGAGACGGAGGCTTCAAACCCGAGCTGCAGCAGCTGTTGCTGAGGAGGAAGAGACTGCCTTGAAGGTTGTCGAGGAAACGGGGGTTGCCAAAGAAATTGAAGCTTCATCATCACTGTCATCAGGTGATGATGAACTAAACGATAACAGGAACAACTTCACAAGCAGTCCTTTGGTCGAGGCCTCACTAATGGTGGAGGCTTTCCACTTCTTTGGTGCCCAACACAGCAAGGAGTCCAAGCCAAACAGTACATCGTGATGAAAGAACCCCATCGTTTTAGTTGGGCAGCGGTGACTACAGTCACAGAATAGATGTTCCTACTTAAGTTATTTTTGCCTTATTTTGGTTTATCGTCATTTGATTTGACTTTTGTTCAATTCCATCATTAAGCTCATAAAAATTATGACCTGTAATCGCCATATAAATGTAACCACATTGTATGATGTAATCATTAATTTATTTATTTATTACATATGGTGAAAAATACATTGTCATGCTTTTCCTCGGCTACCAGCATATTTTTTAATAACCTATAGATTTTGAATTGTTTTGTACTTTTATGTGAAATACTCAAATAGATAGCCCCCACCCCCCCTCCCCCACCCCCACCCACCCCGAATATTAAGATACTTTTGTTTTAAAGATAACAGTCCATTTCAGTCAGCTTTTATTGGTTTCATATAGCCGAGGAAAAAGCATTATTTTTGGAAAAAAATCCTGAAAAAGAAAAAAGGTTGCCTTTGGCTTTGCCACACTGACAGGGCCTAATGTGCCATTACCATTTCCAAATGGTGAAAAATGTTTTCTCCGTCTGCTAAAATGCACAGCAATAGCAAGAACATTGTCATTTCATCAGTCATGCCATCATTGTCAAGCATTTTCCATCAGTGGTATGACTGAAGTATGCTGTTACGTGCTTCCCCCCACCCCCCACCCTCCCCATCCACCAACTGCTCTTTAGCTACTTATTGCCTTCATGAAGTGGTTGTGCTTCGTCTGGTCAAAGATATTATAAACCCAGATAGTTTAGTCCTTACTGCTTACTATGAGTAGGACAGATTTCCCTTGTATCAAAATGGCTCTGCCGCCCATTCTTCACTGACAACAGCAGAAACATCACACGGTGTCAGATAGAAGCTGCATCATAATGATGCCACACATCATTCCCTTCGTGCTTTTTTTTCAGATTTTTTTAATTTTTTACTCAAAGCAAAGACACTACAGTAACACACTTTCTTTGTGCAATCAGCCATAAGTTAGCAAAGACTGTTATATATATTAGTCTTAGTTAGCCTTGGAGCCAGTTACAAATGACGCAGAAATCTCTTTGCGCCCATCCTTGCATTTGGGTGTGGTCAGCGCTATCTTGGTATACACCGTTAGTATGGTATGCCCAGTAAATTATATATGTGTGTGTATTATTGTATGTCATGTTTTGGGTTTGTTATTCTGTCTTGTTTTTGTGCATGTTCGTGGTAAGGGAGGATGAGATAGATGGCATGAGCACTTGCTCAGTGGGAGTGGGCTCAGAGCACGTGTGCTGCGATTGTGTAAAAAGGCATGCGAAAGAGGCAGAGCCAGAAGAAAGACTGACAAAGATTTTGAGAAAGAATGATTTGAATGGTTATACTACTCACGTCACTTCCTTGCGAAACATCATTTTTGCTTGATCATGGTGCATGTTTCACTTGACGATTGATGGAGGCAGCATTCATCTCAATACTTAACATTGATTGTTCCTGCTCGTATGATTTACATATTTATTTATCGAAGAACACTGTGTGATGACATACAGGATAATAAAGGTGAACAAGTAAGGTAAAACTGCTTGCTTTGACTAGAATTCTTTCTTTACCTGTATGCCTCCAAGGAACTTTTGACCTTAGCGCTATGTGCTTTTTCATTTTCTGCAGATTTATCTGACAAAGTGGTGTCAATGCATGTGTTTAATAGTTTATTGTGAATCATTTAGTTTACACACCAGAACTTAAATGCTGGGATTTTACTTAGCAGAAAATGAGTAATTGTTTTATGCACAAACCACAGGCATTTTACATGTTACCTTTTGTTATTCCATCTTTTCGTCTTCCCTACAGGTAAAAGAGAAGAGTGCCAGATGTGACTATAATAACAATTATTATAATACTAATAAATAATAACAGTAATAGCCAAATAAAATGAACCCATAGTGCCTGTGCACAAATTGTCTTGCTGAACATGAGCAAGGTCTCTTTGAGGTGACCTACTTTTATTCATTTATTGACGGCCAGTCAGCATGTAGTGCAATACAATCCACTTTAAATGGAGGATGAAATGATTAACTTGGTCATTGGTGTATGACACTGAATCATCTGCTGGGTTCCTGCATATGTTTTAGTAAAAAGCAGAAATGTTAGTTCTACAAACTGAACATGAAAACAAGAAATGGCAAGGGTAGTAAGGGTCTGCTTCTGTCCATAACAGTACACGTGTCAAAAAAGAAGCGTGTAACTGTAAGAGTTGAATATGTGCGGTGACATGTTGCTGATCATCAAATATAAGATGCACTACTAGTTTTCACTTCGACAAACAAACAAACAAAAGTGATGCCATATCTGTGCACCAAGTCCAGGCAGTGGGCCACACAGAAGAAATGTGCTTTACACAGTTACCTGATGTCAAGTTTTGTCAAACTGGTGCCTGAATTGTGTATATTCTCTTCCATTTTCTGACCATTTTATTATCATGACATGCCAATATGCTTGCTCAGGTATAACATACACGTTTGTTTGTTTTGTTTTGTTTTATTCAGCTGTGTAGCAGTGATGCAAAGTGTGCTTTTTGCACACAGCTCCGCTGCTCTTCCTTTCTAATGCTATGATTAGCATGGTGCTAGGAAAACTAACAATACATCCTCTCTCGAAGAATATGATCTCACTTTGTAGTTGTAGTATAAAAAAATAAATGGCTGTTTTTTTATAATTCACCAGCAGTCCACAAGTATGATATCAATCACCAACAGTAGGTATATGCATAATTTGTCTTTTTTTATTTTTTACTTCCATTAGTAATTAATGATCAGTGTCAGTCTGGTTGGCCATGGCAGTGTGGTAGTTTTTGCGTGTTTCTTGATTTGGCAAAAACCTTGATGTTGGTGTTTTCTGAGATGCTGTGTTTATGAGGGATCATTGAAATTCTTCATAGTCATAATTTCCATTGAGCTCAACTCGTTTTTGTCAGTTTTAATGACCTTGACCCCTTTTCAGTGTCATGGGAGAGTTTGAACATGAGTCAGCTGAGTGTTTGTTCTTGTTGTCATAAAAGGACATTGTGTTTATTTGTTAATGTTTTTTTTGTGTTTATTTGGTTTTTGGGGGGTGGGGGGGGGGGGGGTACCTTAACAATGAAGAAGCAAATCAGTTCTGCATTCTTTTCAAGACACCTTGAGAATGAAGAGCAAACAATTTCTGAAATGCAAGGAAGCAAATGGTGCAAAAAGAAAACTTAACATGCGGTTGTGTTGTTTGTGTCAGATTCAGTATTACATGCACATCAATATGTGTGCTGTATTCATTTCAAATGTTCAGATTCATGAGTGAGTGGATAGAATAAGGTGGGAGAGACAGGCTTTTGTTTCACATGTTTATCAGTAAAACATCAAGGTGGTCTTACTTGGATTGTTGTCATATGTAACTTGTACACTCAGGAGATTCATTGCTCTTTAAATCTTCAACAATACACAGTCACCTCCTCTTCCTTTATCTCTCTTTTTTATTTGACTTCCGTCATTCTTGACACTTTCAGTGTTACCATGATGCAGATTTGTTTTTGTTTTTTTGTCCTGAAAACAAATAAGACTGTGTGTGACATGAGGATTCGTTGCTTTTCCAGAAGTACATTTTGTGCTTTAAATAATGAATCTCACTGACTTGCCAAAATTATTTTGTTTACTGCCAGCGAAAGAAAGAGGGTGGCTTTCTTTGGTTACTTTCTGTTAGCTGTGTATCCCATATTGGTTCAGATTAGTGTGCTGTAAAAGAGCAAGTTGGTGTTTGTTTCTCCAGTCATAAATTTTTGTTTGTACATGCATATTGGTTTTGAATGAGTTATGATTATGTTTACTGCAAATTGTGACTGACAACCATTTAATTATTTCTGAATTTGTGTAACCAGACTTACATATATTTCGGGGCAGAAGCAGCAGCAACAACAACCACAACAATTTTCATGGTGATACTGAAGCCTCATCTCTGTTGTGGTTTTGGTTGTTTTTGGTGTTTTCCCCCCAAGTACATGTAACCAAGCTAACCATATATATACATGTAATGTATGGTCGACATTGCTTGATGTTTAATCACATGTAGCAAATAGTGTGTGCAACGTGTAGTTTTAAATATTGTACTCCACACTCACCGGTGTATATGCACTATTTCAGGCACATGAATGTAGTTGGTCTTAGTTTTTAAAAAGTCATCATTGAAGAATCACTTGTCTTTTAATATATACACACCCACACACATATGTATACCTGTGTATGTGTGTGCATGTATTCATGTATATGTGGCAGAGGAAGACAGCTATGCTCAACATAAACACTGTATTTATTCTGTGTATGTGTTTTGAAGTAAACTCTTTTTTTCTTTTTCTTGACCCTTTCAGCTTCAGTTAGTAATATTCCAAGTATCGTTTTGAAAGACTGACTTCATTAATTATGTTTTTGCTGGCGAACACAACAAAATGTGACATGGAATTCAAAGGCCTTTTAACAAAACAAAAACACAAAACAACCACAGTTATATTCGTGTAAGCAAGGAAAACAAAATAGGATTGTGATTCTTCAGCACATCCCGAAAACGTTCAATAATAATTGAAATAATTCATGATTACCTTTCAGAAAAACAGAGTACTGAGCTGAAAACAACAGCAACAAAGTAGCAATACATCAGCAAGAAAAAGTTATGGCCAACCAAGAACCACGGAGCTTGTTGGTTTTATTTTGTCTTCTGATCAGACCACAGTCATTAGTTTGATTATTTTGTCACTGTTTGGTTGGCTTGCAGTGCCCAAGTTCAACAAAACATGTTGAAAGCAGGGTGAAAACACAAGGACCCCAAACATTTTGATGCAGTCAGGCCACTGATTCCTGTATGGACAAAGTTCTCTTTCAAAAGAATGGAGTAAATTTTGAATATCTGCTCGACTTTCTGTGGAAAACGTCACCTGCTGCATTGTCTGCAGCAAAACACAATTTCTTTGTATTATACTTTAGTGTAGTTGAAAGAGTTGACTTTGTTACAGGGCTCTAGTCACAGACTACTGTGTGTTGTGTTGTTTTGTTCATCGGGTGACATTTATGATGCATACTACAATTATTTGGTGCGAAAAAGATGTTGTTTTTGTTGTTGTGTGTGTGTGTGTTTTTTTTTTTTTTGTTGTTTTCAAATGGAAACATTAAATTTTTAGAACTCATGGAAAACCTCTTTTTTTTCAGCTTACAGTCTTTACTGGTGTTGATTTTTTTTTGTATAGCACCAGTACACAGTGAATGAAATCAGCTTGTGTGATTTAAACCCTACATGTATTTTAACGTGTTAAAACAGTGAGAAACAAAACCCCAGAAGACTAGTGCTGTATTTTTTCAATATGGTCTGTGACACCGACAGCTTCATAATGTATGTACATACCATGTGTACGCTGTCGACTTATCAGAATTCAGATTTCAAAAGAAAACAGAAGGTTGCTGTCTATGTAGTCGTTAAAGCGGTTTCCAAATTGTTACGTTAAACTTTGACACAATGTGATATTGGGGTCCAACATTTCACTTCTGTGTTTTTTTGGAACTGGGTAAAAAGGGAAAAAAATCCAGTCTGTTTCAGTGAGCAAATTATAGTTACATCCAGTTGTGATAGAGTTATTTATTGTGTGATCGATGTCATCCTGCAAGGTTGAAGCTACCGTAAATGTACCTCAGGCTTGTTAATTCTTAGGTCTTATCGAAAGCGGGTTTAAAGTATGAACTGTACAGAGAAGAATTATTAATGGACGTGTGTATATGTATGTATCAATATATTTATTTTTGATTTCACTGTTCAGTGTAAATATCTGTTATTTATTGAGCATCTTAGGGACCTTCCATAATTACAAGCATTTCCCTTCTTGGATTGTAGTTCGTATCCGAGAGTTGTTGTGTGGGTGTTTTTTTTTGTGTATGTAAAAAAATAATTAAACTCTGCCAAGCAGATACTTTATGTGATCAAAACAGCTAACCAGAAGGGTTCGTTTGTTAAGTTTGTTTGACGCCAACTTGCCTCCAGAGGTACCGGCGGGGACCGAAATCCCAAAAGGCAAGGAGAGTGTGTGTCTGTAATTATTTAACGCCGCACTGTCATCACCGAATTGATTGTGGGCCCGTGTGGTCTAGCGGTCAGGTGGTAAGCCGGTGTGGTCTAGCGGTCAGGCGGTCAGGTGGTAAGCCGGTGTGGTCTAGCGGTCAGGTGGTAAGCTGGTAAGCCGGAGTGGTCTAGCGGTCAGGTGGTAAGCCGGTGTGGTCTAGCGGTCAGGTGGTAAGCCGGTGTGGTCTAGCGGTCAGGTGGTAAGCCGGTGTGGTCTAGCGATCAGGTGTTAAGCTGGTAAGCGGACGATGTCGGTTCGATTCCCCACTTCGGCTCTCCCTTCTGTTCAGAAGTGGTGATTTATGGACGCTGTCCTGGGACGTTGCCCCTCACAATTAAAGGAGCGTTAATACGACTCGCACCGCTGCCGCCCATCTTAGTGCAAGAGTTATTCTGGTGGTGACAGTGCAGCGTTAGGGCCCCTCCTTCCACCCCCTGGGATCCCCGATCCCCGCCACTTCCTCTCCGGAAACCACTCGGCGTGGAAACAACGACAAAACCAACCAACAACCTAGTACGAGCAAACGAACCGAAATGATTCATAGTTCAGGTGGCCGTCCTGGGCTGGCCGTCCTAACGAGCCTTCTGGTTTCCGTGGACGTAAAGATTTATTGAACCGTGCTTCGGCATTCCTCTCAGCTTGTCCCTAACATGTCAACTGACATCTGAGGACATTAAGCAACACTACCTACCAACCTACCGAAATGATTCTGCTTGAAGGAACCAGCCTCCCCAAGACATGTTTTATCAAAGAAAGCCGGCCTTTCTACAACACGTGGAAGAGATCGCAATATTACCCTAAAGTCGAGGGGTTCGGTTTAAAATGCTCTTGGTTTTCCAGTTTAGAATCTTGCGTCAGTATCGGTTAGCGGACCGGGACTCGACTGTGGAAAACACCGTCTAAGGGCACAGCAAACTCCAAGCACTGGTTTCCGACATCCTTCCCTCAAGGAGGAAGGTGCCGGAAAGCGATGCTCGGAGTGTGGGGGCACAGCAAACTCCAAGCACTGGTTTCCGACATCCTTCCCTCAAGGCGGAAGGTGCCGGAAAGCGATGCTCTGAGTGTGGGGGCATAGCTGACCCAACGCCTTCCCGCAGCTTCTTTCAATCTTTGGTCCTGTGTTTCTCGGGCGACGTGAGCACGGCTCGCTCGTGCCCGATATCAAAGAGGCTGTGCGTGCAACACGGGATAGCTAGGGCGCTGGTTGTTGTTGTGTGCACCCAGTCCCGGTGTCCGTCACGAACGAAGCTAAGTCCAGGAAATGACTATAAAATCAGGGTAGCGTTTAAAGTCGAAACCCTCGGATTTTTACGTTTTTATTTTTCCATCTCTTTCACCTGGTTGGATGAAACTTGTCTGGAGAACTAAGGCCTAGTTCCGCTAAGCTGGGCATTGGTGTCACCCCTTCCTTCTCATAGTTCAGGAGCTGTGTGACTAGCTGTATGAGTCGAGGTGGCCGTCCTGAGCTGTCCGTCCTAACAAGCCTTCTGGTTTCCGTGGACGTAAAGAATTATTGAACATTGGTCACAACTTGTCCCTAATATGTCAACTGACATCTGAGGACATTAAGCATCACTTCATCATCACCCCTTCCTTCTGTTTAACCGGATGTGGAGGGCCTGCTAGGTCACTGGACTGTGTCCACAAATCACACATGACTGAAACCGAAACGGTTGAAGTGTAAATATCTTCGTTTACCGGGACGATGAAACGCGTCTGAACTCATTGTAATTTCAGATGTTCAGGTTGAATAGCAGGTAAACGTTCGCTGAGATCCATTTTTGGATGTTGTCTGTTTTTGAGTGTGGGGACTGGGCTTGTCTCTGTAGTGGTGGTGGTGGACACTGGTTAGTGGTGCCAGTTGTAGATACGATAGCAGCCACGTTAGTGCTGATAGTAACTGTATGTTTTGCATTGATTTGAAGTTCGTTATTGCTGGGTTTTTTATATATATTTTTTTAATGAATTTAGTAAGGAATAGTATGAAGTAAATTATACGAAAGTAAGTAATAGTTAACTGTAATGCATCTTGATCCAACCATTCATTCTCATTCAAGCTATGGCGTTATCATTCTCCCACAGTTTGCTAGGAAAGTGTTTTGCATTATGGAGGGTCCCCGGTTGAATGTTGTTGATCCTCAAATTATTATTGTTGTGTACATTTGTCATTCATATTTATTCCTCCCTCAAATGTGTACTCGGTGCAAAAAGTTTAGTGTTGTTGACATGTTCTGCTGTGTTGTGGGTTTCTCACCGACTTTCCTGTGTTGATTTTGCCGGGCATGGAGCGGGGTATAGGGTGATAATTAAATGATTATGTCATATATGTATGTGTGTGTGTGTGTGGATATTTATGTATACGTTATTAACTCACCATATTCTTTTTCATCTCTTTTGAAATGTTCAGTTCGGATCGGATGTATGTATATGTTTACTGTGGAACCTGAGTGGAAAGCGAGGCTTTCCCTTCATCTTAGTACCAGAATCAAGGCGCAGGTTTCGCCTTCGTCTTTGTACCTAGATCAAAGGGCAGGCCTCATTTTCGTCTTGGTACCTCAATCAAATGACAGACTTTATCTTCGTTAGAAATGTGCAGATAATTATTCGGAGATGCTTCAGTTTCGTCTTCGTATCTAACTCAAAGGGCAGTCTTCACCTTCGTCTAGGTACCTTAATCAAAGGACAGGCTTTATCGTCGTCGTTGAAAATGTGCAGATAAGTATTCCCATAGGCTGCGCGCTTCGTTTTACTTCTGTCAGCATAAGTACTTTCTTTGCTTCGAATTTGGACCCCTCAGGGCGCAGCCATGTTGGTTCAGCAAGTAAGTAACTTGTTGTTTTACGCCCCAGTCAACCATTACGGTTATATCAGGGCGATGTTCGGTCTTTACTACTGAAGAGCATAAAAATGAAAAGAAAGGAGAGGGAGAAGAAAAAAGAAGAAGGCTCATGACATATTTTGGTACTTTTGTCACACATGCAGGCCCTGTTTGTGACGTCACTGATATTGACTGCTGGGCACAAAATGGCAGCACCCATGTGAGTTTCAAACGTCGATTTTTCAACAAACAGAACCAGCAGTCAAGTGAAAATTTGTTGTGTGTTTTCGGGGATCCCGTGACGTAAAATAACGCTGTCCAAGGTTATATTCCATTGGTGAGATAACACCGGATGAGCCCTTGGAACTGAAAGAGAGTGTGTTCATGCCCTCCACAGCTGATGGTTTCACACCGAAATTCGGATTATCTCCTTTTTATCTGCCGTGGGCTTTTCACCTTATCATCTGGTGGGTTTTTTTGCACAACAGAGGCCCAGTCTGATTTCCAACCCGGTTCGACCCAGGCTCAGCGCTGTAATTTGTCTTCTAGTCTGGCAGAAAAACGGGACTGAGTGTCTAGTCCTTTGGGCGAGGACAAGAAGCGCCTGTCTGTCCAGTGGCGAGATTCCGTCTTCAGGCAGCTGTCTGAAATCAGACCGTCTTGAGAGTAAGGACCGGCCTGAAAATGTGACCCGCATGGCTGTGCTTGAAAGGGGTCTTACAACTGACGCGCCTTCGCTGTCACAGCCCGAGAATTGTCCGGGCTGGAAAAAGATGAAGAAGAAAAAGAAGGAAAAAAACCGGACACGCACGCCTAAAACTGAACATCTTCCAGGCCTGTATCAAACCTACGTTTAGTACTGTGCATTTTGATGCCGGTCCGTCGAACCGCGCTCAGGTGAAAAAAGAAAAAAGCTGAAGGAGTTCGTACTTCACGTTTTAGTCCTCAACAGGTAGCAGGCACACGTGCGCGACAGAGAGGGGCTGTAAATGAAATTAAGGTTTCAGACTTGTTTCCTGCCTCTACAGTCTTATGTCGGACCCATGGACCTATATATATATATATATATAGGTCCATGGTCGGACCCATGTACTCCGTCCCTAATAGGCCATCTCGCCTCCGTGGACGTAAAGCACCAAGAAAGAAAGGACCCACGTACTTCGAGTGTCCGTACATGCGTACGGTCCAAAGGCAACTGGAAGTAGGCTAATAGAAGAGCAAGGGAAGTTTCCCCGTCAGCCGTGGCAAGGTGTAATACCTTATTCCTCATGGCATGCCACTGAAACGATATAATTGTATATATGTGCACTAGTAGGACTGAGTAGCACTAGCGATGCTCTTGTGACTGCTCTATCTTTAACCTGTAACAGGATGACACATTTTTAGCCTTGGTCCACTGAAACACGATACACGTAGTTCCATATATATATGTATATATATATATACTTGCTAGACCAGGTCTTGATCTCACGATGCAGCCGACAGCAAGGGCTTTTTTTTAATCTTTTTTTTAGCCTGTGAAACTGGTCCTTTAGAGATTCAGCTTAGTCCACGACTGACTGATATACGAGTGTGTCAGTGTCTACATGCAACATTTCCGGCCCGGAATCGTTCAGAATGTATAACCAGTACAACAGGCGCTTGAGTTTTGTTTGTGTCGTTCGCAGTTTTTGGAACGTTCCGCCTAGTCCAGCTACGACAAGAGCTTCGTATCATGTGAAATGACGATGACATACAGTTTTTGTCACACATGACTTTCAAATGTCTCGTGTATCCGCATATGCCTGTGCCAGTAACGAACTCCGCTTTGAGACCCCCAAGAAAACACCAAGTCGGGATGCCGAAAATGACACGAGAAAAACAAAACAAAACTGACTTCTGTTGGGCGAGTTACTATGTGTCATTCCATTCGTTTTGCACGAACTTGCCGTTTCATTTGAAATATTCAGGTTCTAGTATCATTTCCCGTCATGCCATGAATGTAATTGAATAAAAACAAATTATGTTATTTTTTTTAATGTTTATTAGTATTATTATTTTTTAAAGAAAGAGCAAATTCCATTTTCGTTTTGTTCTCAGAGGCAGAGTTCGTGCCCGATTAATCATATAGGCGTTTAGAATAGTCATTATTGTTATTACTAAATCCTGCCTATTATTCCTGTTCTCTCAAAATGTGGTCCACAGCCCATCCATCAAACACATAGATACTTGTATGGGTTTGAAACATTGCAGGTTTGTTTGTTTGTTTTTCCCGGGGAGACCCAGGTTTTCGTTGTTGTTGTTTTCTTCTTCTACTTTGGTTCTTTGTGTAACATGATTATATATTTCATCGCTGTGCTTTTATTGCGCGTAATGTGTTTTATCTTTGTGTAACTGTTGATTAGGCTCTCGTCTGGTGGTTTGATTGTTATCGATGGTTTTGGTTTCGAAGCTTTGGCTTCTCAGGCAGAAGTCTTGATCATAGTATTAACCATCTTGTTTTCACCCCCAACTCGCTCGCTCTCCTTTTTGCTACCCCCCCCCCCCGCCCCAGCCCCACCCCCACCCCCCACCCCCACCCCCACCGCCACCCCCCGACCTCTCTCTCTTTCTGTTTCGTTAATATTAACATGATTTGTAAAACCTTTGTTGTGGTCCTGCTTTAAGAAATGAAAGAAGTGAAAGTAAGCTCGACAGATTTTTTTCCTAAACAAAAGAGCGTGATACAAATGATTGTGGAAACCAGTGTGACTGTTTTAATGCGTGTTTTTTACGCACAAAACCTTGCTATGCTCGCATTAGTACATACATGTACATCATTTCATTTCGTTCTCATTCAGAACTTTCTCATCTCACGTTGCCAACCAAACGAATCAATGCTTGAAAGAAAAAAAGGGGAAAATGATATTGATTCAAGAGTAACAAGCTCTTTTTGGCTGGTTCGGAAGGAATGAAAGAATGCGCCACCAAAATGAAAACCATGAACTGATTTTCTCTCTCTCTGTCTCTGTGAATTTTTAAAAATATTTTTTATTCTCTCAGTCAGATGTCATTTCACTCGTCAGTCCTCTACGTGTTCTGTGGGAAATTGTAATCTATGCACACAAGAACGAAAATATTTGCATATCAAAATGGTTGTCCCATTCACAATGTATTATAACAATACTCAGTTTGTGTCAGTGCCATGCATAATTTACTACTGTACCATCAAACACCAGCTGAACTCCGAACGAAAACATAGCCATGCATAAATATATTGATTAACTTTCTAGCTTGCATTGCCACACGGATTTTGTCCCTTTCATATTATTATTATTGTCAAATTTATTGCTACTCGCTATATTTTGGTGTGCTGTGACAAATGGACTCGGTTTACCGAAGCTGCCGTTTCAAACCTTTTTCTCCAAAAATATGTTGTGATTTAAATTGCAAAATGATTTCTGTGTCATTACATGGAATTCCGTATTCTTTAAAGTGCAACAGTATTGAAATGCGCGCGACTTTGACGGGGGAAGTCCTCAAAATTTGTATTGTGTTGGGCAGTTGAATGTGTCCGTCTCACGCATGCATCGTTTTCTCTCTTTTTTCTGTCTCGCCTTTCCTTCTCTCTCTCTCTCTCTCTCTCTCTCTCTCTCTCTCTCTCTCTCTCTCTCTCTCTCTCTCTCTCTCTCTCTCTCTTCCCCCCTTCTGCTTCCGTATAGTGTCCAACTTCAACACTCTGAAGTTTCCGGCACTTTTGGTGCATCCTAGGTTATTTTGGTGTTTCCAGAATCCACCGAACTCCGACATGGACTGCAGGCTCTTTAAAGTCCTCGTGGATCTTTTTGCACGCGTATACGCACGGGGGACCTCGGTTTATAGTCTCGTCCGAAGAACCTTTTCGTAGAGTCTGCGCAGAATTCGACTCCGGAGAAAACTCGAGGCGGGCGCAGTGTCTGCCGTGTAGCGGTCGACCGTCCGTGGGGTGGCCACGCTCGGTCGTCATTGACCTCTGGCTTTCCGGGACGAGCAGTCTCGCTCTGCGCAACCGTCATCACCGACCTTACTTCCATTTTCTTCGTGTGAAACGGAAACTGGCAAAACTACAAAGCGTAGCATGTGCGGATGGCCTTACGCGTTGGCGCATCCGACTGAGAACTTCAAGATCGCGTGCACTCTGACCTTTTCAGTGCAGGCGGGTGACAAGGGCAGAGAACTTCTAGATCGCCTGTACTCTGATCTTGTGCAAGCGGGTGACAAGGGCTGAGAACTTCTAGATCGCCTGTACTCTGATCTTGTGCAGGCGGGTGACAAGGGCTGAGAACTTCTAGATCGCCTGTACTCTGATCTTGTGCAGGCGGGTGACAAGGGCTGAGAACTTCTAGATCGCCTGTACTCTGATCTTGTGCAGGCGGGTGACAAGGGCTGAGAACTTCTAGATCGCCTGTACTCTGATCTTGTGCAGGCGGGTGACAAGGGCTGAGAACTTTTAGATCGCCTGTACTCTGATCTTGTGCAGGCGGGTGACAAGGACTATGTGTGGTACTTATCAGTGGCATTAAGTAACGCATTGATGCACCCCCCCCCCCCACCCCCCACCCCACCCCCACCTTTTTTCTTTTCTTTCTTTCTTTTAAAAATAAATAAATATTCGATTTTGATTTTAATAGCGTGGTGGCCGCGTCTTCGTGGTTAACTGTGCCTGGAAACACACCAGTGTCACACAGTTCAGTAGTAGCTGTGTGAAAGAAGAGATGGGCGTCCTTCATAATAGTCCGTACAGTCTCGTCAACAGTGAAACGAAAACCAACGTCGCTGTCGGTATCCATTTGTGGGGTTATTGTTAACTTTACTCCCGTTTTATGGAAATCGGAGTTCGACTCCGAAAGAAAAAAAAAAAACGCTTCCGGATAGCACCTCGAACCTCTTTTGATGCAAAAGGTCGGGGCTAAGGTGAGACAGAGAACAGCACGTGACGTGTGACGTCCGGAAACACTTTTGCGATCCAGTGCTTGCTTTTAGGGTAACGAGGCCTAAATTACGACCGGTCCAGTCAGTGTTTTTCTTCTGGTCTTTCAGACAGCCTGTAGCGTTGGCCTTTTGTGGAGGGGAGGGGAGGGGTGCCATTGGTTCGTTGGTCATTTGCACGTTTTAGGACTCCGTTTTCCAGAGAGCATGCTCGCAGCACTTCGTCAGAAATAGAGTGAGAGTGCGGGGAGATGAACAACACTCGCAAAACAGTTAATACAACTGTCGGAAGAGTCATCGTCCGGAAGAGTCTTTGGCAAATGAATAATTATGAATAACTGGGTTTCATTTGGACCTCTGTCTCTCTCTCTCTCTCTGGTATGTGTTTTGTTTGAGTGACCACATCTTTAGGCGTGACGCAGACAAATAACGAACTGCCATCACGAGCTATATTAATTATACTGGTGAGACCAAAATATTTTCCATTGAATATTTGAACCGTTGCCACCACGTGTGTCTGTGTGTGTTTGTTGTTTTCTACTGCTCTGTTTGGATCCACACAATTCTGATCAGTGGGTTTGTTTTAGGGTTTTTTAATGAATTTTTATACAAATGAAATTGCTTTCTTACTTATTACACAACCTTGATCTCTGGGATCTATGTTCTTAGATCAATTTTATTTTATTTTATATTTTTAATGTGCATGAAATCAAAATCCGTCGCAAGGTGGTTTGTTTGTTTCTCCTCTCTCTCTCTCTCTCTCTGTCTCTCTCTCTCTCTCTCTCTCTCTCTCTCTCTCTCTCTCTCTCTCTCTCTCTCTCTCTCTTTAATGACAAAATATGTTACTATTATTTTTCCTTTAGCATTTCTGTGTGCGTGTGGCCGTCCTTTTCTATTTATGTTGTGGTGTGTCTCTGTTTGGGAAATACGTTTTGACTCAGATTTTTTTAAATTAATTTTTAATCACACAAGTCCATGTAACGAATATTCGCGAGGCCGCCCATGGCAGGACCTTGAACTCTGGCTTTTTCACAGAAATTTAAGCGAGGGCTTTGGGGCTTTTGAATGGCGATAACCTCCACTGAACTTCACATTTTCATGTTACCGTGACCTGTTTGAAACCATGGTCACAGGGGTGTGGGGGAAAGGATAATTATTTTCTTGGTTCGGTTTTATGGGATCAGTTCAAACTTCTTTTCACATCTTGTCGTGTGCGTGAACAGGATCACGCGCAATATTCTTTTCGTGACTTTGGCACGTATTTTAAGGGAGAGTGCAGGCACGTTTCCACTTTTAAGGATTTCGGTTCCTCTCCTTATCGCGAAGGTGGTACAGGAAGTTCAGCCGAGTCAACCAGCAACCATGCAACCAACGTTCCGGCCTCTGTGTAAAAATGTGGCCTTGTTCTCGGAGACTGTACATTTATCAAATGAAATCTTTCAGACTTTGCACGATAACGCTTTCCTGCCTGTGTCCGTAATCTTGGTCGAATTTCCGATCACAATGGCATGGGAATTTAAAGATAAGAAGTTGTATTTGAGAGAGATATTGACGCATCCCTTCCAGAGTAGAAACCGTAACTTTGACGTTTTCTCGGATGCTGTTAAAGCGGATCTTTGAAACTGTGCATGGTGATAAACTGTTTAGATACATAATCCACTCCCGGTTTTGTCACATTGACCTATATTAGGGTCGTTGTAATGTTTGAAACAATAGTGAAGGCATCCACACTTGGTTCGGTGACTTTGACCCATTTTGGTTAGGTTTAATTAATGTTTGAGAATTATAGTGAAAGTGGTATTTTTTCCCGTTTGAATATCTGAGTTAATTGAGCGTTTGCGCTTCTTGTTCGTTTCCTTTCGTTTGTTTGCGTATTGCCTGTAGCCCTTGTGTGTGATTTATGCAGGGTGTTTCGTGTTTTTTACGGTATGTGTGTAGAACATTCCCTTCTCAGTAACGCATGCTGCTTGTATTTTATCTCATTACGATTGCCTAATTATTTACGAGTATATGGTTTGAAATTGGTATTTGTTCAAAATGTTGTCCTTTTGTACAGATTAAAATTGTTTTAAACAACAAACAAGAAAATGTGTTAGTGCGTGCGTGCGTGCGTGCGTGCGTGCGTGTGTGTGTGTGTGTGTGTGAAAGAGAGGAAGGGTGGGAAGAGTTGAAGACATAAGCTATCAACGAACCTTTAAAGAAAAGAGAGACTGAGTAAGGTCTTTTTTCAAAAAGGCAATCAAAATAAAATACCCAAAAGAAAGCGCTCACATTTTCGATCATTTGAACTTGTCATTCGTGTTACCATGAAGATCACAAGAGAGGCTACGCTGATAAGTTTTTGTTTGTTATAACTGTTAGGTGTGTGTATTTATATATATATATTTATTTTTTTTTAAGGGGAATGGAGAGAGGGAGTTTACTCTTTGGCTCGCATAGGTTCCATTCTTGAACAATGCATCAACAATTGTGGAGAAGATAAAAAAAAAAAAGGGGTGTGTGTGTGTGTTGGATGGGGGCGGGGGGGGGGGGGGGGGGGGGGGATATAACGGAATCCAAATTATACACGGACATATTAGATTCCGATTCAAACGCCTGTGATTCATAACACCCTTGAGCAGACCCGCAAATCAATAGCTCGCCTTCCAGCGAGCAGCAGACACGAGAAGAAGCTGGAGGGAGGGTGGAAGGTGCGCAGCAAGACAGAGGGTGAAATGGCACGAGGATGGTGACCTGACCTGGTGACATTGACCTGAAGATGAGTTCGATGACCGGCAGTCAGCAATAGTTAGGAGATGGGGAGAGGGAGGTGTGTGTGGGGGGGGGGGGGGGGGGGGAAGGGGGGGGTCTTTGTCTTGTGTCTTGACTTTCCCCCTTTTTTTTCCTTTTTTTTTTTATATGTCGAGTTGCTCGTCTCCGCGGAGTTACAACGGCAAAGCTGACGTAGACCGAGATTCCTGGAAGTTGAGGGAATGGGTATCTCGGTGATTTCCGAGTTTAGCGTCGGGAAATCGGGGAATGCATTTTTTTCCTTCAAATTTGACACTTTTTTTTTTCTTTTCTTTTTTCTGCAGTTATTTAGTGAGGTTACTTTTGTTCACTTTTACAACGGTAATTTCACAATACACCCTACTTTATAGGAAACTAATACACCACATTCAATACCAGTTTATCTGTCGTCTTCTTTAAAAAAATTTTTTTTTTAAATGTATGTCTTGTTGGTATTTTTAATCTTCCCCCCAAACACAACGTTCAAATGAATGGCAAGACAGAAGTTTAACTGAGAAAAAGGGAAAAGAACAAAGGACCAAGTTTTACGGTAGGGCAAATCACGTGATGAAGTAAACGGACAATACAGCGGCAGTAAGTACACTGTGGAGTACGATGAATTCGACGGAAAGGTTTCCTGTGAAGTGACGTGTGTTGTGAAGGTTGTATTTTTAAAAATGAATTAAAGTGACTTCACTGTATAAACTGGAAACAAAAATAATGTGTCCAGTGTGCACAAAGAATGCATTCGCGATATTACGACGCTTAAGAACTTTAAAAGGCAACTTCAGGGGTTATTGGAAAAAAATCGTGAGCCGGTTTGGCCTAGCGGTAAGGCGTTAGGCTGGTAAGCGGAAGGACCTCGGTTCGATACCGCTTCGGCTCTCCTTTCTCTTCAAAAAGGTTGTGGTTTGTGGACACTGTCTTGTGACTTTGCCCATCACTTCCTACTGAAACATTAAAATGGCTCTCATCGCTGCCCATCTTAATGCAGGAATCATTCTGGTGGTGACATGTAGCGATAGGTATATAATCTCCCTCTTCCCCACCTCCATACCCCCCCCCCCCTTCTCCCCGTCCCTAATAAGCCTTATGGTTTCTGTGGACGTTAAGCACCATGTTTACTTACTTACTTACCTATTGGAAAATTCTGGTAGGCCTAGTCTCTCCAACTCTGAGGCTTTGGGATCTGACCCAGAACGGGAAAAGCTGCAGACCATACTGTCACTGCCCAAATGGTTCTGCGCTCAGGCAGAGGCGTGAGTCATTTTTCCTGTTTCTCAGATTTAATAGCACTTAAGTTAAAGGAGACACCATGCGAAGACGCAAGTTGGCCTGAAATTGTAGCGGTAAGACCTTACGCGGGTAAGCGAAGGGCCTCGGCTCGATTCCGCTTCGGCTCTCATTTCTCTTCAAAAAGGTTGTGATTTGTGGACGTTGTCTTGTGACTTTGTCCCTCACAAGTAATGAAACATTGAAATGGCTGTCATCGCTGCCCATCTTAATGCAGGAATCATTCTGGTGGTAACAGCTGATGATGATGAAGTGTTGCTTAATGTCCTCAGATGTCAGTTGACATATTAGGGACAAGCTGAGACCAATGTCGAAGCATGGTTCAATATAGCTTTACGTCCACGGAAACCAGAAGGCTCGTTAGGACGGACAGCCCAGGACGGCCACTTCGACTCTCACACAGCTCCTGAACTATCGTGGTAACAGTGTAGCTATGGACCTATATATAGGTCCATGAGTGTAGCGTTAGGTACATAATCTCCCTCTTCCCCCCACCTCCATACCCCCTTCCCCCTTCTCAATGTCCATAATAAGCCTTATGGTTTCCGTGGACGTTAAGCACCATGTTTACTTACTTACCACAAGGCTAATCTTTCTCTTCAAAAACTGGTTGTGATTTGTAGACTTTGTCTCGTGACTTTGCCCCACACAATTAATGAGACGTTGAAACGGTCTCATCGCAGCACATCTTAAACGTAGAAGTCATTCTGGTGGTGACGGTGTAGTATTAGGTATTGCCCCCCTGCCCCCTCCACCTCCCCCATTTAAAGAGAAGAGGAAAAGAGAAAAGCCAATAGTAGTGGGCAAAGAAATTAGCTTGGCTAGACCTTTATGGCAAAATAATGAGAGAGGGGGAATGGAGAGAGAGAGAGAAAGACAGAGAGAGAACGAAGGGATGAGGTGAACAAATAAATTGTTTAAGAGCAAGCATTCTAAAAAAACAACAACAAAAAACGCCGAATGAGGCCAACATTTTTCCAATAGGTAGAAGAGTTAAAAATAAAAACTTAAAATCCCGCCGATTGTATCTAATCCCAGTAATCGTCGTCACGACGAAACTGAATTTAAGAATTCTCCACAAATCAGCAAGGCATTTTAACACACACTCGTCGAATTTTTAGCATTAGTTTTGTTATCTTTCACCTGTTGGTAAATCGTGCTTTGAGAGGGCTAGCCTAGAGATCCGTCCGTGAAAGAGAATTTATTCTCAAACGTTTCGTCAGTACTCGCCTTAGCACGGTGGCATAACTGAGAACTGTTTTAGTCTAAGTCAGACAGAGTACGTAAGAGCCCACATATGTCTAAAACTCCACGACGATCCTCTCATGAACACTCCGACAATATTGTAAGTAGACATTTGTGTGCTGAAAGAACGTGGTGCGTGAGCATCCGCAACGACTGTCCATTTCGATGTAACAACTGAGGTGGCCTTGGACTGGGCGTTGCTCGCCGATTTGTGTGCACTGATGAGCTGAATAGACGAGAACATGTTTTCGCTAGCGCCGCCGCTCTTCCTCCTCCTCCCCCTTCCTCCCCATCCCCCCCCCCCCCCCACACACACACACACACACAAGCTCGCGCGCGCGCACACACACACACACACACACACCGGCCGCCTAACCGGCGGCGCCCCCCCCCCCTCCCCCCACACACACACACACACCTGATTACACATGACACACACTACTGCATACTAACACACATCACACACACACACACTGGACACACACACGCATACGCCCGCCGCCACACTCACACACACACACTACAATACTAATACTACTACTGACTACTACTACTACGGACACACACACACACACACACACACACACACACACACACACACAACACACACACACACACACACACACACACACACACACACACACACACACACACACCACACACACACCACACGACTATCTCTCTCTCTTATCACACACACACACACACGCACGCACGCACGCACGTCACACACACACACACACATCACCACCACCACCACCATCGCCACCACTGAATCGGCGTCGCGGAATTCCATTCTCATTTTAAACAGACTAGCAGTTAGACTAATTTGATGCAAAGCTCCACAAAAGAAGGCCGGGCGGCCAGCTAGAATACTGAGTCACGGTTACAGCGACAGAGTGTGACTACTCTCTCTCTCTCTCTCTCTCCAAAGACAGTGGCAGATTTAATTCGAAAAATTCGGTCAGCCCTTGCATCACTTCCAGACTCCTCGATGGCTCAGCGGGTGTATCACGATCTGGGGCAAAGGCACTTGAAATGTGCATTTCTTGAAATCTTTGTTTTGCTGACTGGATCAGTCAAATACATTACATACTTAGTAGTAGTAGACTCGGCAAGCAAGAATGCCTGTTTAATTAGACGACACGCTATTTTCACTGGCTGTCAGATGATGAGAATCAAATCAGAACGGAGCAAGTTTAAAACCTACGCCGCGACACGATCTGCAGAAGCCCGACGGTGTCGTCCTGGTCTGTTTGATCCGATAGCTATTCATCGTATAATTATGCTGCGGTCATATGACCATGCTCGAAAGTGAATCCGCGGGTTGCCTTTCAGAGTACCCGGCTGATGAAACTGATCTTCACTGTCTGTGACGGAACGTCTGGCGGCGCGCCGTGAGATACCGATAGTAGCCTCCAGGGGGGGAAAAAAAATTCTGATTAGATTAATTATCAGGTTGAATCAGATCTGAGACTGACGTGACAATAGCATATGCTACACTTTACTCACTAAGTCAGTTTGGCGTAACTTCCGGCGTTACACGACAGTCAGTGGCCGCAATATTCAGGCTGAGCCAGGTCACACTCTTGAGTCCAAAGTAGTTTGAGAGAGATTCAGACTGACTTTGACTGACAGGGTAGAGTCGGTGTGGTGTATATAGCCCGTACGGAGACTGAACCACGGTCCTAGCCCTGTCAGTGGAGCCGATATGGAAAGTCTGATCAAATCACAGCCATCATTACCCACTCTTAACAAACTTTTGACATAGCGGAAAGATGGTTGGCTGTCAAGCCGGCTCTAGCGCCGAGAGCCCTCACAAATTCGGTTTCTTTAGTTCCAATAAGGAACAGAATCGAACAAAAATGTTACTAATCTCAAGCGCCTGCGCCCGCTTACGCTCGTATGCCGAAGTCGGTCGGCGATATCGATCACCCTAGTGTCTGCTGCCCTAAAGAATCAGGACGACTTCCACTTCTCAGACTAC
>JABMCL010000728.1:1542500-1552500 GCA_018857735.1 Alviniconcha marisindica | reverse complement strand
TATTGTATTCCGTTTTTGTATAATATTTTATATTTATTGGAAATGGACTGTTTGCTGTGCCCAGTCGAACAAACAAACAAAAAAGCAAGAAAAAGAGAGAGAGAAAAACAAGACCTTAGGTGCTGTCTAGTTTTCATATGACAATAAAAATACACACAGACACAGCCCAGCGGGAGCGCGCGCACGCACGCACGCACGCACGCACGCACGCACGCACGCACGCACACACACACACACACACACACACACACACACACACACACGCACACACATTCTCTCTCCTCTCTCTCTCTCTCTCTCTCTCTCTCTCTCTCTCTCTCTCTCTCTCTCTCTCTCGCGACCCAGACCAGACTTTGCAGCATCTGTGTATCTGCCAGGACTTACTGCTGAGTAACTTCACGAAGGGCCTGCCAGTGAAGGCATAGCGCGGTCGGAACGTCATCTGTCTGGAGTGGAACCCACGGTCCTTCAGGGGCATCGTCTCGTGTGTGGCACCAACCCCATCCGGCGGCCAAACGTCAGCAACGACTGGGCGGGGGATGCCCTTCGTCTGCTTCAAGTCAAGTCGCTGAAAACAGTAGTAAGCTATACATGTAAAATATCTGCTTAAAGTCAAGTCGCTGAAAACAGAAGCTATACATGTAAAATATCTGCTTGAAGTAAAGTCGCTGAAAACAGTAGTAAGTTATACATGTAAATATCTGCGTGAAGTCAAGTCGCTGAAAACAGTAGTAAGCTATACATGTAAAATGTCTGCTTGAAGTCAAGTCGCTGAAAACAGTAGTAAGCTATACATGTAAAATGTCTGCTTGAAGTCAAGTCGCTGAAAACATAAGTAAGCTATACATGTAAAATGTCTGCTTAAAGTCAAGTCGCTGAAAACAGTAGTAAGCTATACATGTAAAATGTCTGCTTGAAGTCAAGTCGCTGAAAACAGTAGTAAGCTATACATGTAAAATGTCTGCTTAAAGTCAAGTCGCTGAAAACAGTAGTAAGCTATACATGTAAAATGTCTGCTTGAAGTCAAGTCGCTGAAAACAGTAGTAAGCTATACATGTAAAATGTCTGCTTGAAGTCAAGTCGCTGAAAACATAAGTAAGCTATACATGTAAAATGTCTGCTTGAAGTCAAGTCGCTGAAAACAGTAGTAAGCTATACATGTAAAATCCTTCTTCTTGGTTTTGTTCTTTGTTGCAGTGTTTGTTTCAGTTTGTTTGTTTGTTTGTTTTGTTGTTATTGCTATTGCTTTTTGTCGTACGGGCGATGTGTCAAGATTCAAAGTACCGATGACCATTGCTCAGAAAAGTGAATAGATTGTGATCTTGAAAATAAACCAAAGGGAAACTATTAACGTGAACTTTTTAAAATCTAAATCTGTAGGTGTTATGATTATAAGTTTGAGAGGTCTTACGGTCTTACGTAAACACTGTGCATCTTAAAATGTTTTGCTCTTCTTGAGGAAATAAACTTTTTTTCTGATGGTATCCTTTGAATGCACGCCAAAGTAACAAATACTAGCATTTATGTAAATATTTTAATGTGTGTAACAAATAATCAAAGTGTATATTTAATCGGATAAAAACAAAAGAAGAAAATTATAGCTTTTGCTTTCAAATGTCCTTCATCACAATGACCTAAAGGATCAGGATAACCAAATTTAGCGTGTAAAGCCCGTTCTTAATTGGGCGAATGTTTCTTCGCGAACCTAGTTGGAAGTATTCGGCGAACCTAGTTGGTTCTTAACCCCTTCACTGCCATGAAGTCACTTGAAAACGACCAATAACAGCGCGAAATTTCAAACCCTTAAGCTTTTTTTGTTTGTTTTCTTTTTGCACTGGCATGTTAAAGGATACTCACGAAAACGCAAAACATTGAAAACAGATGTTATACGACCGGAAAATATGTCTGCAACACGTCCGTGCAACTTTTAGCCCGGAAATTTTACAGGCTGTGGCAGTGAAGGGGTTAATTGGGACAACTTTTCTTCGCGAACCTAGTTGGATGTATTCGTCGAAGCTATATTCGCTCAACATGTTCTGGGAGCATTCGCCCTATTCGACGATCATTGCCTCTGAGTGGCTGAGAGCAGAGCTCTCCTGTGGATGAAGAAAAATAAAAATAAAAATGGATGACGGTGTCGCTGGGTTCTTCACTCGCTTCGGAGGGAATTTGTTTATTTGTTGACATGTGGGAGGCACAGCCTTGTCTCGGAGACCCAGAATGAGATAGTAGTTAGTTGAATTACCCTCTGAGGGATGATGAAAGTATACTGACTTGACATGACTTGACTTTAGCCTACATTTTCGATCATGCTGTCTGCTGCGCGTCTGCCGCAAGTTCGGGCCGAAGCTTGCATCTCATTACGAGCCAGTTGAGAACGAAGTAAAGTTTGGACTGTCCGAACCATGTTCGGCGAACTAAAAGTTCAATTAAGAAACGAATCATAGTTCGTCGAACTGTCCGAAGTATGTTCGGCGAACAAACATTCGCCCAGTTAAGAACGGGCTTAAGCTTTATTTAAAAAAAAAAAAAAAAAAAGTACTACAGTACTACCAATACACATTGTATAAAGTTTGACATACATCACATTTGTATTAAAGGTTTGTGCCCCAAATGGCTTCATAGACTACAGTGGAACCCCTCTTTTAAGACCACACCTAAAATCAAGAAAAATGGTCATGGAAATGTGAAGAGAAGGGTTTCAGAGAAAAGTGGTCATAAGAGTAGTAAGAGAGAAGGGAAGATCTTTACTCAGGCGTTCACTTACATGGAAATGTGAAGAGAAGGGTTTCAGAGAAAAGTGGTCATAAGAGTAGTAAGAGAACAGGGAAGATCCTTAGTCAGGCGTTCACTTGCATGGAAATGTGAAGAGAAGGGTTTCAGAGAAAAGTGGTCATAAGAGTAGTAAGAGAGAAGGGAAGATCCTTAGTCAGGCGTTCACTTACATGGAAATGTGAAGAGAAGGGTTTCAGAGAAAAGTGGTCATAAGAGTAGTAAGAGAGAAGGGAAGATCCTTAATCAGGCGTTCACTTACATGGAAATGTGAAGAGAAGGGTTTCAGAGAAAAGTGGTCATAAGAGTAGTAAGAGAGAAGGGAAGATCCTTAGTCAGGCGTTCACTTACATGGAAATGTGAAGAGAAGGGTTTCAGAGAAAAGTGGTCATAAGAGTAGTAAGAGAGAAGGGAAGATCCTTAGTCAGGCGTTCACTTACATGGAAATGTGAAGGGAAGGGTTTCAGAGAAAAGTGGTCATTAGAGTATTAAGAGAGAAGGGAAGATCCTTAATCAGGCGTTCACTTACATGGAAATGTGAAGAGAAGGGTTTCAGAGAAAAGTGGTCATAAGAGTAGTAAGAGAGAAGGGAAGATCCTTAGTCAGGCGTTCACTTACATGGAAATGTGAAGAGAAGGGTTTCAGAGAAAAGTGGTCATAAGAGTAGTAAGAGAACAGGGAAGATCCTTAGTCAGGCGTTCACTTGCATGGAAATGTGAAGAGAAGGGTTTCAGAGAAAAGTGGTCATAAGAGTAGTAAGAGAGAAGGGAAGATCCTTAGTCAGGCGTTCACTTACATGGAAATGTGAAGAGAAGGGTTTCAGAGAAAAGTGGTCATAAGAGTAGTAAGAGAGAAGGGAAGATCCTTAGTCAGGCGTTCACTTACATGGAAATGTGAAGAGAAGGGTTTCAGAGAAAAGTGGTCATAAGAGTAGTAAGAGAGAAGGGAAGATCCTTAGTCAGGCGTTCACTTACATGGAAATGTGAAGAGAAGGGTTTCAGAGAAAAGTGGTCATAAGAGTAGTAAGAGAACAGGGAAGATCCTTAGTCAGGCGTTCACTTGCATGGAAATGTGAAGGGAAGGGTTTCAGAGAAAAGTGGTCATAAGAGTAGTAAGAAAACAGGGAAGATCCTTAGTCAGGCGTTCACTTGCATGGAAATGTGAAGGGAAGGGTTTCAGAGAAAAGTGGTCATAAGACTATTAAGAGAGCAGGGAAGACCCTTAGAGAAAAGTGGTCAAAAACTGGGCGGGTCTTTTATCAGGGATTCCACAGTTTGCAGCAACACCCATCTTTACACAAAGACAGACACCAAAATGATCACACAGGCTAAGTAAATAAAAAAAAGTAAAAAGTGGTGATGGGAGGACACTTTTAGTGTCGCGTCAAGGGGATTCATACTGGCTTGCTGTGGACAGCTTCCATGAACGACTTCAGTTATGTCAGGGTCACAAAGTACCCAAGGTCATACCACCCGTCCTCACGATTCATGCTCTCTCATCCAGCCACCGAAGAATCACCAAAAAGTATCACTGAGTGGCAGACGTATCAACGCTGCGGACAGCTTCCATGAACGACTTCAGTTATGTCAGGGTCAGTAAGTACCCAAGGTAACACCCATACTCATGATCGACATTCTCTCATCCAGCCATCAAAGAACTACCAAAAGTATTACTAAGCAACAGACATATCAACGCAACCCCCCCCCCCCCCCCTTTTTTTTTTTTTTTACCTTGGTGTGGTCAGGAGGGTTCTGCAACTGCTCCTTGCTGGGGTTGTCCAGTGACTGGATGGCACGCTTAATGAACAGCACGCAGGGATTGCAGACGTATCCCCGGCGCCCATCCAGGTTTTCCAGCCGGAACACGCGGCAGTAGCATTCCTCCGGGTAGTGGTCATACCACGGTCGAAACTGTGAGGTGGAGTTTTTAGTGGCGCAGATGGAGCACCCCTCGCTTCGATTGTATTTGTGGTTGCACGCCATTGTTGACCGGCACCGTTGATCAAGTTAGTGGGCCTGTGCAGGGGGTAGAAAAGAAAGCTGTGTTGGTGCTGTGCTCACTTTATATGCAAGCAATGACTCAGTAACAGACATTCATAACTTAAGTATAGTGAAAAACACCCTTGATCAAGTTAGTGGGCCTGTTCAGGGGGTGGAAAAGAAAGCTGTGTTGTAGTAAGTAAACATGGTGCTTAACGTCCACAGAAACCGTACGGCTTATTAGGGACGGGGAGAAGGGGGGTATGGAGGTGGGGGAGAGAGGGAGATTTTATACCTATCGCTACACTGTCACCACCAGAATGACTTCTGCATTAAGATGGGCAGCGATGACAGCCATTTTAATGTTTCAGTAGGAAGTGATGGACAAAGTCACAAGACAGTGTCCACAACCCACAACCTTTTTGAAGAGAGAGGAGAGCCGAAGCGGTATCGAACCGAGGTCCTTCCGCTTACCAGCCTAACGCCTTACCGCTAGGCCACACCGGCCCACGAAGCTGTGTTGGTGCTGTGCTCACTTCATATACAAGTAATGACTCAGTAACAGACAGTCATAACTTAAGTATAGTGAAATACACCGTTGATCAAGTTAGTGGGCCTGTGCAAGGGGTGCAAAAGAAAGCTGTGTTGGTGTTGTGCTCACTTTATATACAAGCAATGACTCAGTAACAGACATTTATAACTTACGTTAGTGAAAAACACCCTTGATCAAGTTAGTGGGCCTGTTCAGGGGGTGGAAAAGAAAGCTGTGTTGCTACTACTTGGTTCTTAATGTCCTCGGATGTCAGATGACATTAAGCTGTGTTGGTGTTGAGCTCACTTTATATACAAGCAATGACTCAGTAACAGACATTCATAACTTAAGTAGAGTGAAAAACACCCTTGATCAAGTTAGTGGGCCTGTTCAGGGGGTGGAATAGAAGCTGTGTTGTAGTAAGTAAACATGGTGCTTAAAGTCCACAGAAACCGTACGGCTTATTAGGGACGGGGAGAAGGGGGGGGGGAGGAGGATGAGATTATATATGTTGAGATTATAGCTGTGTTATCGTTGTGCTCACTTTAAATACAAGCAATGACTCAGTAACAAACATTTATAAGTTAAGTAGCCTGTAGTAAAAAATAAACCAACAACAACCAACCAACAACCAAAAATTGGTCAGTTCATAAGACAACAGAAAAACGGTATGTAAGGCGCGCCCCAAGAAACAATAAAAGTATGTAAAAATAATGCCGCCCAAAATTATCCAATGTTCTTTTTGCTCCAATCCCTTCGTTTCGATGCTGTGTGTGTGTGTGTGTGTGTGTGTGTGTGTGTGTGTGTGCGTGCGTGCGTGCGTGCGTGCGTGCGTGCGTGCGTGCGGTGCGTGTGGTGTGTGTGTGGTGTGGTGTGGTGTGTGTGTGTGTGTGTGTGTGTGTGTGTGTGTGTGTGTGTGGTGTGGTGTGGTGTGGTGTGTGGTGTGTGTGTGTGTGTGTGTGTGTGTGTGTGGTGTGTGTGTGTGTGTGTGTGTGTGTGTGTGTGTGTGGTGTGTGTGTGTGTGTGTGGTGTGGTGTGGTGTGTTGTGTGGTGTGTGTGTGTGTGTGTGTGTGTGTGTGTGTGTGTGTGTGGTTAGTGTTATTGTAAAGCGCCCTGTGCTGCCACCTTGTGTGGTAGATGGGCGCTTTAGAAATCCTCTTATTATTATTATTATTATTAATAAAGTCGAAAGAAGAGACGCGAAGAGCCGATTAAATAAAACTCCACAGTGTGCGTACTAGAGTCTTTACAGTCAGTAACAACGGAGCAAAAACCGACTTCAGCGTGCGTAGGCCTACATGATCTCCCTTCCTACTGAAAGTGAGACAAACACAGGGTTTTACATCAGCAAAACAAAAAACTAAAAACTAAAAACTTAATCCTGCCGAATCCTGCAGGCCTGCTGGAAAACTGTTTCTCAGGACCAGCTCACTTGGGCAAGCAATAATGCAAAGGAATAGACATGCAATATGTTGCAAAGCAATCGAGAGAAAAACAAAAGGTTTCAATGTCCACACGATCAGCACTACAAAATAATGTAAATGTGCTGACAAAGGGGTACTAGAGAGGGGTTACCTGGTGTGTGTGTGTGTGTGTGCGTGTGTGTGTGCGTGTGTGTGTGTGTGCGTGTGCGTGTGCGTGTGTGCGTGCATGCGTGCGTGTGTGTGTACGTGTGGCCTTACCGTTAGGCCAAACCGGCTTTGCACAGAGCGTTTGTGAATAGCCGCTGAAGTGGTGTAGGCTACTTACAGTAAAAGTAAACACTGTGCTTAACGTCCACAGAAACCGCAAGGCTTATTAGGGACGGGGAGAAGGGGGAGAAGGGGGTATGGAGGTGGGGGAAGAGGGAGATTATATACCTATCGCTACACTGTCACCACCAGAATGATTCCTGCATTAAGATGGGCAGCGATGAGAGCCATTTTAATGTTTCAGTAGGAAGTGATGGACAAAGTCACAAGACAGTGTCCACAAACCACAACCTTTCTGAAGAGAAAGGAGAGCCGAAGCGGTATCGAACCGAGGTCCTTCCGCTTACCAGCCTAACGCCTTACCGCTAGGCCAAACCGGCTCACAGGCTACTCACAGCGTTGTTTGGCTGTTATATAGCTGGTGCCACGTAAAACTACTGCCGTCTCGGTGCATATTCTGTGTACATCAGACACATAATTATTAAGAATTTTACTATGGGAACTCAAGAGACCCGACTGACCTGCCTTCAGATCCGCACTGCAACACACTGACAGAGGAGTCAGTAGTGACGCCGGTAAATCTAAAAATGGTGTTGACACTTTTCTTGTCCCGTTCTCCAGCTCGCCAGTCTGTCTCTCCATGGGCTACCACGCTGACACTGAAAGCTGCACGTCCGATCGTTTCTTTACACTAAAAAGTTGTAAACCCCAGTCGTCTGCGGAGTGGTACTAGCGGGGACCCAGATTCCACGGGGTGGTGCGAAGGGGAGGGGCCGGGGGTGGGGTGGGGTGGGGGTGGGGGGGTGGGGGGGTGGGAGTGGGGGAGGCTTGTATGGTCAACCCAATCTCACTTTCTTTCTTTCATGTTGATTTACGTCCACAACTGCCACTTACGGCTTATTAGGGACGGGGATCCCTGCCCCCCCCCCCCCTCTCTCTCTCTCTCTCTCTTTTTTAACGGGCAGTCTCAGAGGGGGACTTAGACCAATTGTACGTCTTTGTTGTGATTTTTCCAACTTGTGTCGCTTTCTTCTTATCAGTTCCGGTTCGCTGGCTTTGGGTCAATCACAGCAGGCTTCGCCGGCACTTGACGTTTTCTGTCGTAACAGATTCCAACGCGCAGTGATATCGGCGTGGGGATGACAACGCACAGATGTCACCTGGTGTGTGCAGTGGACAACACAAAGCGGGGGGTGGGCGTCCTACCGGACCTAATCCTTCTCTCTGTGTAAACAGTGCACTTCTACAAAGTGTGGTACCCACCACAGTCGGGTGGATCGACCCTTTGTTGACGGTACCACTCAAGCGGATTGGCCCCGATCAGAGGCTATTGACAGTGTCGTTAGTGGCGTCTTATCGACTCCAGCCAAAAGATGATGTGAGTCTTAATGTCCTCAAACAAGAGCCAAAACGTTCTTCTTCCTTTATAGCCTACAGTCAGATGTATTCGTCTCGGCTTAGGCTGTCACAACATAAAATGACATACTCACCAATATGCCTGTTTTGTGTTGAAACAATAAACGGTCTTGATTGGTTAATGGCTTTGCTACTTAACATACGTATTTGTGCGTGCGTGTGTGTGTGTGTGCGTGTGTGTTCGTGCGCGCGCGCGCGTGTGTGTGTGGTGTGCGTGTGTGTGTGGTGTGTGTGTTCGTGCGCGCGCGCGCGCGTGTGTGTGTGTGTGTGTGTATATGTGTGTGTGTGTGCCTGTGTGTGTGTGTGTGGGGCGTGCGTGCGTGCGTGCGTGCGTGCGTGCGTGTGTGTGTGGTGCGTGCGTGCGTGCCACGTGTGTGTGTGCGTGCGCGCGCGTGTGTGTGGTGTGTGTGTGTGTGTATGTGTATGTGTGCGTGCGTGCCACGTGTGTGTGTGTGTGTGCCTTTCACTGAAAGCGATTCTATTTTCCTCAGTTCTGGAATCTTCTCATGCCATCATTGATTAAATGTGCATAGGCCGCATACAATGCCAGCCTGCAGGACACTGTATCTCTGTGATGCGGCGGTCACACCATTTGACCACTGCATGTATGCACATTAAATCCCGTCAACGGCAGTAGATAGGAGATCATAGGGGACCCCATTATCAGTACTACCAAAGACAGTGGATTCTCTCTCTCTCACACACACACACACACGCACACACACGCACGCACGCACGCACGCACGCACGCACGCACGCACGAACACACACGCACAAATACGCATGTTAAGTAGCAAAGCCATTAACCAATCAAGACCGTTTATTGTTTCAACACAAAATAGGCATATTGGTGAGTATGTCATTTTATGTTATGACAGCCTAAGCCGAAGCGAATACATCTGACTGTAGGCTATAACGGAAGAAGGACGTTTTGGCTCTTGTTTGTCCCTCATAATTATGTCGACCCGACGACGGTCTGAGGACATTAAGACTCACATCATCTTTTGGCTGGACGCACGCACGCACGCACGCACGCACACACACACACACACACACACTGTCGTTAGAACAACTATGAATAAAACCAGCGATAAGAGAACGTAGTATAGACGACTGTCTCCATGAAGTATGAAACACGCTGATCTCGGCGAAGCATGCCACCGTTATGGCTTACAGCATTGCTCAGTGGAGGCCTATTCTGGCCTGTAACACAGAGGATTTGTTGGACGGCAGAGGATTTGTTGGACGGCAGGAAACGATGGACGTTCGCTACAGTCGTAATTATTTGTACCCACACCTTTCGGAGGGCGCTGACCGCGTTCGGTGAAGTAAGTAAACATGGTGCTTAACGTCCACAGAAACCGTACGGCTTATTAGGGACGGGGAGAAGGGGGGAAGGGGGTATGGAGGTGGTGATGATGATGAAGTGATGCTTAATGTCCTCAGATGTCAGTTGACATATTAGGGACAAGTTGTGACCAATGCCGAAGCACGGTTCAATAATTCTTTACGTCCACAGAAACCAGAAGGTTCGTTAGGACGGACAGCTCAGGACGGCCACCTCGACTCTCACACAGCTCCTGAACTATGGTGGAGGTGGGGGGGAGAGG
>JABMCL010000728.1:1342500-1537500 GCA_018857735.1 Alviniconcha marisindica | reverse complement strand
GTCAAAACGGAGTTTTAAAAAATACAAAAAATAAAAACCTGTCGTGAGCCGGTGTGGCCTAGCGGTAAGGCGTTAGGCTGGTAAGCGGAAGCCGGACCTCGGTTCGATACCGCTTCGGCTCTCCTTTCTCTTCGAAAAGGTTGCGATTTGTGGACACTGTCTTGTGACTTTGTCCATCACTTCCTACTCAAACATTAAAATGGCTCTCATCGCTGCCCATCTTAATGCAGAAGTGAGTCATTCTGGTGGCGACAGTGTAGCGATAGGTATATAATCTCCCTCTTCCCCCACCTCCATACCCCCTTCTCCCCGTCCCTAACTATAAGCCTTATGGTTTCTGTGGACGTTAAGCACCAGGTTTACTTACATCAAACCTGTCCTTTTCAGTGCTCGCGTTAACGTCATTCCACCACGGTTTGTGTCTGCAGGGGCCAGCCTGTCGTGACCGACCCAGTAGTTACTAAGACACAACAACGGGTAGTTAGTTAGTTAGTTAGTTAGTTCTTTGAGCCCAGTCAAACACAGAGGGTTATACTTCAGGGATAAAAACAAATTCAGGTTTATCTCCTAGTTATTTATAAAGTGTAAAACGTTCTCCATCAACGGCAACAGAGGCCGTAACACTCAAATAAGCATCGTATTGCTTTTGTGTTTCCTGTACTTATTTGTTGAGCTTATGATTACGATGAATGAATAACATTTTGTTTAAACCAACAGATGCAACAACAAACAGATGCAACAACAATGTAGAGAGAGACTTGATTTTTTACGCCCACCCGACCATAAAAATGAGCAGCAGATAATTACATCATCGACAATAGAACACATGGATCGCAGTTTCAGCAAGTAAGCCGTAAACACGGTGCTTATCGTCCACAGAAACCATAAGGCTTATTAGGGATGGGGGAAAGGGGGTATGCAGGTGGGGGAAGAGGGAGAGTATATACCTATCGCTACACTGTCACCACCAGAATGACCTGCCTTAAGATAGGCAGCGATGAGAGCCATTTTAATGTTTCATTAAATGTGAGGGACAAAGTCACAAGACCGTGTCCACAAACCACAACCTTTCTGAAGAGAAAGCAGAGCCGAAGCTGATTCGAACCGAGGTCCTTCCGCTTACCAGCCTACCGCCTTACCGCTGGGCCAAACCGGCTCAGCTCAACTCTTGGATTCTAGCTCGACATCCACGCGGCGAAGCCGAGGCGGATTCAGCGGAGCGGTTTAAAACGTCGCAAGGCCAGCCACGAAACAAAAACTCTGCCAAGCGCCTATGCGGTGGCACGTGTTGTGTAGTAGCCTACACCGGGACACGCCGGCCGTGCGGTCGCCGCTCCCACGCCGTCGGCCCTCAAACCTGCAGCGCCGATCAATACCCGGCGCTAATTGAACTGGAAACCTGCAGCATGCGACCAAACTTAAAGGCCTGCATGCACGAGTCGGTGCAGTCTGCCGGCACTGTGGGCTAGGCCGCTTTTCACTGAAGCAGCGCTGAGCCGGTTTTTTCTCTGCCACCCCTAGCTGAATGGGCCGTGGCGGTGTCAGTGTGACTGAGGCAGCGGGCAAGGTCCATTGACTGAGGGAGCGGTGAGAAACACCCGCGGCGACGGCCGAGGCGGTGAAAGCCTGGACGGATGAGAAACGATTGCTTTGTGTCAGTGTGTGTGTGTGTTGAATTGTGTGTGTGTGTGTGTGTGTGTGTGTGTGTGTGTGTGTGTGTGTGTGTGTGTGTGTGTGTGTGTGTGTGTGTGTGTGTGTGTGCGGTTTGTTTGTTCCGTGTTTTTTGTTCGTTTTCTCATTCAGCCCCTCCCTCTCCGCCCCCGCCCCCGCCCCATTTTTGTTGTCCTCATTCAGATCTTGTTTGTTCCTTCTTTTTCTCCGCCCCCCCCCCCCGCCCCCACCACCTTTTTTTCTCTCTCTTTCTTTTCTTCTTTTCTTTCTGAAGTTGCTGCCGCCGGCGTTGGCACAACCGGCGCAGCCGTAATGTCCTCACGAGTGTGGTCTTGAACTGGCCGCGGCAGTATCAGTGGCTGTCTGCGTGCAACTGACATGGCTTTCCGCGTTAGCGCCCTTGTCAGTGTCACTGAAGTGCCACTGATGTACCAAAGACTGTACTTTAGGGTGTACTAGAGGGGTTGATACCACTAGTGTAACATCTGTACATAGAGCGTCATTTTTGATGCGACCACAGACTCACTTTGCAGTGTACTAGTCAGTAGTCTTTGATGCCAGTACAGTCTGTGGTGGGCTCATGTTACTGTAGTGTAGTTTGTATACTGAGCGAGCGGTGTAAACTGTACATTACAGTATTGTCTTTGATGCATCCACAGACTGTACCGGCACTACACACTGTACGCCCCCTGGCCCCCCCGCCCTACACACACACACTGACTCTCTCTCTTTCACGGCAATCAAATACCAGTACTGGCTTTCAGTGATGTCACCACACTGAGACTGTACATTACAGAACTAGTCTTTCAGTGATGTCGCCACAGACTGCATGTCACTACACGGGGGCACAGACTGTATAAGTATACCCCCTCTCTCTTGCAGTCTAATCATACCGTAGCAACTGGCTTTGCCGGATGCCGCCACCCTGTACATAGGGTATTTAGTCAGTGTTACCATGGACTGTACATGGGATCATAGTATAGTCTGATGTCACCTCAGACTGTGCATAGCGGGGTATGATCTTTGATGCCACCCCAGACTTACACTACGGTATTAGTCTTTGATGCCAGGTGCCGCCACAGACTGCACATTACGGTATTAGTCTTTGATGCCACCACAGACTGCACATTACGGTATGATCTTTGACTGATGCCACCACAGACTGCACATTACGGTATTACTCTTTGATATCACCCTAGACTGACTGTAAATCAGTTACGGTATTAGTCTTTGCCACCCCGGCACAGACTGTACTATTACCGCGGCAGCGGCATTGTCTTTGATGCCAACTGAACAGACAGTACTTTGCGGCATAAGTCTGATGCCCAGACAAAGTGTACACGTGGCGGAGTATCAATAGTTCAGTTGTTTAGTAGTTTTGAAAGAAGAAAAAAAATCAATTTGCAATAGATTTAATTCAGTTCCAATAACACTGACTTTAGTCATCCAACACTAAAGCGGTAATTCCACCAGACGGGCTCAAAAGCGGAACAATTTATAGCACTACTCATACAGTTATAACTTGACTTATAGCAGCAACAGTATCAGTCAACACAGGCAACGGCCGGGTGCGCTATGCCCTCAGCTCCTTCAGTTTCTGTCTCAGCAGGTCAGTAACGGCACCTCCTGCTTTACGCCTGCCGGCAGTAGTAGAAGCGCCACTCCTTGGCCGCGCTGAACTGACTGACTCAGTCGAGACTGGAGTCAAGAGCCATCGTCAAGCAGGTGAATGTTCATCTGACTCAGTGGAAACGTTGGGGTAACTCACCACGAGAGACTGAGGTAGGCAGTGTTGCTTAATGTCCTCAGATGTCAGTTGACATATCAGCGGATCAAGTGCCATCGTAAGCACGGTGAATGTTCATCTGACTCAGTGGAAACGTTGGGGTAGGGTAACTCACCACGAGAGACTGAGGTAGGCAGTGTTGCTTAATGTCCTCAGATGTCACTGAGTTGACATATCAGGGACAAGCTGTGACCAATGCCGAAGCACGGTTCAATATAGCTTTACGTCCACGGAAACCAGAAGGCTCGTTAGGACGGACAGCTCAGGACGGCCACCTCGACTCTCACACAGCTCCTGAACTATGAGAGACTGAAGTAAGTAAGTAAACATGGTGCTTAACGTCCACAGAAACCGTACGGCTTATTAGGGACGGGGAGAAGGGGGGAAGAGGGAGATGATATACCTATCGCTACACTGTCACCACCAGAATGACTTCTGCATTAAGATGGGCAGCGATGAGAGCCATTTAAAAAAAAAAATGTTTCAGTAGGAAGTGATGAACAAAGTCACAAGCCGACAGTCCACAAACCACAACCTTTTTGAAGATAAAGGAGAGCCGAAGCGGTATCGAACCGAGGTCCTTCCGCTTACCAGCCTAACGCCTTACCGCTAGGCCAAACCGGCTCACAGACTGAGGGGTGGAACGTCTTCATATATATATCGGCTCAGTGTCCGACAGCGTATGTATTTCAGTTCAGATGTCTGTCCGACAGCGTAGGCGGCTGGCGCGGAGTGCCGGAACTGATCAGTGTTTCATCTGACTCAATGGAAACGTTGGGGGAACTTACCACGAGAGACTGACGCAGTGGAACGTCTTCATATATCGGCTCAGTGTCCGGCGACAGCGTATGTATTTTCACTGATACGTCTGTCCGACAGCGTAGGCGGCTGGCGCGGAGTGCCGGAACTGATCAGTGTTTCATCTGACTCAACGAGAGACTGACGCAGTGGAACGTCTTCATATATCGGCTCAGTGTCCGACACTGAGCGTATGTATTTTCATACGTCTGTCCGACAGTGTAGGCGGCTGGCGCGGAATGCCGGAACTGACGCAGCTGAACCGGTCACGTGTGCACCCTATGGCAGATGGAATAGGGATGGGCCGTTTCGGAGCACGTACCTGAGTAAGAGGCATGGTGCTCCGGCAACGCCGTCCACAGAAACCACAAGGCTTATCGGACGGAGAGAAAGGGGGGGGGGGGGGGGGATGGACTTGGGGGAAAGGGGAGACTGATACTGATATATATACCTATTGCTACACTGTCACGTCACCCAGTTCTACGAGTGAATGCCCCAGTACAGCCAAGACGACCCAGCACCCTGACCCCAGTATTGATCCGCAGGTGGACACATCTCATCTCTCCCCTCACCCCTCATTCCCCCTTTGTTCCAGCGACCTCATATCCCGATCCAAATATTGATCCGCAAGTGGACCAAGCTTTCTTCGCTCCCCATCCCCCCCGTCTCCCCCATGATCTAACTATGATATATCCAAGTCAAGCTTACTTTATAGATTGTCCCTAATATGCTTTTAGCATCTGAGGACATTAAACAAAAACTCAACAACATGTCACGTCAGCCACCATCACTGAGAAGTGACTGCTACATTCGGATGGGCAGCGATGACTGAGAGCTGTTTTAATGTTTCGGAGCACGTATTAAGTAAGTAAACATGGTGCTTAACGTCCACAGAAACCATAAGGCTTATTCAGTAGGGACGGGGAGAGTGGGGGGAAGGGGGTATGGAGGTGTGGGAAGAGGGAGAGTATATACCTATCCGGCTACACTGTCACCACCAGAATGACCTGCATTAAGATGGGCAGCGATGAGAGCCATTTCAAATGTTTCATTAATTGTAAGGGACAATGACACCGTGTCCACAAACCACAACTTTAGTGAAGAGAAAGGAGAGCCGAAGCGGTATCGAACCGAGGTCCTTCCGCTTACCAGCCTACCGCCTTACCGCTAGGCCAAACCGGCTCTCACTGAGGAGCGGCACGTATTGTTGTTTGTACACTGAGTAATATACTGACCTCCGCTCGGCGGCGACGGCAGGCTTACGCGCGGGTATTGTCATGTAGATGACACCGGCTGCGGAACCGTACATGTAAGTGTGCAAACGACACATCAGTGTCACGTCACAGTCGTGTCCCATAGTGTGTCAGTCAGTGTATGACTGGCGCGAAGCCATCTTAATTGCCACATGCTCTGACTGAGACTGCACAAGAAATGTCCCCAGATGGGCTCAGTCGCAGCCGCAGACCATGTGATTATTCGGGCAAGGCCCACGGCCGTACTGGGCTGGAAAAGACTAGTCAGCCGTGATGTCATAGCACGTGTCATTTCGATTAGACACGTGCGACGACTCATTATCTCACTTTTGTGCGCACTGAAGCGTGTCGGTCGTCGGGTACAGCACGCTACGTCTGTGCTTACTGTATACATCCACGCGCGCGGAGCGTGGAAAGGCTCCGTTGTACTTTGACCAACGGTCATGTTTGGCATGTTTGCCTTGCCGATCGGCTGCGACTGAGCCAGGCTCACACTGTCTCTGTATAATATCTTCTGTCACGCATTGACGTAGGCCTGCCGACCTCTTTTTGTACCTGATTTTAATCAGTATCGGCTATACACTGAGCATGGTCTCATCAAAGTTATCGTGAAACCTAATTTATGACAATCAAGCTTGTTGCGGATAGCGTCAAACCGTTGTACCTCCTCTAAACGGCTAAAACTGACATCATAGGAATGTGTGCCACGGAATGGGTTTGCGTTCGGAGGTGGAGTTACACTTGACCGACTTCTGAACAGACTCCACCTACTTTCCAGCCATTGGTTTAACCGTGAATATTGATTACTACGTCACGCATAGGAAATACGTTTGAGGCCCTGTAAGGGTTGCACGACTGTTATGGCGTCTTATCCAGCTGATCGAGTGCAGCTCTTTCATGGTGCACAGGCTTGCATCATCACAACAAAGAGCGAGAGTGCCTTTTAACTGAAAGTGCGGGATCGACACACATTAAAACATGTTCTAAAATGTCCTATGTGACATGGACGGTCATCAACTTGAGGGCGCTATGCAAAAACATACGAGGAAAAGTTGAAACTATAAACGGCTTCCTCGTTGCATTCTCCGACACGCAACCGAAACCCCGGGGAAGTCATGGTCGGGGTGAAATTCAGCTCACCACGAAATAATGTTACACCTAACTCAGATCCCCCCCCCCCCCCCCCCCCCCCCCCACCCTCTCTTACTGCAATTGTAATTTTGTTTTTAACTACCTGCAATAGATATATAATTTAGTTAATAAGTATACATGGTATTGGTGGGCTTTCGGTCCCGGGGAACAGATCGACCAAGCAGTTTGTGACCAAAAGATTAACGATAGGTACTCGCGGGAAGCAAATTTCACGGGTCACATTTTGTGTCTGTCGTCTGCTTCCCCAACGGTCAGCGTTTGCGTCCATCTGTCAGGATATAGGTCATACGCATTAATAGACCGTAGGACAGCATTCAACACAAGTCATACACTCCCATTACAGCGTCCAGACAAGACTTAAATATTATGTCTGGTCGTGCAGTTACTAGGTCACTAGGTATACTAGGTTTTGCCAAACGGATATGTATAACATTTATCTTCACGGGACTCCCACTCCATTGTCTGCTCAGTCACCTTGCACCTTGTCCAAAAAGTCAAGAAAACTTTTTATTTGGGTCAATGCGTTGAAAAGAACAACAAATCACCGAAAGAAATAATTGATTGGCGATAAACTGCTTCCGTCTGCTCGCCGTTTTAGAACAATGAAATGTGTGAAGAACAAGTTCAAGTACAATCTTTTCCCCAGTGCGACGCAAACTGGTGAACTGTATGTGCACTTTGTGTGTGTGTGATACTGTTAGATACTTTAACGACGGTCTTACATCAAGCTGTTTAACTGAGATGCATAGCATTTTAAAATTATTTATTGATTCGTTCCTCTGTGTGTGTGTGTGTGTGTGTGTGTGTGTGTGTGTGTTGTGCATGAGAAAAAGAAAGGGAACACAAGAGAACTTGAACTTGAAAACTTTATTTTACAAGGATTGTAGTTTAGGTTCAGTCAAAAACCTGTCTAACAGCTAGAGTCTTTGCTAAGCTGCTGATGAATAGATATAAAATTACAGGCATTATTTATGTACATATAGGCATGAATGAGTGAATGAAACATTATACATGAGAATTTCCACACAAAACATAGCATGCTCACAGCGCCAGATGAACACATGCCATACATCATTCAGTTACATATTATGAGCATATGATGAGCATATTATGAGCAAATGATGCAGCAAAACATCTGATCAGTTCATATGATTAGTATCGGAAGAGAAAGAGAGAGAGAGTGGGCTGGAAAGGGTTGGGGTGCCTGGAACCTCAATATAAAATAATACTGTTGTATTCTTGTGATAAAAGTTTTATATTGCCCCCCCCCCCCCTTTACTCCAGACATTTGCTTTTAATTATCTGAGTATGTATTACTGCTGTTAACTGTGATTGTACAATTATTATTCTTTATGTTAATTGTATCATTTTCAAACTTCAGATGAATGCAGTATGAAAAAAATATCTTATGCTAATTTTAAGAGTAAGAGTGCGTGTTGGGGGTGTAGCTTAGATTTATTTTATTTTAATTATCTCATTATTTAGGCTGTTTTGCTAGCACATGTACTGCGTGCACGTAAGGGTGTGTTTCTGTGTTGAAACCTTTTAATTTGTACTTTGTTATTATAGCTATGTGCAATCTTTTACTAGTTTTAGGCTAATTTATGCCTGCTTTGTGTGTGTGTATGCATGCATGTCTGTGTGTGTGTGTGGGGGGGTAGAGGGGGGGTAGAGGGGGGGTAGAGAGGGAGGCTGTGTGTGTGTGTGTGTGTGTGTGTGTGTGTGGGGGGTGTGTGAAGGAATAGGATGAAAATAGTGATCATTATATTTGTGCCTTGTAATGTATTATATACCAATTGTATGTGTGATGATATTTTACATCACAATTACATAAGTTATTAATATATCTATATTCTGTTTAAATAATGCTTGTGTATGTTAATGCTTAGACTGATTCATTTCTTTAATATAAAAAGGGTAGATATACAATTGCAAAATAAGCAACCTTCTCAAAAATTTGTGGTCTACTCACAAAATACATATTAACTGACCCTTGCAATACAATATGCATTATCTAAACACTTTTCTTGTTATGCCAGGACCAAAACATAGGGCATTCCAAGGTGCAAAATAAAAAGTGCTAGCTTAATGTTTTGGTGACACGCTCACGTGCATGCGTGCATGTGTGTGTGTGAGTGTGTGTGATTTTTTGGGGTGTGTGCATTGAGAGTTGTATCCTAAACAGGTACATTTAAGGCAGACATTTAAGGTGTGTGTGTGTCCCTCAACATACAGGTTGGCTGATTTATTAACTCAAACTTTTAGAAAATAATTTTGAGACTATTCAGTAAGAAAAGAAGATAAAATTGAATGACAATTGTAACTGTTGATATTTTATGTTCAAATTTCTCAGATCTACATATATAATTATTTATTCAGCATCTTCAAAATTTTCCTTTTGGATTTGTTTTTAAAAATAAAAAAATCAGTTGTTTCCAATTTTATTTATTCACATTAAAAAAAAGAAGAATTATCTTCATCCTTGTTTTTGATCTCTCCCTAAACTGCTGCTGTTGCTGATGATGTGGGGCTTCATGTCCTCGGATGTCGGGTTGACATATTAGGGACAAACTGTAATCCCTAAACTGCTGCTGTTCATACAAAAAATAATGTATTCATCATTATAAATTTGTGTGGTTTGTGCATATTCTTATTCTGGGATTTTTTCATTTATATGTTTTACATTAATTTTGTAACTGAAGATTTCTGATTTTTTTATTGTTAATTGTGTGTGTGTGTCCCTCATCTTTTAACTGCCTGGGTATTCAAAGGTCCAGGGTTGAACTTGAATACAGAGATTTTTCACTAAGTCCTCGGGGAACCAGATTGTACCAACTTGCATTGATCTCCCCTAACTTCCGGTTCGAAAGACCCAAAATGGCTGACGACGAGGACTTCGGTGATGAGTAAGTGATTAAGTTTGAAAATGTTGGCTTTTGGGTGTAAGGATAACGTTTAATATGGGAAAATTTCCATTCTCCCCTTCCAACACCTACATTCTAACTTAAGTCTTAACCCAGTCCCTTTATCAGGGTCCGTGCTGTTGGCATTGAATGATATTTTTCATGAGAACAGAAATGCCCCGCGTGTTACTGTTAGTACTAACTTATCAATATTATGGAAAGAATCGTGGTAGGTTTGGGGAGAGGGAAGCATGAGAAAGTAAATTCTGCTCGTTGAAGTCACCAAAGTGCCCACTAACCATTTATAACTGGCTCTCTAACCAGTGTGGAAAGGATGGGCCGGTGTCAGTTCCTCGAAGAAAAAGTTGATCTGAAATTTAAGTCATTGTTGACAAAGGAGCGAACGCAGTGAAACGTGGACGAAAATTCCCAGTTCAGTGCCCTGGGACTGGGGGAGGAGTTTTGAGTGGAAACTGATTAGGGATATATATATTTATGCTAGTCTATTAAAAGTATCATTACAATATTAACTAGCAGTTGTTAGAACTTAGACTGCCATACATGTGTGTATTTTGTGGAACTAGATTGTAACGGGTATTTGAGTGGGCAATTGCCTGAACTGGACACTGATCAATTAGAAGTGGTGTATGGTTATGGTTTATTAATTGCATGTTTGTTTAAATGCTTTTGTCACTAGTTATTTAAATGGTGCAATGCGCTTAACTTGGTGTAGATAATAGCACTTTATGATAATTATCCATCATTATTATTAATTCATCCGGTCCAGAAAAGTACAATTGTGTTTATATGATATGTTTGTTGCTGAAATTATTTCTTTTTTTCAGCTTTGATGAGGGGCCTGATGACATTGATGATGAGGAAGCTCTTGACGAACCTATTGAAAATGAGGTAGGGAAATGTTCCTTCAAAGGAACTAGCTTTAATTAACTTCTGAAGTGCTTTGAAGGGGTGAAAAAAAAACATGATCTGCAGTAAAAATGTTGCAGCTGAAAGTACCATTGATTTAATATTGATTGATATTTTTGTGTGTGCTGACGTTCTTTAGAAAGAACAACAACAAACAAACAAACAAAATCAGGGAAGGAGCAGGTTCTCTCCAGTCTCTCCAAGATTTTGTCTTGTAGAAATCTGTAACAATTTGTCAGTTTGAATTTAATAGACTGACACAAATAAATGAAAAAGGTTATCTCCTACCTAGCCCATTTTAGTTTTTTGTCTTGTTATCATAAACACAAGGGTTTAAAACAAATCTGTGATGTATCCATAATGATGCTAATTGTAGTTTGTGCATTGATAATATTAATAAGAAGCAGTGCCAGCTTTTCGTTGTTTTTGGAAGTATTGACTGGAGATTCCAAGATTCACATGAATATACGTCTGTCACTCTGTGTATGTGTCACTGGGTGTTTCAGGGAGAGGAGAAGATGGAAGTCATTACAGAGAGTCAACCTGGCTTGGTTGATCCTTCAAAACGCATCACCACCAAGTACATGACTAAATATGAACGCGCAAGAGTATTGGGGACACGAGCTTTGCAAATAGCGTAAGTGTTGTTTGAACTGTGTTTTGTTCATTTGTCACAGTCAGTGTCATCATTTAAAAAACGCAATGCTTGAATTTTTGTTTAGATTTCTTCTTCCTCATAGATGAAACTTGTTTTGAGATGGCTAGTTCCTTTAATAATCTGTTACATTTTGCACGCAGGAAATTTGTCATATGAATAAGCTAAAAATTGACATGATATTAGCATGTCTCTAGCGCCTTCTTTTGCTTATTGATACATGAATAAATTAATAATAATTTTGTGAGTTAATCTAGATGTTTAAATCGCCCTGATATAACCGTACCGGTTGACTGGGCGTAAAGCACCAACTTACTTACTTACTTGATTTTTAAATAGGGTATCTTGAAGACCTGTCATATATAATTATTTTTTCAGCACATACATTTATTTGTATTTGTCAAATATGAGAATATATCATCAGTGGACTTGAGAGACATATTATTTCAGCACATTAATTTTTTTCTGTTTGTCTAATAGAATAATTTATGTCAACATCAGTGGACTTGGTTGAATAGCATGCAACAAGGACTCAGTTTGTGTTTAATACGTGGCTGTCTTGGTGCACATTCTTTGACTCTCATCTTAAATGTGTCTTCAGCATGTGTGCCCCAGTGATGGTGGAGCTGGAAGGAGAAACAGACCCTCTGCAGATTGCCATGAAAGAACTGAAGTAAGTGCCTGTACTTGTGTGTATGGACTTCACTTCAGTCTTTATTGAAACTACTTCCAGTCCCATGCGATTGCAGGTTACTTCAAAATGAATTGTAGGTAGGGGTGGGAGGACAGCTTGCAAGCACTGCAAGATTTTTTTTCTGTCCAGATTAGTATGTACACATTGGTTTGCCAGGTTAGAAAGTCCTGATTTTGGCACATACACATCTTTAGATTGTAATAAGCCACAGTGAAATATTTTAAATACTTGGAACAGAGTCCAACTTTCTCCTAGGTTATTGTTAGACACAGCAGGATTAGGAAGGAGCACGTAACTGCATGCTTTTTTTCCTGTCTAAATCAACATGTGCACTGGTTTGGCTGGGTAGATACGTCCTGATTTTTGTCACATACATGTGTTTAAAATTTCAAAAAGACATGGTGGAATATTTTAAATACTTTGACTTGCTAAAGGTCATTTTGATTAACTCACAAAATTCTTTCCACTGAAGTTTTAATGTTGATTCTGCTACCATTTGAACTGCTGATGTGTACACTCAATCTCAGCCACCAAGTCCCACAGGTGAGATTTTTGGTGGGAGCATTGAATGACTGGCTGAAACAGTTCAGTTAGCTGCCTTTGGTCATTTTTTTCTCTCCATCTGGGTAAGGCAGAGCACATGATGGTTTTGATGTCAGCAAAGATACATGAATTACAGAGATTCTTGTGTCAAGCGTTTGAACACAGCTTGCAAGACCCAAAAAGTGATGTGCATAGACGTGAAGATTGTAAGCCAAGAAATAATTATTTTTGGGGTTGTTCACAGGGCCAGAAAGATTCCCTTCATCATCCGCAGATACCTGCCAGATGGCAGTTTTGAGGACTGGGCACTGGACGAACTCCTGATCACCGACTAATGCTGGATGGGTGCTTTTAATTCCCATGATTGAACTACTTGTTGAAAAGAAAAAAAGGGGCTTGTACCAGCTCAGGATAGATGACTTGCTCTAAAACTAGATTCCATGGCAGTCAAATTTTTACTGTTAGACTGGACACATTGACAGCCTTGGATTTTGTTTCTGCTGTAAGATTGGGGGTGGGGGGGGGGGGGGGGGGTAGTTTGCTTTGCCTGTCAACTACACAGGATTATATGGGGGGGGGGGGGGGGGGGGGGAATAAGAATTCACATTTTTAAGAGTCATTATTGAATACATCTTTTTGTAAATACTCACAGATTTCATTTAAAAAAAAAATCGTTTCATTCATGTGAAATAAATTTTGCGTTCTTTCAAACCTTGTACGAGTTGAGTCTGAGTGGTTCATGAGTGTGTTTTATGCTGCTTGAAGGCGTCCTCGGCGACATCTGGACAAAGTACACATCACTTACGGCTCTGAACAGCAAAATATTCAACCCCAGGTCTGCAGTGCTAACCTGATGTGGACATTCAGATGACGTCAGTGTAGAAACCAGCAAACCCCTAGGTCATTCTTTTTCAGTTTTTTTTTTTTTTTTTTTTTTTTTAACACATTAAAAGGTGAAGCTGCAAGTTTGATTCCAACTCCCTGTTTGAATACTATTACTGTATAGGGGATACTATTACTATATAGGGGCCAGGACAGCTCAGTTGGTAGAGTGTCAGATTGAAAAGCCAGGCACAATACTGACTTGGGTTCAAGTCCCCTGGTGTGGCAAGGGATTTTTTCCCAAGCCCCCATATGCAATCGCATGCATCAACATATGTGCACAGGTTAAAAAAAACTAAGTACTGGCAGCCATACAATTGTTTGGTCACACAAAATACTGCATACACTGATGGGAATTGGTAGCACTGCTCTTGTGGCTGCTGTGCCCCATAAGGCAACCAAAATTTGCCTCAAGGGACAGTGAAGTACTAAAAAAAAAGGAAAGATGCTGTCCCAACGGGTTATGTTCCAACACTCGGATGCACTGTTTTTTCTACAGCTCAACTTGCCCTTCCTGTCACACATACGCACACACATACAAAAAACATAAGTCTAGAGAAAAACTGACATTTATATTTTTGTTTCTCTTGAATTGGTTATCCACGCTGATGGCAGTATCCTCTGCCAATGACTGTTGGTAATACAGAAAATCATACCATTGCAAGATCAAAAAATTTCATATCACTTACAACAGTCTGTTGTAAGAATAAGACACATTCAAAATAGCAAACTGATGACAGTTACGCAACTGCACAGAACTAGCCATCTGTGTAGAGGATGCAAACACACTCACGATCTCGTTCATTTCTAAAACTTAATAGTGGTGACATTCACAGTAATTTACAAAAGTGTGGCTAAGTCCATCCACAGAGGGGTCATTCTGGCTCTAGCTCTCGCAGCATTTTTTTTACACTTCATTCAGCCCAGACATCGTTTACACAATTCTCATAGTACATTAATATACACACACCTGTAAATCAAATATCACATATTTTCAGTCACACTTGTCTTCCATGCTCATTTCAAAGGGTCAGTCCCATTCATTCTCAAGTCACAAAGAATCAGCGGAGAAGATGACAAACAAGTGTAACTGCATGTATGCCTTTTTCAGTTTTCAAAGCGTTGGTTATCTAGATCTCTTCTGCTGTTTTTTTTTGGGGGGTGGGTGGGTGGATGGGAAGGCAATATACTGACATGAACTGACACAAATGTATGTAAAAACAAGGCTAATTCTTTGTCTGAAAGTTACAAAGAGTTGAAGTTCACTGTATAATGCAGATTTGTGAAATGCATGTGCTGATAAACTAAGAAGCTAACAGTTCAACAAGAAGAGCAATGAGTCTAGGTCACCACACCAAGTATGAATGCGTGAAGCTTCATAGAGGTTATTCCATTTTGTACCATGCACAGTTTCAAACATCTTGCTTAAACAGTGTTGGAGATCATCGTCCAGGTTATGTGAAGGCAAGAACTGCATTAATCATCTGCCATAATTATATACGTTGAAGTTATTTAAAGCATTCAACATTCATCATTAAAAGTCCTTGTGTGATATTACACAAAGTTTTAACTCAACTGGATATGGTTAATAACAGCTCATCAAGAAAATACAACTTCAGTTTAATTTTCCAAACACTGCTGTGATCCTGAAATTTGACCAACCTCATTAAAACCAATACAAAATTGCAAAGCACAACACAGGTTACAATTTTGTTTAATTCAATCAATCTCATTTAAATAGCCTCCAAGAAAAAGCCCAACATTTTTGTCATGCACAGCCTCACAACCAGACAGAAGATAAACACTCACCATTGCATAGACTTGCATGAATTTTCATGGCCATCAACTGTTTTGTTTGTCCTTGTACAAGCTAGTACATACTTGAGTGTACCATCTGCTTTTTCTGATGTCCAAAAGGTATGAGGTAAATGCCCCCAAACTGAAAAAGCACCCACCTCTTGTTCCTTGTTTACACTGTTGTGCACTCCCTTTGTGCCTGTCTCATGTGACAATTGTTCACAAGCTACAGTGCGGAACTATGGTGCACTTTGGGAGCTTTCTTTTTATATGCCACCATTCAAACTGATACAATCTGAACTGAAACTAGAGTGAACATACAAGCAGTTAGTTGCTGATGCAAAATATTCAGAGAAACAATCACCGGCAAGCTTTCCACTCTACCTTGTTGGTAACAACCACAAACGATGTTTTCCGTTAGTGATTCTACCAGCATTAGCTCCCGCTAGCATATTTTAGCAAGATCTATGTGTGTAACAGCACTGATGCCATTCCTAACAACACTTGCCACACCTCCAGTAATAATCATAATAATCTGTACAGTTGACAGGCAAGGGTGAAAAGTAATGACATGCACTAGTTTGTTGTCACAAACAGTGGCTTAAAAGCAGTACTTCAGACAAAGACATTTTAGTAATTAAATTCCACTGGGCATGGGTGAAAATGCCGGGCAATAACCGGCAGTCTGTATAGCATGTCCCTCATCCCGATCAAACCATAGCCCCCCCCCCCCCCACCTAAAAAAATACACACCAACAAAACCATATCTCCCTTTGCTATCATGTCACAAAAGGGATACAGTAGAAGTGTATGCAGCCACAGCCTGCCTCGGGGGGGGGGGGGGGGGGGGGGGGGGCGGGGGGCTGCAGAGTGTATCCAACCCAAGAATCGACCATGGGGCTGGTTGTTTACATCTTGATTTGTCAAGAGTTGTAGACCACATGCATGAAGTCTGAGCCCTACAGCCACACGAAGCCTTTACCACATGGCCCTGAACAATCTGAAGCTCACCGCTTCTCTCAGCCTTGCCAGAGGAAAGTACACTCTGCATGTGCCCCACAACATGCTAAGTTTAACGGGGAGGGTTCTTGGATTCTAGTGGTGTCCCGTCCACCACACAGGGCCACTGGTAGGGGAGAGAATCTGTCAACTCCACAATGGGTGCATAGTCCCTTCATTCACAGGCACCGCCTCATTCACAGTCCCTGCATTTACTCGACATCATTCACAGGCATGACACTATCCATCTCATGGTGTACATTCATTCCAGTCTGCTCCACAATCATGATGCACCGCCATCAGTCACTCCTCCACAACATCCCTAAAGTCTACTGACAAGTGTACTTTAAGTGCACAAAAAAAATTCAACAACAAATCGTGTTGTAAAGAGAGCGGAAAAAAACAAAAAGTCCAAAAGTGGTACAAGAGGTTGCAGTAGTCAAATTGTTGGTGGGCTGATGAGAATAAATAAATAACATTCCATTCAAAAATAAAATCAGCCAATGGTAGCAAACTGATATCAGTTGAGTTTAAAAAAAATGGTAGCACTCTTCTCTACAAGGCAAAAATCTGTTACAGTTTTGTGTGTGCTTTGAAAAAAAAAAAGAAAAAAAAAAGGGAGCATAAACAAAAGTGAAGCCAATACATTGCTCAAACAATTCTAAAGAGAGATCATGTCACAGGTTTCCGACCCAGCCGCTTCTTTTTCTTCCCTCTCCAAAACACTCATGCCATCCGCATGAGACAAATGCTAATAAATATGATGCTCACTGAAAATGTATCAGTGTGCACTTTTCTGACCATCTGCCTTGCCATGATCATTGCTTCCAACCAACAGTTTCTCTATACCTCAACTCTGATGAAAGAAAAGGTGCAAGCAAAAGCAGGCTGAACAAAACAGAAGCCACTTCAAACCACAGCTGAAGCCAAGCTTTTCACAGCCTGTGCAAACAGTTTCTGTACACAGCTCATCAGCTTCTGCCAACCAATACCTACCCTACCTACCTAACAGTAGCACACAGAGGTAATGATACTGAAGCACCCAGAGCAAAGAACTTTGGACATTCATTGCCACTCTTTCCCCACTGTAACAAGGAGGAATCTGCCGCAGTTCTGTGCGATGCCCTGCAGCCGGCATCATGGTTGATGAGGAGGAAGAGAAACAGTATATATGGGGGCAGTACGGCTGTCGGCATAAGCTCTGTCTGCGTTTTAACTCTGCAAAACAACAACCACAAGGTGTTGTGTGAAATGGACACACACTCTTTGAGTAAACACTTCAAACCTTGTCCAGCAAAACTGAGTCACGTCAGACCAACTGATCTGTCCAACTCGCTTTGCCCAGACCTTCAGCCCCGACGATGTGAACTAAGCAATCAAATTTTGACACACACACACGCATGCACGCACACACCAAACTGAGATGACACTCCACCACTGATGTAGACCATTGCTCCTAACATTAATGTACATCTGCTGCAGTGAGACTTGGAAAGGTCCTAGCGCGTTGAGCTGTGGTTAAGCCATGTAGATGAAGAGGTTTATGTTATCCTCATCGCGCCGCATGTACTTGTGTTCTATCAACCACTCAATCTGCTCCTTGATCAGCTTCTTGGAGGGCAGGAACATGTTCTTCAGGATCTCCACCAGCTCCGTCTGCAGCGCTGCGTTGGTGATCCTCTTGCGCATTTTCATGATCTTCACTATGGCCTCCTGCCACAACAAAGCAACACACACGTTCACAAAAATTCAAAATTTGTGAGGTTGGAGAAAGAAAGCCTTTAGATATATGAAAGGATCTGACACACTGCACTAGATATATGAAAGAATCTGACACACTGCACTATGTCATAACTCTTTTTTAAGCTACAGCGTTATAAAAACCTCATTAACCATAAAAACCTCATTCAATAAGTGCGCAAAATGTGAAGTCAAATATTTGGTAAGTAGAAACAGTTATGCAGAACTAAAAGCAAAGCAGACTGCATGTGGCTGCAACTCAAAATGACGCAAGATGTACCTGGAGCAACTATCAGCCAATCTATGTCTGTACCTTTTTTTTTAACATTATGTATGCATAAGCTGTACATGTATATTTGTATATATGTAGAATTATGGGGTAGGCGAGAGAATATGTGGGGGTCAAAATATTTTTCATTTTTCAAATTTTATTACATATGCTTTTTGTTACCTGGACACGTAGAATACGTAGCTGCATGATCCCCTCATTGTCTTCCTCTTTGCTCTTCTCCGTTGACAGCTGCAATCGGCCAATCAGGTTCAGCTTGCCTCTCTTCTGCACCTTCCCATTCTTGCTGTAATTTCACACAAAAATATCTTTGTACCATGAACCAACAGTTCCTTTGAACAGTTCTAAACACCTAGCTGAAAGCAAAATAACCTCTCTTTTTTTGGACAAAATACTTTTAACACCACTGCAAAAAATGCCCCCCACCTCCCTCCTCCCAACCCCCCTTCCCCCATTAAAAAAGGAAGGCACTTCCCTCTCCGTATGTTTACATCTTCCATGTCTCCAGACGGGCAACTTACACTAAAACAAAAATCACATTAATAGGCACTCCCATTAATAGGCACTTTCTTTCTAGTTCAGTTCAATGTGCTGTCAGACAGGAAGTTGTGAAGACTGTTGCTGGAGGGGGCAGACAAAGCGGGAACACACAGGGAAACCAGAGTACTTGGAGAAAATCCCTGGCAACCACCACTCCCAAAAATCAGCATGAAGTACATGTCTAGAAATTAAAAAGAAATCAACCACCCCTCCCCGACGGGAGCTGAAACCTCTCCCTCCAGCAATGGCGGCAAGTTCATGGGACCGGAAAGCACTGGCTCTCAGCACTCCTGCCAGAAGAGTAGCGCTGAATACTGCCATCAGCGATGCAGGTACAGTATGTACAGATACATCCCCAAATGGACAGACACCACTCAACTCACATGAGGGCAAACTCCTGATTGACCCAGAACATGGTTCCGTCATGGATGTCTTTGGGGCCTTTCACTTCCGCGTCTACCAGCAACACCTGTCTTTTGATTTTGGGGAAGAAGAGGAGAGACTGGAACACACACAAAAAATAAAAATAAAATAAAACAGTAGTTTATTTGAGAAGTATGAATGGCACACTGTCACAAATAGCAATGTGTGTGTACATAACAAATGACATGTGGAGGTGCCATTTAAAAAACAAACAAATTTTCTCTCCCCACCCCCACCAAAAAAAAAGATCAAAAGGGTGCAGACACCATGCATACACAGACACCACCATGCACTGCATTAACACAGGGTGACCTACCAGCAGCGTCCTTCGCAGCTCAGCGTCAGGGAGCTCAGTGGCCAGACGTAGACTTTCATATGACAGCTTCTCCCGCGGCCGTTGATTCCAAGCAAACAGCACAGCCATTTGGAAAGTGGTGATTTCCAGGTCAAAGCGACCCATATCATTGCAGAAATTTATCTGAGAAAATGAAAGAACAGTAAAATCAAAAGATGGTCACAGTATCACAGCAAAAGACAACTCTACTACAAAAAAACAACTCCACATTTTTGGACTCTTTTCATATTAACTGACTGAAACCATATCCAGGATCAGCCCTTTTTTCAGACTATGTTTTCTTTTCTTATGACGTACAGGGAGGCCCTAACTTTAAACCTTTCCTGTCCATGTGGAAAAAATGCAGACAACAAAGATCCTTAAATGCATGATAAAAAAATAGCAACTTCATCCTCTTTCTAGTAAGCAAGCTGCCCCCCCCCCCCAACACACACACAAAAACAACCACAACAAAAAACAAAACCCAGAAAATAACCACCAAGAATCAGTTCTGGATCTAACAAGAAGCAAACTTGGAGTTAAGACCACGAAATGGTTAGCCGCACACACAAAACCTCACAACTCGCAGCCTGTCCCAAATGCAACAAGAGCAGAGAGAAAGAGAAAAAGGATGCAGACAAATTGCTCACAATGCCGTTTGACATGAGATGGTGCCACTGCAGCTTGCGGCCAGAGTGCTTAATTCTGTAGAACTCCTCCACCTGTGGGATGTAATCTTCCAGCTCCATTGGCAGCGTCACAGATACACGCTCACTCGTCCGTGCCCAAGCACCAGCATTCAAGATTTTTATGTTTATCGCATCTGCAACATGGTATCCCTCAAATAAAGCTTTGCCCCCCAAATCCTTCAAATGCGACTATAGCTGAAGTCCCCTTGCATGTATATATGCATGCAAAAAAGATTACAAATGTACGTCAAAGATTCTGTAGTCCATGCAAAAGTTTGGTGGATTACCCAAAGCAAAAAAGATAGCAAAAAAGAATACATATGTACGTCAAAGATTCTGTAGTCCATGCAAGAGTTTGGTGGATTACCTGAATAACCCAGCATGCATTACAGAGTGTCAAGAGCCTTCAAGTTCAACACTATACAGAAGTTAGACACTATATGGAAGAAAAAATTGAAGAGCAGCAAAGAAGAGTGGTTGAAGGATAAATTTAAGAGCAGCAAAGGATGGTGGTTGAAGGATAATTTTACGAGCAGCAAAGGATGGTGGTTGAAGGATAAATTTAAGAACAGCAAAGGATGGTGGTTGAGGGATAAACTAAAGAGCAGCAAAAGACGGTAGTTGAAGGATAAATTTAATAGCGACAAAGGATGGCAGTTGAAGGATACATGTAAGAGCAGCAAAGGATGGTGGCTGAAGGATAAATTTAAGAGCAACAAAAGATGGCAGTTGAAGGATACATGTAAGAGCAGCAAAGGATGGTGGCTGAAGGATAAATTTAAGAGCAACAAAAGATGGCAGCTGAAGGATACATGTAAGAGCAGCAAATGATGGCGGTTGAAGGATAAATTTACTAGCAACAAAAGATGGTAGTTTAAAGATCAATTTAAGAGCAGCAAAGGATGGTGGCTGAAGGATAAATTTAATAGCAACAAAGGATGGCAGTTGAAGAATAAATAGAAATTTAATAGCGACAAAGGATGGCAGTTGAACGATAAATTTAAGAGTGACAAAGCTGCCGGTTGAAGGATACATTTAAGAGCAGCAATGGTTGGCCATTGAAGGATAAATTTAAGAGTGACAAAGGATGGTGGTTGAAAGATACATTTAAGAGCAGCAAAGGATGGCGGTTGAAGGATAAATTTAAGAACATCAATGTTTGGCCGTTGAAGAATAAATTTAAGAGTGACAAAGGATGGTGGCTGAAAGATATCCCTGTGTTAGAGAAGCTGTAACCCCCATGGTGACCATGACTCCACAGACCTGGGCATAATCCAGTGGAAGGAAACAATGAGATCATCATCACAATAAATGCATTTCTAATGCGCTGAATCCCTATGTCATACATGTGTGAGGCTCAAAGCACTATACATAGAACATTACAGTAAGAAACAATCTAATTAATAATGCATCATATTTACTCCAAATGTCTTTCATAACTTGTCCGTTCATAAAAATTATAATACATAAAAATCCATTCTGGAAGTAAATTTCAAGTTCAAAATAACTATTCAAACTGTATCAAGCCTCTGGATGAAAAGAAGCGAAACTTGGAGAAACTGGTAACTTTTCTTGTGGAACTGACATAAAAACTCTGGACTGTGTTCACAGGCACTAGCACTGAAACCACTTCACACACTGACAGAAATATTTCCAAACAGGTTCTTCATGATATAAGGAGATTATGTACTGCCTGAAGCAAGGCTTTAGCTGGGCAGTTCCACAGCCCAAGATTTCACCATAAATCCATGCCACCGTATCACATCTACCCCCAGCACTTGGTTGCAGCTGTTCTATTCTGTTGTTTTAAACAACGCATTCCTCCAAAGATGGCAGTATTCCACACCTTCCAGTATTCAAATTACACATAATCCCCACCATTCCTTACACACACACAAATCCCTACAGCAAACCAAAGTAAATCTTGCTTAACTGATTTAATCACAGAAGAGCAAGCTAGTTCTTGGATTTTAATATCCCATTAACTGCACAGGGTTACCTCAGGATGATACAAGAAAAATAGTGTAATGGTATAAAGACTGAGCTGTTCAAAGCTGTTAGTTAGTTTTCTTGGATTTTAATATCCTGTTGACTGCATAGTGCATAGTAGTCACCTTGAGACAAATCACATGTTCAAAATTCTTTTTAGTTTTACACCACTTAAAAAACCAAGTCACTATATCAGTATCACAAGAATGTCTAATTCACTGTCACAACATTCAAAACAACCATCTACTGATCTAGCCATCTATCAATGCACAATAACACATGTTTCAGTATCTATTCATATACCACAGGCGCCTGCTTAAATCACTTGTTACTTTGACTGAGCACGGTAACCTATTTTAGTTTTTACTCTACACAGGGAAAACTATTTGCCAAAGGTAACACAGTTAAAAAGTACGAAGAGGATTTGGAAAAATTGCAGGCAAGTGGACCAGAAAAGGTAGAAATTAAGACACAGAAGAAATTCCTAGAAGCATGTGTGGCTATATTCTGACCTACTCCAGGCTTTAAAGGGAGAACTCTTGTCAGCTCTGGGTTCTTAACAGATGGGACCTTGATTTGAGTCCACAGTACCCCACTGCAGGGTCAAAGACATAAATGTTTCTGTGAGACTGGAATAATAATAATAATAACAATGAATAGACCACTCCACAACGCACCGCTTCCAGCCGTAAGCTCCGCCCCTTTTGGGGAGTCTGGCAAGCGACCCGAAAAGATGTCTGCAGCCGAATCCAAAAGTACTTTCGATCTCTTGCCAGAAGACCTGTCGCTGTTGTGTTCTGGTCAAAAGCCCGTCTATTTTAAAATAGAAAGGCTTTGGCTTTGGTGAGAGAAAACTCACCCAAAGGTCAAAGCGGTCTTTTGAGACACAGGACCCTGTGTTAATAATATAACTGGTCTGCAGTTAGTCTTATCATGCCCTCCTTGGTCAGATGGGAAAGGGAAGGGACAGTTTACGTCCCAGGGAGGGTGAAATGGGTTCCAGCTTGCCAAAGCAATTAGTAACCCAAACAGACACTTCCAGCCTCTCTCCTGCAGTGGTCCAGGTTTTGCCAAGACCAAAGCCCAGATGGTCAAGACCTCTGACAGTTGGGAGTGCCAGATTACACCCCCCTCTACACAGAACAGTTAGAAACTAGCGAACTCCAACTCCGGCCTAATAGTGGAGAGAAGCAGCAACACAAGAGGGGATGGCAGACGGCAGTGTTACTTCTATATCTGTGACAGTGCAGAGTTATAGCCACAGGGATTTGGGTTAATTTTTGTGTTGCTTCTGTTATTTGTAGATTTCTTCATGTGTTAGTTTAGTAGAATTAATGAAATTTTTAATGTCAGAAACTTAGGCTAACTATGACAGATCACTTTCTACAAGTTACTCCAGACCTGCAAGAGAAATATATCATTGAAAGCACCATGCCTTTGATAAGTGATACAGTAAAACGTTTGGCCACCACTCGGTCATTTATTATACATGCTGTTTATATTTACTTAGAAACTGGAACTGAACTTGTGACATATTATTATCATTGTGAGCACACTTAACGTTGGATACTTTTCCCTGTGGAATGTCACTGTCAAGTTGGATTTTACTGTATAACAAGTGTCAGAACAGGTAGGATATTTCACTGATTTAGCCGGCATGCCACACAGTATAGTGTGCGTGTGTGTGTGTGAATGTGTGTGTGTGTGTGTGTGTGTGTGTCTCCCTGGGTTTTAGTGTGGTTGTGTGTCTGTAAATGCTCCGTCTGTCTGCCTGTCTGTCTGTCTCTGTTTCACAGTATGCCAGTCGATCGGTGTATGGCAGTATGTCTACCTGTCACAGTTTATGCAGCAGTTATTGGTAGTCTGCATGAGCATGCCTCCACATTTTGGTTTTGGTTTTACTAGAGCCGTGTAGAGAATTATTGACAGAATTAAAAGCACTTTATTTTCAGCCAAAACTCTCTCGTTACTGCTTAGTTCCTCAATATAATATATTCAGTGTAACGAGCATCTAAATGTGAGTAGTATGCCATGAATTATATACCACTGAAAACCTCCTCTGAATTTTAAGATTTTTCACCGTTTAAAGTTACCATTACTCATTTCCTCACTGGGGCATTAGTTTGCTCTGGGCTGGAAACTAAGAGTGCCAGGCGGGCGCTACCGTGCGCGTGCGCACGCACCCACCCATACACACTATTATTAAACCAATAATGCAATGTTCCAAGTGAATGAACAATATTTTGGCCGTTATATGGCACGTATTTTGTGTTTAGCCATGTAGTCCTACATCAATAATTATGCTTCCACCACATGTACACAATCATTGACTTTGACAGCTTACAAAAGAGAAAACCAAACGCATGCATAAATTAACTGGATCATACGTTTTGTACTAAGGCTGACATATCTTGGAACACACGTAGTAGTTCTTTGTTATCACGCTCGGGTTTAGTTGATCATGGGGTCGACCACAGCCTTGATCCAAGCTTTGCAATCTTTCAGCATTGTTACTGGCTTCGGAAGCGGCTAGAATGTGACACCTGCACATTTGTCAGGGTATCGTTCTTCTGACTACACTGGCCATAGCAACAATTCCGTTTTCCTGGTTTCTTTTCTGCCATGTCGAACACTGCCAACTGACCACTTGCAGTGTCTGGCACGAAAGGTTGCCAGACCGTTTTAGGCCTTGTAAAAACACACAGGCACCTCATTATGCTGTGGCACGTGATTGGCTGAAATCTAAGGGTGTGTCTGCTTTGACTGACAGGAGTGGAGTCGTCTATTAAGTTTACACTGGGTCTATTCCAATAATCATAGGAGCTCCTAGCACTCAACATGTCAATCCTGCAGACATGAATAGCAAGTTACTGTAATGAAATTGACATAAATAAAACTTTTTAAGGACATTACAGGAGCACACACAAAATCAGTAACTTCAAAACCTCATGCAGGGTTTCCACTAGGACTGTTAACAACTGTTTTTTTGCTGAAAATGAAGCAGTTTCTGTTGAGATGTGAAAGTGGTCACAATGGTGCCTTTGGTCCCAGTCATATATTTACTTCAGCAGCTGCAAAATCCTGAAGAACTAAAGACAGACATGACCCATGCAGGTCCATCTGTCATTTTGAATTACTGAAGTCCTAAGCATTGCTGACGCTTTCTGTTTTTAATGGCAAGGATTGCAATGTTGCTTTTTTTGCGATTTTTTTTATTTCTTCATCAGTTTTCCCAAACTACAAAGAACCACAGTACTTAAGTCTTGTGATCACACAAGCCAGAACAATTTCTTCCCCCAACTCTTCCAATTTAATTTTGCTCAGGATATATGACCTTGCAGAAGAATCCAATGGGCAGAGTTTGATCAAGGCATTAGGTTAAGGTATGCCATGGTGCCTAATTCTCAGCAGGAAGGGGGTTCCACTACCAAACATGCAGAGACTTGCTTCAGCTTTGACCATGACACTACTGGAATGATCACAACCATGCCGCGGTTTTGCTGATCATCAGCCACTCCAAGGCATTCACGATGTGTGAGTGGTCATCACCCGAAAGCTTAACCCTCTCCCTTCTCTTATATCAAATGCTGTCCAAGGCAAAGTGTTTCCCCATCTGCCAGAAAGATGTCATAATAAGGCATCCTGCTCAAATTCTGATTGTTCATGCATACCTGGGGGAGACAAAGTTTTAAAAAATGAATGTTTCTGGCTGGCTTAACCTTTCTGCAAGACTCCTTTGTGAAGGAATTGCATCAGCAGCACAGACTCATTGGCAGGTAAAGGGTTAAACCAAGGAGGCTGGTCAGACAAACAAGTTCTTCAAAGCCCTCCACAACCAGACCACACCCACCTGATCAAATCTGATACCGCAAGGCTGAGCGAAAATGCACCTTGGACTCTTTTTGTATAGAAGATTTCATGTTGATCACAATCATGTTTGATACACTATAACCATGACTGTGTGGAAAAGAAGGGGGTCATACCTTTGATCACTGGTATCTGCCTCTGCACCCTCTGGCTACCTCTGTCTGAAGCAGTTGACACCGCTGTGGAGACGTCTGGCGATTTACCAGAAGTGCATTTTGTTTTGTTTCTTAGAGGTGAATGAAAACACTTTAAAAAAATTAAAATAGGGGTACAGGCAAGAGCGTGCAAACATTTAGCTCTTCATACACACAACTATGATGCTAATACATACAAATCAACATTTGCGGAACACCCCATCTGTAACTGGCCTCAAGCATTTTACGTGACACACTAAAACTCTCACAGCAAGGCAATAAGTAACCAGGGTGGTAGCAGACAATTTCTGAAAGCTTTGAAATTATTCTAGATAGGTGTTCTGCCCGGGGTTGAACCCATGCTTACTGCTTTACCAGGATTGCCGTGCAGTGCGCTAGACCACTTGGCCATGACCCTATCTGAGTTAAATGGTTAAAGTGTACATTGCTTATCATTAATCAAAACATTATTTAGTTAGTAACTGGATTTTAACATCCTGTCAACCGCACACAGGGTCACCTCAGGATGATCACACTCCATCATAAATAAATGCACATTTCAAAACTCTCCTCATATATTATGTGAACCCTTTCTCTTTGACAATCACATCAATCAAAGCATAAAGACATAAATCAAGAGTCAAGATTAATGTCTTTTAGTTGTTGCTAAAATAGTTGTTAATGGATTATGTCCAACAGTAACAATGTGACAGTACAAACCTGCAATGCCTTCATTGTTGTTTCGGTGCTGCTCCTTGAATTCTCCGTTCAGATCTTCGCTGACCTTGATGTCTTGAAACATACGGGCCAGCTTGTTGACAAAATCAGCTGGCATGCCCACTTCCTGACAAACAAAGAAAAGTTGAAAACCCTCACTGTAAGTTTTTGAAGAACAGTCAGAGCTCACACAAAGGGGTCAGATGTGCTATCCTAAAATTAAAAAAATAAAACAGGGGTGCAACTGAAGCCACTTTGTCAAATCCCCAAAACGAAACCAAAAAAATCATTCGGAAAAAATAAAATCCTAAAATTAAAATTAAACAAAAACAGGGCTGCAACTGAAGCCACTTTGTCAAATCCCCAAAATGAAACAAAAAAATCATTTGGAAAAAATAAATCAGTGCAAAAGTTACTTCACGCAAGACATGCCAATTTAGAACAATGCTGTGCTCAGCTAAAACTAACACGGATGTTTGATGTAAACATGTTTGAAACTGCGTAACTGTAACTCTGAAGAAGCCACCTGTCTGAATAGCAATGGCCACTGCTTACACCCACAAAAATGACACATTTTCATGGCAACATTTTAAACAATTTGTTAGGAAAATCTTAATGCTTCAGCATGTACAGGCACACAAGAACATTAAACAAACAGCACAAAAGCAAACAGAACAAGAACAGCATGTCAGCCATGGGTCAATCAAAGAAATTCGAATGGATGTCCACATGTATTTCATCCATACTCCAAGCAGCAGAAAGTCCTGTTCAGCGACACCCTTCTGTTTTGGCCATAGCTGTGGTGCTCAAAATGCAGCAAGTCTGAAGCAGGTACTTCCAAGCATATCAAATATTTCTGTGTAGCTGTTTAGATTGCTCATGCCCCCCCCCCCCCCCCCCAGCAAACGTTTGCATCTGTTTTGACACATGTGCCATTTTGTCTTCAGCAATGCTGGAACTATAGCTCCAGTCAAACCAACTGGGTCCTGCAATGGTTTGAAAAACAGGCTCCACAAGGTTGTGTTACCTGTGGGGACCGTGTTAACAGAGAAGAACCTGGTTGTAAGGAGTACATACGCAGCGAACATGTGTGTTGGTGGGTAGAATTAACTACGGCTGATATCATTATTTGTAACTCTGTATATATTTTTACGTTTAACTCCTATGTATAGTTCCACTTCCACTTTTGGGAAGGGGTGGGTGGGTAGGAGCAGTTTGTACCTTTTGGTATGAGTGTCCTTTGGTAGTTTTAGCCTGCGAGAGCTTACACGTATGCACTGTGTGTATCTGGCGCTGTGAACACGCAAGGTTTCGCGTGGAGGTTTTTTATGCGCTATATATAAATTTTCATTCATTGATTCATTCATATTTGCCGGATGCTCGAAGAAACCTACTAAGAATGACACAATGAACTGTGGCACAGCCTGAAAGGATGGCAGGCCACTGTTGCTGCCTGGAGCATCCTATCAGTATTACTGACCCTGAGCCATTCCACCATGTTCTCTTCTTTCTCGTTGTCTGCTGAGGTGTCGAGGATCAGCCGCCGAGTCAGGTGGGCTTTGTGGTAACGCATGAACACGTCTTTGTTCTGGACATACTTAAGCACCAGTAGCTGTCGAAAAAATAAACAAAGGAACGTGGATCAGTGCTTTTTTTTTATCACATGACATCACAAACAATGGAGGCTGAAAACAGTACGAAGACTGAACAGTTAAATATCACCACTAATGCCAAGCGTAAAGTTGTTTGCTCATGAGTAATGAAAAGATCTGCACAGAAACTGTAAGAATGAAGTCCTAACAATAGGGCAATCAAGTCTTTGAAAAGCAATTACCACGACACACCTAAACATCCCCCCCCCCCAACAAAATCAGAACAAAACTCCATCTACAAAATCTGATACAATTTGAAATAACAGAAAAGAAACATTGGACAGAGAGAGAAAAAAGTCTCTTACAACATCCTTGAGTTTCTTCTCAACGTCTTCCGAAGTGAGCTTCTTGCTGAGCGGCGTTTTCCTCAGCAGCATATCACAGTAGTTGGCCAGCAATTCCGGACACTTGGACTCTGGTTGAGTCTTTGCCCCAATCCTGGAAGACCAGACTTGTCACATGCCAAGTGCCAGCACAGTGCAGACAATAACGCAAAACAAAACAAAAAAAGTACACCAGAGCACTCATTTCAAGTTCAACCCAGCAGTACACTGTTATTCTTCCCAAAAGAGGCAAGATTTCCACTGACCCCTTCCCTACTGGGGAATTTGTACTGTTGCTTTTAGTTAGTTCCTCCACAGAATGGTTTGAAAAGACTCAAAGAGAGTCTTAACAAAACAAAAACATTCATTTCAAAACATCTGTTCCACACAGCAGTGTGCAAATAATGAAATGGGATGTCACAACAAAAAAAGGATGAGCAGGATGTCATGTGACATCACGTAAGCAAATGATGAAAAACTCTGTCAGTGACTATAACCAAAAGCACTTAAAGAGCATTAAACAAGGAAGTGCACACCAAAACAGAAAAGTATTTTTAACTTTATTACGGTAAAATGACTGTGAGGCTGTAACGATTCATACAACACACACACTTGTATGCACAGAGAGAGAGAGACAGAGAGAGAGAGAGGGAGATTGTGACAGTTTTTTGTCTAAGCAAAGTTTATTCACATTTATGTAAATATGGACAAATATAATCAGTACATGAGCATTAAACCAGCGTATAGTAAACGCTTATGATCAGCCAGTTCATTAGTTGCATTTTCACATTAAATGCTAAGTCACATTAAGATGTAAATGTATTTTCTTGAAGTTGATCTGTAATTCATTTAACTGCGTACAAGTGAAGCAAAAGGTACTTACCCTTTGTTTTTAAGTGGGATTTCCAATTTAAATACTGATGTGTCATTCACAACTGTTTTGTAAGCCTGAAAAAAACACAGACATCCTACATAATACATCTTATATGGTACATGATAGATGCAGTGATGGATAAAAAATTGGTTACTAATGCTTGGTCAACTGTTCAGGCATTTGACACAGGGCTGTCATAGACCCATGGCAGAAAAAGTTCTGAAACTTAGAAGAAGTGGGGGTGGGGGTGGTGCCCGGAAACTTTTCTTCCACACGACAATGAAAACCATTAGAGAAAACTACGCTGATGCCACAAGCACTAGTATGTGAACAAAGAGAGAGGCCCGGCACTGAACCATCAGAAATGATCTACTGATCAGTTTTGTTGGACTAAGATATTTTTCTTTCTGATAAAATTATCACATAAAATTCAGCTAACCCATGATAAACACATTTAAGCTGAATAAAAATTTAACACCACAAACTAACCAAAATGGAAAAAAGAAGCAAACAAAATGACTTACTTTGTCTCGAGAGGTGAGAAACCTGGGATCATCCCCAAACGCATCTTTGACTAGTGTACTAAATCGGTTGAAGAGGTCTAAAAGCTGTTCTACATATTTTTCAGAATCCTGCAAAAACAAAAAAAAACAAAAAAGAAGACAAAAGGGAAAAAATTAGATGAATGCAAAGAATCTAAAACATCACATATATGGGTCATTCCACAATGACAAAGCTGTGCACCAGTAACTACCACTGAGGGTGGCCCATATCAAACAAGACTCAGTATTTTGAATTAATCTGATGTTGTAATGCCTGTCACCTTTACTGTGTTGCATACTGATGTGAGAGGCATTAAAAACAACACTGAATGACATTGCTGAGTTATTAAGTGTTTATATATATTGGGTGGATGCTGCAAACTGATTCAAAAATGGCAGCTTTTGTGACATTTTCTGTACACATGTCAAGAATGTATTACAGTATCGAATGTACCTTCAGATCATGAATGAAGTTGATCTTAAAAATGTAATATTGATGTTTTTCCATGTTGGACAGATGATTTGGCTTTATACAAAAGCCAAAATTCAAAAATATTCAACCATTTCCGATAGAGATGCCATCATGAAAGTTCATTTCTAACTTAAACGCGCCAGAAACATGCTCAGTTAGTACAGCGCGTGACTGCACTAGGTACTACTTTTTTATTTATTTATTTCACGCGACATTGTGTGGTGTTGGTCTGCAACCAAACCAAAGCTCCAAATATTAAGCTGGATATTAATATTTATGATTCAAAGTTATTTGCAGGATTGGGTTTCTGATTTTATCTATCATAAAACAACGACGACGACAACAATACTGCGGCATCAAAACTCCTGACCTTCACATGAGCAAGAACATCTGCACAGAAGACTGGAAAGCGGCATACTCACGGTGGTGATTGTTTCTGCAGCTGCGATCATGTCGGCCAGACCCTGGTCCACGATGTGGGCCTCCAAATCGGACAGCATGGGGCTGATACCGTCAACAGTGCGGTCCATCAGACTGAACATCAGCCGCAGCTCTACAAAAGGCACAGAACGTGTGGGAAACAGTCAGCAATGGGCTGGGATTGGCACTGTTCCAAACGCTACCATGTCTGCTGCACTGATGAAGAATGTTTACCCATGAATGTGGCCATTAAACTTCCCTAAATATTTTTTTCAAAGAAAGAAATTCTGCAGATAAAGGTTGAGTCATCCACCACAATGAAACATACAGGACAGAATCTAGAGGAGTACACTTCCAATGGCTATGACTACACTGCTCTATGCACTGTATACAAATTGGGGGTGGGGGGTGGGGGGGGGGGATGTTTTAACAAAGAACCCTACACCATTCTAGCACAGAAATAAACATATCTACATGAGACAACAGTATCATGTACTGCACACTTACAAAAACAGTCAAGCACTACAAACATCACAAGTGACACCCACAGACAAATCTTCCAAACTAATAAACATTGCTACTTTAATATTTACAACGCAGGAAGAAAAAAAAAGAGGAATATTTGCACAAGGAAAGTTTTTTTGAACAGTTGGGTTCTGAGAGCTTTTTTGTTTTTTTGCAGTTAGAGAGAGCATCAGAGCTGGTAGCTGAACTGTAAACTGGTGCATGGTAGTACGGTGTGCAGAGAATGTGTGCCAAGATGGCAGCATTTCCACTTGGCATCAGGCAGGTAATAACCACAGCACTGCTTCCGTGGATATTCAGAAGTGCACTGTGTAAAGGTACAGTCACTCATTCGGAGTTACATGTGACTAGAACGCAGCAAGCCTGCTCAGAAGCAGAAAACAGTGCTATACAAAAAAGATGAATCAATCTTTGTAAAAACAATCAATCTGAAAGAGTGGAAGGCACCGAACAAGGCTTAAGACAGTGGCTGAAGCTGAAATGTTATTCTGAAATCATAAGGACACTTAACATACAATACATAGACATCACATGTTCTCACTTTCTGTTTCTTTGTTCTTGATCATGGGTGCGCACTCGTGCAAAATGGCTTCCTTGAAATCTGTTACCAGCACTCGCACGCACGTTTCTGTTAACTGTAAAGAAATAAAGGCAAACATAAATACTGTAATAACACTTAAGAGGTCAAAAGACAAAAACTATGGATGCATTTGTGGGTATAGGATACTGGAATACTGAAACTGAAAAGGAGCAAAGAGACAGAGAGAACTCGAAAACTTTAATTTACAAGGGCTCTAATTTAGGTTTAGTCAAACCTATCTACCAAAAAGAAAGATAGGGAGGAGGGGACAGATACAGAGAGAGAGAGAGAGAGAGAGAGAGAGAGAGAGAGAGAGAGAGAGAGAGAGAGAGAGAGAGAGACAGACAGACAGACAGACAGACAGACAGAGACACAGTGAGAGACAGACAGAGAGAGATGGGCACAAAATCAAAAACAATAGTGAAAGATTTCCAGCATAACAATTATGGCCAGATTTTAAGCCAACAAAAACAACACACATACAAACACAAAAACAATGAGAAAACATAAGGACTGAGCATGACGGCTTGAGGTAGAGTGTAATTCTGAACTCATGGCCCAGTATCAAATGCAAAGGAACTTCTGACCAATATCAGACAGACATGTGTGATGGATGGACAGACGGATGCTGACAGACTTCTGACCAACACCAGACAGACAGATGCATGGGTGGATGGACAGATGGATGCTGGCAGACAGCCAGATAGACAGAAGCAAAAAAAGTGTAACACTAACAGCAGAGACAGACTGGCATCCATAGCCAGTCTCTAGGTACCGCCTGGCTCGGCTCTCCTCCTCTTTCAACTTCTGGTCAGCGTATTTCATGTAGTTCTGCACACCGTTGTCAGAGAGGTACTCATGCGCATTTTGCTTGTAGAACTCCTCAGCTGCTGCTAGGTATGCTTTCTCAAAGTTCTCACGGTAGATCTTCAGTTTGTCATCTGCGTCTGAACTCAAGTTGACTGAAACGAAAGATTTTGTTTTTAAATCAACAACAAAAACAACAAAAAGAAAAAAGAAAAGAAAAAAATCTCGAGACTACAACTTCCTCCCCACCCCGCCCCATAAGATGATTCCATTTTCATGAAATCATGTGAGAGAGAGACACCTTGCAACAGGGTCCACAAAAGCTTAGCGATCTGATTTGGGGAAAAAAGCAGGTTTGCAAAATATTTCTTAAAACACAATCATTATGAGACACCTGGAACACAATCAGAAAGATCTGTTCCCTTGAACACAGTCAAGCAAAGTTTTCACAACACACTCTGGCTTATTATAATACCTTATCAAACAAAGTTCAGTAGCAAAAGGATCAGAAGTTTACAATATATATCAGAAAAACAGTCCTATTTTGATTCCATCAGCCCTTACTGTCGCCCTGAAGATAGCAACCCAATTTTATCACATGACACTCCAGCCTACAATCAGGTATTACCATGCCAAGTTTGGTTACAGAGGTTCAGCAGTCCAGAAGATATTGTCTAGATAAACAGTAACTGACCCTTGAAAATAACAACCCAATGCTTCTGCATGACACTCTGGCTTATGATGTATCACCAACACTAGTTTGCTCTTAAAAGGTTCAGTGGTTCAGAAGATACTCTCTGGACAAACATTAATTGTAATGCTGAACATCTGCTGGGACCCTGACCTTCAACAAAGCAATCCAATATTTTCACTTCATACCAACAAACTAAGTTTGGTCGCAAAAGAATGAGTAATTCAGAAGATACAGTCAAAAGATACAGTCAACAACAACAAAAATCACATTTTGATTAGTACACTATTTACAGCCCTCACTGTGACTTGGGCCTTGAAGACAGCAACCCATTTTTTCATAATACATTCTGCCTCACAATGATGCATTACCACACCAAGTATTGTTACAAAAGGTTGCACTTTCAGAAGATATCTGGACAAAACCTGGACACATGGACAGGGCAGACAGATGGTGGGATAGATGGAAATGCTTATTCCTGTCTACCTTTGGTGGTGGTGGGGTGGGGGTATAAATACATATCCATGATGCTGACCTTCCTATCCTCTTAAGGACTGACAGGTGAATCTACCAACAAATCAACACAGTTTGAGGACTGACAGCTAGGTGAATCTATTATTATTATTATTCATAGTTTCTACATAGTGCTATTCTCTCCTCTCGGGCAGACTCAATGCGCACGTCGCATGTGATTGTGAATGAGTGACTGTATCTACCAACAAATCAACATGGGTCAAGGAATGGCAGAGGAATCTATGAACAAATTAACACTGCTTGAGAACTGACAGGTGAAGCTAGCAGCAAATCAACACTACTTGTGGTCCAACAGGCAAATCTACCAAGAAATCAACTGTGCTTACAGACTGAAAATTGAATCTACAAATAAAAAATCAACATGGCTCGAGGACTGATGGGTGAATCCACCACTCAGGCATATGGACCAAGTCAGAAAGAGAGGAAAAAAAATCAATCAAACTCATCAGTCGCAGCATATATATAACAGTTACAAATGTCACTGTCATTAAGACATGTTTCTGGTATGCACAGGTGGAGCGCCACGCCCTTCACATCTTACCGTAGGACTCCCTGACCCCAATGACGAGCTGTGTGTCAAAGGCGTCCCCATATCGCTCATCTCGAACCAGCTTCATGGCACTGCCCTGCAGGCGATGCTTGATGTTGCTGAAAATGCTGTGATTCCAACTATCCAGCATCAACTGTGGAACAAATGTGAGGAAATAGAAGGTTTTAGTGCATACCGTACAATTTAGAAGAAAAAGAAAAAAAGGCACTGAATATACACATCTGAAAAGCCGATCTAATGTGTGTTTGTGTGCGTGCATGTGCATGTGTGTGTGTGAGTGTGTGATTCCGATAAAGAGAGAAAGAAAACTGAGAACTCAATTACACAAAGATTAACATTTTAGGCAGTTACCTATTCCTACAATCTGTCCCTGCTGATCTACATAACAACAGGCTATGTATAAAACAACAGTAACAACACTGATTACCATAGTAACAGTGACAACAATGATGATGATCTTAAAATCAGAGCCAAAACACAAGAACAGAAGAAAAAAATATTGATGATGATGATGACAAGAAGTATTGTTCTGACACATGATGAACAAGAGAGAGAGTGAGTGACAGAGAGAGAGAGAGAGAGAGAGAGAGAGAGAGAGAGGAGAGAGAGAGAGAGAGAGAGACAGAGAGACAGAGAGACAGACAGACAGACAGACAGACAGACAGACAGAGAGAGAGATTGATTAACTGATTGAACTTTATTTCTCAACGGTGAAGATATTAGCACAAAGGCTGTCTCACATATCTGCTGTTGCTACAGTACTACTAATAACGAAGACATTCGCAGTGAAATATTATGACAGAAGGCTATAAATAAATACAGGATCAGCACCAAAAAATAAAAATAATGATGATAACATCAGAGAGAGAGAGAGAGAGTCATAAGTAACTCGATTTTAACATCATGTCAACTGCACAGGGGTCACATCATGACAAAGTGAGTATGTGCGTGTGCATGGGCACGTGTGCGTGAGAGAGAGAGAAAGACAGACATGATACTCTGCAAACTTTAGATTCTAACCTTTCTGACTAGACTCTCTTCCCCAGACTGGGTCTTCTTGGGCATGCTGGAGTGCAGTTTGCCCAGCAGGTTGGCCTCCAGCTGGTTGAAGGGCTTGGGCAAGTAGTTGCACTGCGTGAAAAACTTGCCCCACTCTGCAATGTATGCTCGCAGCAGGGCCGACTCATCCTTGTGTGTGAGCACCCTCTGATCAAACAGCCCAACAAGTCTGCGTGATGTATCTTCACGAACTTGACAGTACAAACACTTTTAGCCGGTCTTACTACATTACTTGTGATAGTGTGTACATGTGTGTGTGTGTGTGTGTGTGTGTGTGTGTGTGTGTGTGTGTGTGTGTGTGTGAAGCAAGCTGTTTGTGATGTTGTGACGACGCTGATAATGATATGTCCATGTATGTGTGTGTGTGTGCATGTTTGTGTATGCATATGCACTAGATTTGACAATTCATTGGGTTTTTTTGTTTTTTAGTCAGTGATCCCCCCCCCCCCCCCCCCCCCACACACACACACACAGCTGCAACAGTAAGGCAACAAATATTCAATTTATGAGTTTCCTGTGGGTAAATATGCCAGTGGCAAATGTTTAAGGAGGCATCAGGCCTGGGTTTTCGGGGATGGGTGTTGCTCCAAGTCCGGCTGAATTTACTATGTCACCTTATTAAGGATGTGCTCTTTTGCCTGTGAATATGCTGAGTCTTTGATTTGGATGAGAATAGCTTAAAGGATTAGCATTAAATGATGCACAACGCATCAGTTATCACTTTTTCCCCAATCTAAAATTTTAATTCAAATTATATATGCTGTCATTTCAAATGGCCTCAATGCAACATCTTACACTAACCGACTGACTGACCCTACAGGCAACACACACACACAAGCAAACACATCCACCTACCCCCCCTTTATGCATCACTCTCATTCAGGCGTGATATGAAACTGTGTGTTTTGTAAGCTTGTCAGTTATGTCACACTCTATAACATGTGAATGTGAGACACATTTTCCTTGTCTTCTGCATTACCAGCAGAAAAAGACTGCATATTTAAAAAGCATGCATTTTCTGCCACCACATTGTACTGATTTCTAAAATGTCCTGTTTACTTCTTTTGTGGAAAGACATGTCCTAAGCTTTTTAATTTTGAGACGTAACACTGTACCCTCCCTAACTGTGTTACCAGAGTATAACAAACAAAAAAGAGCATAAACTTAAGTAAGTGGCACAAATCCACACAACACTGTCATTTAACATTGTACATACACTCTGTGCTTGTTTGATGAATTCCAGGATATCCTTCTGCAAAGCTTCATATATCTTTGGAGGGCCCTCCTTTTCATCCCACATACACACCGAATGCACTGCCCTGAAAAGTTAAAAGAACACTGCCATTCTGAGCCACAAACAACACTTATGGGCACCATTATCATTTACGAAAAAAAATCTGAACCGTTTTTCTTTAGTGTAATTTGTATAGTTTAACATGACTGCTGCTGGGGATGGGGTGGGGGGGGGGGGGGGGGGACTAGCATTTCCAAAGGAGTAAGTCAGTGACAAACATAAATGCAGTATACAAACTTTTGTACACAGGAACAAATGTGGACCTGAATCTGAAGCATCAAATTGTTACACAGTTTTTAACTCTTTGGAACGAGAAAACATGACAACGTCCCAAAAAATATGTAAGTTCAACACCACATATTTTATAACTTAAGTCTTAAACAATAACAAAACAGACAAACAATGTGTATAACAAGACACACATACACACCACAAAAACAAGACAAACAAAGTAACATTATTTTAGTAGCAAACAGTGACAAGTCACACTCACAGTACTACCTAGTAACATGTTAAAATTTGTAATAAAGAAATGAATTAACTGAAAACTTCAAACTCAAAGTTACCAACAAAAACAACAACAAGACTAACAAAGTAACATTATTTTAGTAGCAAACAATGACAAGTCACACTCACAGTACTACTCAATAGCAACACGCTAAAATTTGTAATAAAGAAATGAATTAAGTGAAAACTTCAAACTCAAAGTTACCAGAAAAGATCCTGCCACTCATGTCGTGAAACAGGCTCCTGCCGTAGCAGCTTCAGCACCGTAGGCTGCATAGATGGCCATTTGTCCTCAAACTTGCACTGCCCTTGTTGCTGAAACAGGCCATTTTTATTGTAAACTCCAGGTCACAGTATTTCAAAAGGCCACATGCCTGGTGATTCAGAATACACACTATAAACTACAATGCTGTTTCAAGAGGTTTGCCTTGTGTAGTTGTCAGAATGTTAGTTATAATATTATTATTATAAATGTACCCTTTATGTCTGCCTAGCTTCACAAGTACGGGACATTAAAGTACAGTCAGTGGGTCTGGCAATGAATGGTAACACACACACACAGGCATGAAGAAACTGATTTTTAAATAATGTGAATTTTTGCATTTCTTGCTCATTCTAATACTGTAGTAGCTTGATTCTGTTTCATGAGAAAGTTCAAATTCTGTTTTCTGAGAAACCTGGACTTAGACTTCAGAGTCAAGGAAGTAAAGGTTGTTGCAAGTGCAACATGCAGAACAACTGCATAGTTTAAGCAAATGCTGAAACCCTGTATATATGTTTATTGTGTGCACAACAACAAACAAAAATGAATTCCCCCCCCCCAAAAAAAAAACAATAAAAAATATCTCCCCCTGCCCCCCGACAAATTAAGTTCGGTAAATGGGTAATCAGAGAATGGGTTTGACTTTTAGTCAACTCTCTCTGACACTGATGCACAAAGTCTGCTACCAAAATGCATCAACATGGGTCTGAGTGATTTGCCTTGGTTGATGCACAACATCACGTATTTTGCATTGGAGGTGTGAAAACTGTGCACTGGAATTAATGCAGAAACAAACAAAGTTAAAGTAGTGCAGTGACTCGATTGTCATTGTACTCCTTGTGATCTAAAAGTGAACAGATAAAACTAGTAATACTATAAAAAAAACAAAGCTGTACCAGCTACCATGCACAAAAATTTAAAGTAGACGCTTCTTGAAATAAGGCCAAACTAACAAAATGAAAAACTCCACAAAGCACTCCTGCTTAATACAGTGCAAATGCAATATTGGTGGTGTCAAGTAGTTTGAGATGCAGCAGCCATGACAGCACCATAAAATGAAAAATCAATGGTCAGCCATTTTGCATAGTGATGCAGCATGTGGCTAAAAAGAGTACAATTTGTATAATGGTACATGAAACTGGTGAAGGAAAAAAATATTTACACAAAATTTTGCAACTGTCTTGACCCCTGTGTCAACTTTGACATATAAATCTGACAGTGCCAGACCAGACAGCAGATTGTGATCTACACATTGTCAATGCTTGCAAGCTTGTGCGGCCTGAAAAACTGCCCTCACTTGCAAAATTAAGTGACCGAAGTAACTAAACTGATTTATAAACTAAGTGACCATGGCAACCAAAACACAGCAAGTGTTGACCAAACCAGCAAAAGTATCTCTCCAAATAGTCTACCATACTTTTTTTCAACTGATGACCTGCAAACAACTTGTCCTGTAGTTTAAGTGCATGGTGCAGATACATGGACCAATACCTTTTAGTTTTACTGTTTCAGAGATATCTGCTGAGTTATGATCTCCAAATACCAGATTCCAAAGAGACATTCCTACATGCAACATGCTTGCAAACATCTTCTCACTATAACCTCAGTAATACCCGTCAGCAGTGTTCCTTATAAATGCATGTGTGTTTAGTGTTCAGTATCTGATAATTTTAAACAAAAACTGATGTATACTTTATTAATCTCCCAGTTTTTACTTTTTCTACAATTCTGAACTTATTAAATGAATACATCATCAATGTGTGCAGTGTCAAATCAGTTTGAACTTCCTCTTGTAAGCATTTTGTCTGTCTTTGTTTGTTTCGCACTGTTAATGTATAAAGTCTTTTCGTCTTACTCTAAGTTACAGAGAAGTGGAAGAGAAAAAGTGTGCTCTGTCGGTGCAAACTACCACTACCAGTGTGAACTAATCTAGACAGGAAACCCCACTTTCGTCTTCTAGTGCAGTTCCAGTTCCAATCGTCCACCCTTTAAATTGGCAAACGAAAACAGCAGTTACCAAGCTCATTTTCATTACTGTGAAATACTGATAAAGCTTTCCCAACAAAGCAAAACAGAAGAAACAAAAGATGCAGAAGAAACAGACACATAACAAAGTGTCGGTCATTGTCAAACACAAAGATGAAAAAGAATACAATGAACGAACGATGCAACACAAAACCCCGAAAAAAATGATACACATCACATGTTCATAACTCTAAACATGGATTAACTGCATTGTACAGTGGGAACTACATACATCGAAAAAATAAACCCAAAGTACGTAAAAATACTGTTTGTGGGTAAGTCTATTCGTACTCACCCCGAGCATCGCCATCTTGATTTCGTGCTTCTCGCGAGATTTGCACATTTCCGGCGAGCATGGCGACCGAAGCGGTGGAGAACAGTTCTGGCATTCCCCAAACAGACTTCGTTGTAAGCATTTCTGGTCATTTTATACGTCGAGATATATAGATGCCTGCGTCTGTCATGAGTGCTTTGGAGAAAATGAAACTTCTTGTTTTTTTCAGTTTGTGTTTTTAAAGTTCATGAAAGCATTGCGCATTTCACGTATACATTTCACTGCAGTTCAAGTTGAAATAAAATACACCGGAGTGTTGATCACACACTAGAGCTCAGGAGCTGGGTTTAAGGCAAGGTGGCCGTCCTGGTTTCTGTGGACATAAAGCAACATTGAATCAATCCGTCGACCACACACACAAAAGAAAATTCTTTGGTGTGCTGTAACGTAAGTTACAAATGAATTTGTACTTGTAAGTTTATGCCGTAACTGAGGCATTATCGGCATGTTCATCGTTATAATTTATAGTAGAGCTGTACAGGTACTGTCTAGATAGGCACATTATGCATGTACACACAGTGTCTGCATAGGCAATTCATTTTGTATTTTGGGGCCACCGCCAGTTCTTTGTAGCCCAAATCGAGAGAGGGGAGGCTTACCCAGCACTTCAAGGCTAGAAATGCCAGACTGAGCCATAAAAGTAAAACTAACTGGAATGTAATTTTAACTAACTACAGGCTGCATTTGGTCCTTGAAAATTGTATCCATGGTTACAAACGTATACTACTGTACTACTAGTTAGCCCATTCTAGACAAACCAATAATGCAGTCTGATAACTTGGCAAACTAACTGGAAGTTTGCAAATGATCCAAATGATTCAAAATGTTTTGTAACTTTCAGCACCCAGTATAGAGCAGTTCAAAAAGATCTATTTCTAGTACAGTGGTAATGAATCAATGATACTTAACTGATTGTGGTAAAAGCTTGTACTTGTAATTTATTAGTACTAGTAGTAGTATTGTAGTAGTACTGTGTACTACTAATAGTTCAAGTAGTTGTACTAGTAAATTAGTTGCCTAGTACAAATACTAAGTACTAGTAAAGTAATAGTGCTCTAATTTCTAGTAAACGGGCTTGTGAATGTGATACTAATAGCACCATGTCCTTCTCCCTCCCAATTTTTTGTTTTTGTTTTCTTCTTCTCCACAATAGTGTGGAAACTTCTGCACTTATATTGGAATATTCCACAGTGTAGGCATGCATGGGCTTGACAGGATTAAAGCAAGTAGAAACTGTTCCAGTGAAAGTTGTTACAACATGGGTTTGATGGGGATTTCCATTTGGGCCACCTCCAGCCCTCCTCAGCTGTAAGGATATTGGCAGATAATGCCTGGTGAGGAAGTCTGTTCCACGGTCTGATGGCCAGGGGAAAAAAGGAATGAAGGCAGATATAATATATGGGTTCTGGATTGGGGGATGAAGAGCTCCTTTGGTTGACCTTGGGAGGGGTGGTTTCCAGTTGTTAGTATCCCCTTGGCAGGGTTCAGGTCACCCACAGTGGGGTGCTGCGGATACAAAAATTAAATTCCTGTCTGTTGGAAACCCAAGGCTGACAAATGTTTTCCCTTTAAAACTTTGAGTAGGTCAGCATATAGCCACAAATACATCACCGACTGCTAGAAGTTTCTTCCTTAACCTTGTTCTAATAAGGCTAATTTCTACCTATTTATTTCTCTTGTATTTACTCGCATGCCAGGTGAAAATTACTGGAGGCAACTTAGGTCTTAGTTGTTGTGTTTATGAATGTGTGATGTCTTTTGAGTGCTAATTAACTCCCTTGTTTGTTCTTACGAGAATGAGAACGATTTCATATGAAGTTGTCACTTGTTTGTGTGTCTACTCTTTTTCTTCTTCTTTCCCCCCCTAAGTATTTCCCATCGCTGAAGTCAGTGATGCTGAGATCATACATGTCAGTGACATGTAACTGGAAGAGTTGAACATGCTTTTATCAGTGGTTACTTGAGAAACTAGAAAGCACCTAGCTTGTTTGCTTCTTTTGATTTTAGGAGGCTGTTGATGACTTCATGAAAAAGCCTGAAAATGAGTCGGCAGAGGCTGTGCTGCGACGTTTTGATGAGTTGCATAGCAAATACAAGTTCATGGAATACAACTTGAACACAAAGAAGACCAGGTATGGAAGAATTGAGCTTGCTAGATTCATTAATTTTATTGATTTAGACTAAATTAGAGTGATGGTGTGTGTTCTTTAGTGGTTTAAAAACTTTGTTTTTTTTTAGTGTTATGACAAGTCACTAAATGGCCTGTTCGTTTTCATTGCAAAAATGCAATTCATCTAAAGTGTGACTGACTTGACTGAGTAGATTTAATGTATGAAAAATACTGGTTTAGTGTACTGTTTCAGTGTTTGTGTTATGGAGTAAGTAATATAACTTTGTGTGTTTTACAATCAGTCAACCAGTACGGTTATCTCAGGGCAAATTGTGTAATGAAAACCCTGATTTAGGAATGGAAGGATAACCATAAGATTCAGCTTGAACAATTTAAGTGATCTTAAAAGATCATTGGTCTGTTGGTTATCATGGTGGTCTTTATCACTGGTCCCTCTGTGCAACACTAGTCATTATTTGGTGATAAAAAGTTGATGTGGTCTATTACAGTATTATGTTTTACTTAGCAACTTTTTAGTATTACAGTATGAGTATTATTGCTGAGATTATTTTTTGTATTATTCTGTTAATATGAGTTTTAACTTAGTCTTATGTTACATGCAACTTTTCTTTTGTCCTCACCCTTGTAGTTTTTATACAGTTGTAGTTTTGTCTAGACTTACTTTTTTCATCATGTTTCCTTCCACAGATTAAAGGGTCAGATTCCTGATATACGCACATCTCTTGATATTGTAAAACATTTGCAGTCGAAGAAGGTATGTATTCAAACTCGAAGTAAATATTGGATGTTTATTTTTTTGCTTTTTTGTGTGTGTGTTTGGATTGCACCAGAATTGAGACAGATAACAAAATCAACACTGGTCAGTTTCTCATTAGCTTCAGCATTTTTTGCAGCTATTGTAGATCCCCCCCTCCCCCCCCCCCCCCCCCCTCCACAGGCCTTCATTACTCCAAGAGGCATTTAAAGGGCTGAGTGAGTCAACAATAAACTCGTGAGTTTCTTTCCTAGGGCAGACATTGCTTGCTTGCTGCACAGAATAGAATGTCCTAATGAAAGAGACTGTTCTGAGTCGTTAAAAAAAGAAAGGCTTTTAAATTATTAACTGGTTAGGGATGATATTATATACATGTATAATATATAAGAATAAAGATGTAATATATGATAATTGATATGTAAATTTTGGAGGGGGTGGGGAGAAAAAAGTGGGAGAAACAGAGAGTGCATCTCTGCATTTCTCTTATTTTCCCCTCTTTTCTTTTTCTCAGTCTGTGTCTCTTTGTTTTTGGAATACCACACAAACAAATGCTTTCATACCCAGGTGCATATGTTTGTACTTAGATGTGAGTGTTGCTTCACAACATTGTTCAAACTTTTATTCACTGGTGTTGTTCTTTTCATTTCAGGATTCTACAGATCCTTTGGAAAGCAGATTTCTCTTGTCTGACCATCTCTTTGCAAAAGCAAAAATTCCCCCAACAGACAAAGTTTGTCTTTGGCTTGGGGTGAGTTCCTGAAATCAGTCCCAAAATTTCTTTTTTTCCCCAACAAAATAAGTTACTGCATTACAGGCACATGACTCAAGAATTTGTCAGCAGAGAGTAATTCCTGCAAATACCCCAAATCCTCATTATGCTGGACGGTTTAAGAGTTGGCCCAAGCTGGAGACTGATAATAATAATGGAAATTTCTAAAGCGCCTGCTTTAGCTGCTCCGAGCGCTGAGAATGTCATAGTCTTGTTATTATTCCTTCATGCTGGAGGATGGAGGTTTTATTCCATCAGTAAATTTCCCCCTCCAATATCTGATGCCAATATTTTAATTTAGATTGCTTTTGGGTTTCTCCCCATGTTTCTCACAATTTCTTCCCCTGATGATATATATATGTAAAGGTTCATTCACCAGTAATTCCACTTTAAAAAATCTATTCTATTGAAGACTGATAAACATACTCTTGCATACATATATTATTGTATATATATATATATATATATATATATATATAAACAGCAGAGTAGTAATCTGCATGTTAATCAGTGCCTGTTGCCAACAGGCTTTCAAAGCTTACAGCTCATCCCAAGATAAGCAAGCAAAGTAATCATTATTATTAGTATTCACTATTATCATCACTGTTTGTGATGATCTTGCATTGCGCAATATATCTTTAAAAAATTGATATAAATTGTTTTAAACCTTAGCACCAGTAACCTTTTGATCTCTTTACCACAGTCGTAAATTACCCAATCAAAAGCAAAATAATGAAAACTTTTTGTTGTTTTCTTTTGTACATCAGTAACATTTTTTAAAAACAGAGCCATGAGTTCTTTGGTGAAATTGATGTTTGTGGAGCTGTTATGTGTCAACAGATCCTTGAGAAAGTTGGAAAAACACTTGGATTGATTGATGCCGAGCAACTGTCCATATGAAAGTGTCTGAAATCATGATGGCATAGACGAAAAATCTCACTGTTGGTGTCATGATAGGACATGAATTATGACAGAGATAACATTGGCATAAATTAATTTGCACTAGAGTGAAAGCAACTGTGCATAGAAAATTGATGGCAGTTTATGATGTTGCCATTTTCATTGGATCTGTTGACAACATCTTACACTAACAAATGTTTCATTTCCATTTGACTTTGTGGTGTAGCACCAGCAATGCGCAAGTGAGCTAAACAAATCAATATAGATATGTTTTGTGCACAGAAGCCATCATGTTTAGATGCACTGTTTCCAATGAGTCACTGATTTCATTTGCCAGTTTTTTGTTCTCCAGCATTTGCTGACATTGGGTTATTGACTGTGTTGTTCAGGCAAATGTTATGCTGGAGTACACTCTAGATGATGCAGATGACCTACTGGAGAAGAACCTAAGTGCTGCTGTCAAGACACTGGCTCAGGTGGATGAAGATCTCGGCTTCCTCAGGGATCAGATGACTACCCTGGAAGTCAGTATCCTTTAACTGTTTAAGGCTGTGTTTGTGCAGCACACTAGGTGAGATATTTACACAGTGCAGCAGTTTTTTTAAATAATAATAATAATAATAATGGAAATTTGTAAAGCGCCTACCCAGTGGCTCAAAGCGCTGAACAAGCATACACACATAATGTACGTCAAGATGGAAAATGTCCAAAAAATAAATGTGTATATATATCGACAAGTGTTCAAGCATAATAATGCAAAAGATGCACACGCACACACGCACACATTTTTGCACAATTTAACGTCACTCAGCTTTTTCTCTCAGCTCCATATAATGCAAGTGCTCATTTTAAATGTGAGGCGTTTCCTGCTAAAACATTGGGCCTAATTTCCTATCACAGATTGTGATGTGAAGCGTGTCAGTTGACAGCACTGTGTGGTTGTTACGCTTTTTAGTTTTGTGGTAGGGAAAGACTGTCACCAGCATGTCCGAATAGGGTCAGGTCTGATGCCTGCAGGAGATGGATACTGTAACAGACTCCTCATCTTGCAAGGGCAGTTATGTAAGAAACATGAAAGTTATTACAAATCTAGGGAAGTGTGTGTTAGCTGTACACTTGTTCTTTGTTAATGTTACTTGCTAGAACAACTTGACAAGCATGAAAGCTGCTCAGTGTTAAATTGACTGTAACTGAACATTGATCTGGCATCTTGCATGTCAGTTGGCTGGAGCTGGTTCCCTCTGATCAAGCAAACTCATTTGAAATGTTAGAGGGTGAGGGTTAGATTTCTATCAGGGATGATAGTTTTCAGCTGCAATAATGTATGTAAAACTGATTTTCTAACAGGTTTATGGTTTTCTCTTGGTACTCATGCATCAAAGTTTCCAGCACTAGATGGGAGTGATATGCTGGGCACCTGACCAGTAGATATTCTCCTGTTTGCTACATGCTGGTGTAATAATGATGATGCATATCTGTGTGTGGGTGGCTTCAGGTAGTGTACCCACAGATATTCACAGAATGTAGCATCATTCTTTTGAGCCTCCTCGCTCCACCTTCAGATGCCATTGTTTAAAAAAAGAAATGCAGTGCACAACTCAGACACTGCAACATGTTTTGTTAGCAGTCAATGTCAGAAAAAAAGCAAATATATGTATATAATATCCATGTGTATGTATGACATGAGAACATGTTTATTCTGGCACACATTTCTTATTTTGCTAGCAAAGTAGTGCAACATCAGAAGAAAGCAAATATTTGCATTTAGGACCTGAAAACGTATTTGTTGTGCCACATTGTTCATTTTGGGGAGAGGAAAAAAAATTATATTGGACTTTAATAATGACTATTTGCATTGTGTGAACCTCTTAACATAAAAACAGAGCTCAGCGCCCTGTACAGAATTCAATTTAACCCCATGCTGAGACACCACAATAATTGGAAAACAATAACAGTGGATTACAGGGAATGCAGGCCCCAAGAAGTCAAACAGCGATATCAGCATGACACTCGCTCACAAATACAGTACACACACACACCACAGTAGTCATCTTTCCCAATGATTCATGATGTTAACATCTGGTTTCTCTGTGTATTTTCCAAGCATGACAGGACCCGGAGACTGGTTCCAGCAATGTGTTTAGCATTGATTTATATTCCACACTTCAACTCCTTGACTTGTACCAGACATGGCAAGAGTGTACAACTGGGATGTGAAGAGGCGGCAGGCAGAGAAGGCGAACAAGTCGTAGTGTCAGCGTCACCCTCATCTGTGAAAGTGTGCACGATGTGTATGTTTCATGGCCCCTTTGTTTCATGTGTGATGGAATGCTTAGCATTCCTTTTTGCTCCTCAGTTAGATTGGGTTGGTTTGTTGTTGAGGGAAGAACCATCTTTAAAAACTAGGACAGTTTGAGTTGCTTGTCAGCAAGTTGTGTTTCAATTATTAATAGTTTGGTCGCGACATGGTCGTTACTCTGCATTTATGTTAGGGGAAAGTTTTGGAAGTCCTTCATAATAAACAAGCAATGAAGTATTATAGCTAGGTTTACTTCTTTGTTTTGTTTTTTGTTTTGAGGTAGCATGGGGGAATGAAGGTGGGCAGCAGTATCAAGACTTTAGTTGTTGCAAATTTCACTGTTATTGTGTTTGAATCAAATTGTACATTTTCAGCTCATGCCAAGAAATGGCTCAGGTGTTGCATTTGCCAACAATGCTATGAGGATGTGCAATCAAATTGTCATCAGTCATCTTCTTGAACAGTCGGGGTCCATCAAAGAGTGTATGAGCCATAATCATACCAATGTGACTGTGCATTGGTGGCCAGGATGCTTGTTGGCAGGGACTGCTCTGAAGCGTGTGATAGCTGCTGCTGTGTGCGAGTCGCTTCATATAATTATGTATAGTGGACTCAGATTTTAATCAGTTTGCTCCTTTTCATTTTTGGAAAATAAAGATGTACATGTCATCTTTGTGTGTGTGTGTATGTGTGTGTGTGGTTGACCTAGGCAGTAATCAGAAACAAAATATGTGCTTGTACCGACCGACTTTCTCAAAGAAACAAAATGTTTTTAACAAGCTGTAGTCACATCAAAATTTGATCAAGTTGTCTTTTTGTAATCAACACTGTTGTACTTTTATTAACTGATTTGATGAAGAAGTGTTTGATGCTGAAATGTTTTGTCCTGACCTATGACGTTCACGAAAATGTGACAGGACCACGTACTGACCTCATAGCAGCTGCAAGCAGGCATTTAAAGGAGACAGTTCCCATGTGCTTTTAGTAAATAGGCAAAACTTGTTGTGGGCTTTTTCTTGGTGACTGTTAAAAAGTGTTAAGACTTTAAAGTTTGCATTGCACTGGATGGCAAGTAACGGGGGAAATTGGTCCACAAAACTGTTGTAGGGGTAAAACTGAAAGTTCATTCGTCTTGGCAAGCATGTGTGTCTGTACAGGTATGATTATCATGAATAACTTTTTTATGACATGAACGCACATACTTTTGTAACTTGTGTTTAAAGGGGACATCTGATAGGTTTCCTAACTCAGTAATAACCGATCCTCGTTTTTGAGAGTGCAGCTGAAATCTTCATATGATGATGGAACTTTTGCTCAGCTTGACCAAAGTTCCAAATCATGAGAGGCTGATTTTGAATGCAAGTAAACAAATGTTTGCTCTTTTTGTTAAAGACTGTAACTTATTTTGAGCACACATGATTGTTCTGAGAACATGATTGTAAGAAAATCCAAGATGTGGTTTGATACATCTATTGCACAAAGTACAAAAGTCAGAATTTGCCCTCATATAACCGTAATGGTTGACTGGGTGTAAAACACCAAGTTACTTACTTACAGAAGTTAGAAGCATCTCTCAAAACATTCTGAAATACAGTCTCGATGCAGATCGTACTCCAGCTCAGAAATGGTGCAGACATGAAAAAACTTGGGAACATACCTCACAGTTGTTCTTGATGGTTATCATAACACAGTCTCTCATTCACTGATACAAAATACAACATATACAAAGTAGTACAAACAAAGTAGATGCTTTGCATATTTATTTTCAAAGGCATGAAACGCACAAATATTCATGCAAGTACTCATGTGATAAAGAGCATCACATTTATCAAATAAACACTGAATTCCAGAAGTCCAATATTATGACCTGAAAATTTCAATCGTGCATTAATGTTGTGGTTCACACAGTTGTTCGTGGTCCCAGAGCTTATTATAGCTTCTAATTTGAAAGTGAGATGAGCACGAGTTTCTGGCAGATTTTTTTTTTTTAATGCAGTTTACACCTTTTTATCTATTTATTAGACACTTCTCCAAAGTATACACATTTTCATCCTTTCCAATCACTCAGATCATTCACAACACATACAGACATCAGTTGACAAAGGAAAACTTGTATCACAAATGCTAAATTCAAGGACAACATAAGTTCAGCACAGTATCACCAGGAATGACTGTGGGGAAGGGGAAAAAATACACGGGGAGGGAAAAATCGACAAAGAATAAATAAGGAAAAGCACAACAGAATCAAACTAGTCACAACTTTTGTGTATCCAAAGACTACCACAACTACTTGGGCAGGATAACTATAACAACATTTCACTCACATGAGCAATAACCTGACTCTAGAAATTAAAAAAATCCCTAATCACTTCCAGACTCCTGCTGGATTTAATAGGCAAAATAAAGACCCGTCGTTTCCAGAATAGTGCTGGACTTCTTTTTTTTATCCAAACATAATCACTAAAAACAAAAACAAAATCCCACTGTCACTTGACTTCTGGATAAAAAAATAAAAAAGGATAACAATAAAGATCTCAGTAATTTACTGACTTTTGCAGAATACTCTTGACTAATCGAAATGAAGATTTTGCTTTTATTTTTAGATTCCTCTCAGGGACAAACATAAACTAAAATAATTGCATGAAATAAATCTGGCAACATAGCACAGTGAAAACTGAAATGAGATTCTCCCTGGAGTCTGTAGTCTAAAAATAACATTAACAGTACATCTTCTCTTGGTTATGCTTTTGAATTACCGCCACCTTCCTGTCCCTATGTGCAAGAAAAATAAAGAAGAAATCCCTGTGTCAAAGGCTGGTTCTTGGTCATGGTAAGATGACAAGGTGACCAAATTATTGGGTGATGGACGTGGGCAATGAGGTGTTCAATGATGGTGAGCTGAAGGGTATGGGCAGTTCCGCTAGTTCTCTGGCATTTCCTGGTCTGCTGGGGGCTCATACTGCTGCACCTGCAACATTTAGCTAAAGTGACATACCTGTTAAATTTGTACTGCAAAATATTACACTATCAAGATGCCAACTGTTTAATTTCAGAAGCTGCTGTGTACACGCTGTATCAAACACATTGAATAAAAAGCGTACTCTCAGTCTGACTCTTTGCTAGCATAACCTTTCCTTTTGGGTAACCTTACCTTGCATCAAAGGAACCAACCTAGTCCAAATATGTTTTTTTCTCCAATGGGTAGAAGAGATCAAATATGATAAGCCCTAAAACCGAGATTTTTTAAAAGTTAAATGTCTGCTTTTATGTTGAATTCAGAAATGGAGTTTCATCAATGATTTGTAGTGGGACTGAGTGTACAAAATACTGGGAACATCATAACTTGGCACAAGCAGTGTGTGCATACGTCGCCCATGGGAAAACGTCCACAAGGCCATGGTAGGTATCAGGCTAGCCCTGACATTTGACAGTGTTTTGTGTGTGTGTGTATATATATATAATCTGAACTAGCAAACTCATTGATGAATGTCATCTCCTAATTTCAATATAAAATCAACAGAGTATTTACAACAAAATCTGTATCTACGGCTGTTATTTTGATCTTTGCTACTTTTTAGGAAGAACATACTTTCAGGAGGCTATCTCTTTTTAAAGTGATAAGTGGAAACCAACCTTTGCCCTCAGTTCATTGTTCTCTTCCTGCAGCTGTTCACATTTTTGCCTGAGCTCTGTGACCTCCAACTTCAATGCTTCAACATCGGCTGTGTCTGGCCCAGAAGCACCCAAGTGCTGGCGAAGGAAGCTAACAACTGGTTAAGGCTGAACTGCTTCAAGGCTGTGAGATGTGGGACCACAAGACTACATTTTACTCATGACCAACTCCACAAGATAAAATTATGTAATGCACCTCGAAGGACCTTACCAGAATTCAGATGATGACTAAAGACTGGGATGACTGACCTGAAGAGGTGCAAGAGTTTAGTGTTTCAGACAGGACCCATCATCAAAGCTGGGGTATGGTGACAGAGCAGTGGGATGATGACAGTGGCAACAAATACACGAGTTATGTTGAATGGGATTTGTAACAACAATGATCATTTTTACTGTGCTAATTCAAGGCTCTAAGTGCTTTACACAATTACAGAGAACATGGTGGGAGGAAGGGGCTAATATGTAAAAACAAATACAATAACGTACACACATAAAAACATGACTATTTATGCAGAGGTCACACACATACACATATATATGCACAAGCATTCTCACACAGTAACACACGCACAGGGCTCTCTGTAGACTGGATTCAATCAATACTGACGGGATCATGACTAAACACTCATTTACAAACCCCAATGCTAATAATGAGGAAATCAGACTGAAAATGCAGTACTATTTTCCTTTTGTGCCATTAATCCTAATTAGTTGCTAGGACTATGCCAACAGTTCACCCATGATGTAAAGTCAGGAGTAATACTTCAGATGTTCAATTGGACCACCTCATCTGGAACCACACTTTAATAAGAAGCATTTTCACACTGCTGAGTTTGACAGGACAGAAACAGAACCAAACAGGCATTACTAAACAACACAAGACAGATTAACTAACTACTAGTTGGATTTTAACATCCCATCAGTTGCACTGGCTCACCCCGGGACAATTGAGTGGTGTCAATGCATTATTACACATTTTAAAACTCTCATTGTCAGATCTATTGTGAAACCTTTGCTGCCAATTCACTGTTGATTAAAGCTATGCTCACTGGTAGACATTAACAAGATTTTATGTAAACATTTGTTGCTACTGATTTTATTCTTATGATTTTCCTGCCCTGAAGTGGCCACTTTTTCCCTTGAGTTTAAGATCTCTTTTGAGTTAATGCACATGGCAAGTTAATATTTATAACAGATAAATATTTATAAAAAAAATGTAACACACAATATCAACTTTAAAAAGTCATTAAACTCTTTTCTTTTCTTCTTTTTTTAAAGATAAATTGTGTGGGGAGGTTAACAGCCACTGGGACACAGCAAAAGCTCAAATTCCATGAAAAGGATACTCCAAGGCATTGTTCGGTTTTTCAGGCTCTTCATACAGACCAACCAGCACTGAAATGAATCAAAGAAAGAAAAAGTTTAGTAACAAAATACTAAACATTTCAACAACAATCAAAATAATTCAATGTTATGTTACTTACATTATTTAAAAAAAAGAAGTTGATGAGGATGCTGATGACTCTAAACTTGTACAGCGCTCAGTATAAGTATGTACAGAAAGCTCTTTTTCATTTCTAAAAATTCAAATGTCAAATTTGTCACCTCTCCATCCTTAACTATCCAGTGACGACTAAAACTGAGTATGATCAAAGACTAATAACAAACTTACCAGAATAAAATACAGCGTACAAAGACTTGAAGTCCTGTATCACTGTATCAGTGCTCTGATGTGACAGCACTGACACACACATAACAATCAAAAGAGAATGAAATTTAAATGTACACTATCAGAATCAGTATTTTACCTTTTGTCAATGCATCTAGAACACCAGCTTTCTCCAAATATTTGCGGAACTCCTCCCTTTTGGAATCGGCTGCCTGAAAAACCAAGGGGATTCACAGGTAAAGAGCTTGTCAATGTATGTTACTTGTTAGCTCCACTCCCTCATGCCTCTTCCTTCCTAAGTACTAACTACCACAGTACTTAATAGTGTCACAATCTTCTATATTCAATACTTGATAGTGGTGCCTTCATGCTGACAGAAGTGCTGTACGTCCACTGTATGCTATAGTGGGAAGAGTATCGACTGCACCTGCTGTATGGGTGCTGAGTGCCCTCAAATGAACTTGTAATATTATAAACAGAATTCCAGCCCTCTCAGTGGAGTTACTATGTGCCTCTGTGGAGTAACCTTGTGCCTCTCTGTCTCAAATTCAAAATGTTGGTACATGCATTATATACATCCGTACATTCCTACAGTGGACTCTCATAGAGAAAACCACATAATGTCAGATTTTTTATCATACTGAAGCTGAATCTTTGGGGAAAACTTCAAAAAGGGAAGTTAATCAAATTGGCTCCAACCTTCTTCTTCTTTCGTATAGTGTCAAACTAAACATTATGAAGCCTCTGACATTTTTAGTGCATACTGGTTATTTTGGTGTTTCAACAATCCACCAAATTCTGACATGGACTACGGAATCTTTAACGTATCTACGTGATATTCTTGCATGCATATATACACACGGAGGACCTCGGTTTATATTTATGGTCCCATCTGAAAGACTTCTGTGGAATCTGTACAGAATTTGACTCCTGCGAAATCTCAGGGCGGGCGCAAAGCCTAGCACGTAACGGTTATCCATCCATTTGGTGACCACGCTCGATCGTGCTTTGAAACTGGCTTTCGAGAGGGAGTGCCCATGCTCTATGCCACTGTACCTCCGAGACCTGCCACGAACTTCCCTCAATACCCCAAACCCTTGAAAGTCAGGATTACCCAATCTTACAACGGTGACAATGGATATTAACAAAGGATAAGTGTAAAAAGAACTGGGGCTGGGCGAAAAACTTTCCATACTTGTCTCTAACTTTCTAAGATTTACGTCTTTCAGTTTCGCAGTACTGACTCGTTTTCTCTCTTCTCATTCCAGATACTGACACGTCTCACAACGTTCTAACCTTTATCTAAGAATTATCAACAACACTAAGAGCCCCAAAACACATTCTTTCCATATCTTACCCTGTAGGAAGTCATTTTTGGTGAGCGAACGTCGTCAAAACACTTGCACTTCTGGATATTTTTTTCAGCGGTGTTTGTTGCCAGGGGCCAATGGTGGTCGCGCACGCGTAGTCAGACGTAACATGAGAATTTTTTTTTTGACAAGCCACACTCAAACGTTTTAAGCAGATTGTGTATTAGCTTTTTTGGCTTTACAGTCTAATTATTGGGGGAAAAATAAGGCAATCACAACTAAATGATGATAAAAAATAAAAAATAAAAAGTGCAGGAAAAGAAAGGGGAAACTACTCTGTATTTATTTTTACCAGAGACACTACACTACAATCCCCTTGCTGTAACATCTCCGCTTGTACCAAAAGTCCGCGAAAATGGCGTCTACACACGTACAACTTTCTGACAAATAGGATCTTAAATTATCAAAGTGAGCACATCGACTCGGATCGTTCTTCTCTTCTTCTCTTCTCCTAGAAGTAGCCGCATAAGTTTTGATTATTTTGCTACTGTTATGCGTTATTTGTGTGTGTTCCTGCGACCGGCCTTTACAATTATACTTATAGCCTTCTCTTATCGAAAGTAGACAAGGGATCTTGAGCTAGACTTGTAGTACAACATTGGCAACGATCTTAGCATGCTGTGCACAAGAAGACGAATCATGCACAGATGAGAGTGCACAAGTGATGTCTCGGAAGAACTGAAAACAACTGTCTTTCTCCCTGTCATAGATTCTGTAATGTCGCTAACATTACTGGTTAGAGAACTAAGAAATGACACATGATAGCCCAAGTTGAACTTTTGAAGGATTAGGGATGCTTATTGCTAAATTTTGGAGCAAAAGTGGAGATCATATCCCTGTTAAATTTTACTGCAGATCTCATGGCCAAATAATTGATTGTAAGTACTGTGCGATGATCACTTCTTCCAGACTTGATCAAGTCAAAGAATTTTAATCTTGCCAAGTAAAACTACAAATGTATCTTGTACCAACCTGTTGTTTTCCACAGAACAGCAATTAAACAGTCCCTGTTTTGTTCCAATGGAAAACAACACATCATGCTCACCATGCTTTTGTTGCATGTGAATAAATGAGTGACTGTAGCTTTTTATAGTATGTTTTGAATATCTACTGAAGTGGTGTATATACAGCGCTGTCTTGGTTGTTACATAGCTGGTGCTATATGAAACAGCTGCCATCTCTACACATTCTGTGTACACCATACAACCATGCAACATGTCACATCAGTTCAGGCAAAGCCACATACTTAGCGTGCTTGCATGTGTAGCCTGCCACCTGCACTTTTGCCAGAATGACTGGGATCTTTTATGTGCTGCTGCTGTGGTAACATAGGGGTGTAATGGATACCGAAATAATAGCACAGAAAGTTGACCTTGGAGAAGAAAATGATCCTGCCAGGACTTGAACCCACAACCTTTAGCTCACAAGTCCATCGCTCTAACCACTGAGCTATCCCTGCTCCCCGGCAATATAGACACTGCTCAACCCTGTCATCTTTTAAAGCCAAACTGAAAACCTTCCTCTTCTCACAATATTTCCACCCCAACTAGTATCAATACCCAGTTTCTGCTGCAGTCATTGTGTGTGTGTGTGTGTGCCTGATGTAAATTGTTTTGGTAGGACTGTCCTCTAATATTGTATTTAGGTTAATATGTATGATGTGAGTGCTCAGGGTGTTGATGAGAGCATGATAAATGTACATTACTATATATATAATCAGTATAGGTAATAGGATTAAAAAGTTACTTTTTTAAATATTGATTTCTTGTGACATTTTTCAGAATGAAAATTGTCACAGTTCAGGTATAAAATTCAAAGTGAAAAAGAGTTGAATGTGATCAGTAATAATATGGAGGACACTTTACATAAAAATGTCTACCTGAGAGAGTGCCATCAGCAAATTATTTACAGTACATGTACTGTTATTAAATATATTTTATATTATGCCATGAGATTGTAATCACTCAAATCCTGAAGACCAAAAATGGATGATATAATGCTGCAGCTGCTATAATCTGGTAGAATGATCATTTCTAAAGTGGTTGGTAATTCGTTGGATGTTTAAAATGTTATTCTGTGTTCTGCAGATGACGGATAACTTGTCAGACCTGGCAGCTGTGTTGCGATCCCTTGATGCTGACAAAGTAACAGATCGGAAGGTGAAGCTTTAATTCTTTAGAATCTATAGTCTGTTTGAATTATTTTCCATGACGTTTTGTAAAGCAACATATTTTTGAGGACTGTCGTTGCGTTTGCTGTATATCCAGACCTGTTGTTGTTTGCTTGCTTGCTAGTGTTCTTCATCTAAAAGTACTGAAACCCTGAGATTCTCCCAAGGTTGGGTTAGATAACTTAAAAGGTAGCACGCGTAACCATTTATTTCCCCACACCTGTACGTGCAGTGGTACTTGTGTAACAAGCACATTATTGTTACCTGCCACTCTGACTTCAGGGACTTTGGTTACAGAGCTTATCGTGTCATGAAGATTACTGTAAGTGTAGCTGAAAGTGAAAGTAATCCTGACATGGTACTCTTATTCCTAACATGACAAACATTTTGCTTTAGACCCAACATAGGTACTAGCATTAGTAACAAGAATAATATAATATGAATAATTTCTCTATGGATAAAGTTCTTGTACCTGATATCACAGAAAGCTGCTGGACAGCTGAGAAGCCTTCTTTCAAAGTCAGCAGTTGGCCAAGTACTGACTCGCAACAGTGAGGACAGACGGCGGGGAGAGAAAGGGCAGCTGACATGGGATAGCGTGCTCAAGGTAGGTTTCATGACATGGTGAGTTTTATGGGTTACATATATATATTATATTGCTGGTGTTTTGGGTGTCATATATATATATATTGCTGGTGTTTTGGGTGTCATTAATGCATTTCACTTGTGTTTTATCTTTTATCTGATAGAAATAATATAAAAGTATGATGAGGAAATAACATTTTATCTTTTGTTTGATCTTGCCATTGACGGTTTTCCTCGTAGTAAATCATTAATGCTCTGTATTTTGTGCGTATGTTAAATGGCACTTGAGTTCTGACTTTTAAACTACAGGACTTATACAGTTCCTGGAAACCTGGAAAAGGTCCAGGAATTTGAAATGAAAAATTCCAGGCTTAGAAAGGTCCTGGAATGCTTAAATCTAGATAAAAGCATTGGAATGTCCTGAAATTCTGAAACAAAGGTTTCAAAAACAAATCTCTGAATACATGTGTAATTTGAGTTTGTTTTTATTAGTGGAGGGTTCAGTGACAGCATGCCAACATTGTTAGAATGTCCTCCAGGTAACCAACTTCAGCAAATTCCCAGTATAGTCTCCCAGTGAGCTGGTTTGGCCTAGCAGTAAGGTGTTTGTTTGGTAAGCAGGACCTTGGTTTGATTCCGCCTCAGCTCTCCTTTCTGTTAAAAAATTGTGATTTGCAGACGCTGTCTTTGCCCCACACAATCATTGGAACATTCAAATGGCTCTCATTGCTGCCCATCTTAATGCAGGAATCATTCTGGTGGTGACAGTGTAGTGTTAGGTATAGTCTCCTTCTTCCCCCATCTCCTGGGATCTTGGTCCACGCCAGTAACTCTGTGGAGACAGCTATGCGTTAAACAAGTGTAACCAACCAACCAGTCTCCCAGGAGTGAGGTGTTCCTCCACGTGAAGGATAATTTCCAATACACGTAGGTCCTGGAACAACTATATTTTGACCTTGAAAATTCATGGAAAAATCCTGGAATTTTGTCACAAAAGGTATTTATGCCAGTATGGACACTACTGTTAGGAACCCATTTAATGTTGATTTATGTTTTTCCCTTTCCTGATAGGTGGTGAGGAAACCATTTAATGTTGATCTATGTTTTTCCCTTTCCTGATAGGCGGTGATCAGATATGTGCAAACAGAGACAGAGCAGCTCCAGAAATCCAAGGCGCCTGTCTCAAAGGGAGGCCAGCGTGAGGCACGGAAGCAAGAGATCAGAGCAGTTTTCAAGTTTGTTATCCGCACAGCAGAAAAAAGTGAGGAAAAGCTCGATGCAGTGGATATGTAGATACATTACTTGGTTTTAGTTTGGTCTTGAAAAAACCTGACAGTCAGTGATGTACCTTGGCTGGAGTTTATAATGTACTTGGGTTTGCTCGCATATCACATGTGAGGTGAGAACTGCCATAGGCAACTCGGGTGGCAACTCAGGTCTTTGTTGCTGTGTTCATGCTGTGAACTCTGATAAACTCCCTTCTTTGTCACTGTGCAATGGATGTTTGTTATGCTTTTCATCTGTATTCATCTATTTGTCCCTTCATTTTGAAAGTAAGAAATTTACTCTTTTGTTATTGTTGGAAGTGTAATATTAAATGTAGATTTAAGCTAAATAAAAGGGGGGAAAAGAAGAAAAAAGGACCACTGAGTGACACACTAAGGTCAAATTCTTGGATCTTTGTTGTGTAAATCGGTGAAATAAACCCCAGACATTGCAAGAGCAGACTGTTCATGGAGTGTGGGCTGATGCTTTTGGGTTGGGGACAGAGTGAACTGGTTTTGGCCACGGCATAAAGTGTTAGGCTGGTAGGCAGGTGAGGTCAGTTTGATTCTGTTTCATCTCTCCTTTGTCATCCAAAGTTGTAGTGTGACTGTTGGAGTGTGACACTGTTGGAGTGTGACTTTGCTCCTCTACAATGAATGAAACATTAGGTGTTTGACACCCCTGCCTATCTCAATGCAGAATCATTCTGGCAATGACAGTGTTGTGCCAGGCAGTCTTCTTCCTTCCCCCCCCCTCCCCACCACCACCACCACCACCACCTGGCACCTTGGTCCCTGCCAGTACCTCCCCAGGGACAGCTTGTTATTAAACAAGTCTAACAAATGAAAGAATTTGGGTGCACTAGAGAGCATCCGTGTGTGTGTATCAGTGTGTGTGTGTGTCAGTGTGCATGTGTGTCAGTGTGCATGCGTGCCTGTGTGCGTGCATGTATGTATGTGTTGGTGGATGTGGGTGTGGAAGAATACAGTATTGTGTTCGTATATCATTTCTGAGGTTTCAGGTATACATTTTGTTGACACTGTAAAGCGCTATGGGCTCACCCTTTTCGTTGAGATACTGTGCTATAGAAATGGCCGCTACTGTTGTTATTAATGTTAGTATATGCAGAAAATTATCCTCAGTTTATACTTTCCATTTGAGTGTTGTGTTTGGTGATTGGTTTTGCTTTCAATGCCGTGATTGCGGGCAGATGGGGGTCAGGTGAAGACAGGGGTGCTGCTGAACCACGTGCTGGAGGTGATGAAGGGAGAGTTCACCTGCGCAGCTTATGGCACGGACTACAGCAGCGTGCTCCTCAAGAACATCCTCAGTGTTCACAGGCACTGGGTTGAGATTCCCTCAAAGACCTGGCATGGTATGGCTGTGATGTAATAGAAACGAGTATTTATAAAGCACTTACACCTAATGTGAGCCTGAAGTGCACAGTTGACAGTATGAAAACAATAGGGTTGACCAAATATATATATATATATATATACACAGAGCCAAGAGCACAGTGAAATTCTGCTAATTACATACACACATTACAACACTTGATTTATGCTGACATACAGAACATGCATACATACACGCACACACACACACACATGCCCCTCCCCCGCCCCCCCACACACACACACACACATATGCCCCCCCCCACCCACCCACACACATACACACATATGCCTACACACACACATGGAAGGCATTCAGAGTCCAGAGGAGAAAAGATGGGTTTTGAGGACAGATTTAAATGATGTTTTGAAAGAAGAATGTTGGAGAGACTGAGGCTTTTCCTTAATGGAACTGTGATGTGTTTTACAAATGCTGACTGTATAAACTCTTTTTTGGGTGTTTTTCGTTGTTGTTGTGATGTTGCTGTTTTTGCGATTATTAGAGGTGGTTAAGAACTGCAGTTTCACGACTATTTGTAAGGAATTGTCTTTGGAACTGTCATTGTCGATGTCTATATAATATAGACATGACTACAGGAATATTTAGCAAGAGCAGGATTAGGCTGTACTTCATTTCTTTTCTCTTTTTTTGTTTAATAATGGTACTTCATTAATTCCTTGCCGGAGATGTATGCTTCGGTAAAGCTGATGCAGCTTCAGAGCAGCGCTACCCATCCCTGTCAGAGTGTGAAGTCTTTGCATGTATCCGTGCAGCAGTATGGCTGCCATTGGTTTGGGTCTGCAGTGTGGGCACAGATGTTGATATCTGCAATTGCACACAGGGAGGCTGCAGAGACATCGTAGGAGAGTCTGCAGTGAAAATTCATCGGGAGAGGGAACTTGAACTGGGTCAGTATTGTGCCCTGACTTTCGGACCAACACTGTCCCAGCTGAGCTGTCCTGCCACATTGTGTTTTTTTAAATCCCAGATGCCGTGATAATGATCGATCAGACGACGGAGAGGACGGATAGCGTTCTAATGGCCCAGCTATTTTCATGTTTTTACAGTCAGAGATTTCTGTCAAATAGTGAAAGTGTGGGTTAGGCTAAAAGTAACTGTGTTTCTTATGGCCTTAGTGGTTTACGTTAAGAGGATGGACACCAGAAAATGCTGGTCTGATTGCATGGATCGCGTGTCACTGGATCAGCAAGAGTCTTGTTAATCTCTGTTTTGTTTCAGAGATGCTGATACTGTACTGTCAGCTCTTGCTTGACCCGAAATGTGTGGTGGACCGTGCGATTGTTGCGTGGCTCGTCCACGTTCTGATGGACGGAGCTGCCAGGCAGTCTGACCTCCAGCCTAAGAAACTCCTGTTCTTCTTTGCTGAAGTCTTCAAGAACATCAAGTAAGAGCATGAAGAAAACATGAGTGCTTTTGCAGGAAGTTGTTGGCCACAGCTGCATGATGCTTTGGTCCCATTCAGTATTGTAACTGAGCCAGTGATCACACTAAACATTTTTCAAACTGGTGTAAAATTTATAAGGTGGCAAGAGTGGTTCACAGAAACCAGAAACCAGTCAGACAATCACCATAACTGGTCAGATACACGGTCATCTTACACTATAGCTCTACTATAGCTCCAATATAACTCTACTATAGCTCTACTATTGCTCTACTATAGCTCAACTAGCAAACACCCTGCTCCCTTCCCCGTCTAGAACACACACATGCGCACACACACACACACACACACACACACACATACATGCATACACAAAAAAACAACCCACATGCACTGTCTTTCTTTTTTGTTTGTTTGAGAAAAGGTCAAACAAAATAACAGCCGGTACATTTGACCAATTGCTGATTTTGTTCCCGGTATGATCAGTAAAATATCAGAAATTACCTGTTTACACAAACCCTGACTGAACTGTTGCAGAACATTGTTTGCAACAGTTGCATCATGCTTTGGTCTCATTCTGTCTTGTAACTGATCTATTGCTAAAAGTTACAAGCAACTGTTACATCATGATTTGGTCTCATTCTATTTTGGACATGTGCTATTGAAAGAATTGTTTGCAACATGCTTTTGTCTTGTTCTGTTTTTGCTAATGAACTATTGCAACAACAAAAAATTGCAACATGCACATCATAGTTTGGTCTCGTTCTGTTTTGTAAATGGGTTATTGACTTTTTTTTATTTACTTGTTTGGATTTTCTGTTAATTGTGATCTTTGTCTCATTCTATGATTGTGAAATAGCTTTTCACTTCTGATTTAGTGGCTTGTGTTTTGAACTGGTGTAAAACATGTTGAATGTGTGATTTATCTTGAGGTGACCCTGTACAGTTGATGGAACAGTAAAATCCAAGAATTAACTTACTATCTGTTACAAAAGGTTGGTAACATCTTTCTTTGGTTTGATTCTGTTTCGTATATAAATGAGCTATTGCAAAAAAAATGTTGTTGCCGTCAGGGAGCACAAAGGTATGGCTGTTCTTGAACATCTGGTCGGGGCCCTGAACATCTTTGCAAAGGCCATTGCACCAAACAGCCGTGTACAGATCTGCAAGCTTGGGGAAAACATCATGACAGGACTGCTGTACTTGTGGAATAACTACCCATCGGATGCCCTGAAGGTACCAGCACTTGCTTTATGAAACTTCTCTTATTTGGTCAGTCTCTTGTCAGTTTATCATTAATGCTTGTCTTTTTCTGTACTGAGGATTCACCACCAGAAACTACTATCTCCTTTATTATTTGTAACAAATATTGGCTAGTTCTGGTAGTCAGCTCTCAGATTATGTGGAAAAAACATCTTTTTCAGGGAACATATAATTTGGTTGGTTTTTGTGACGCTCAACCAAATTCTTCAGTCACAGTTCTTTGAGAAAGGTTTCAAGAAAGCTGAAAATTTTGAACAGAATGTGGTGTTACTGGTGTTTTTATTTACACTAGATAATTTGTTTGTTTGTGACTGTGAGCATTTAACATGATGTATTATATATATATATATACTTTGACCAACATTTACTTGTATATTACAATTAAAAAACAGCTGGAGCAGTAAAGACTAAAGGCATGTTTTTGTGTGCATTCTAGTTATGGGGGCTGCTCTGTGGATCCCTGACCATAGATGCATCTCTAACAATGGGCAGACTAGGCCTTTGTAGCAGCATTCGTGGACAGTAGCTGAATGCTGCTTGAGGTTCCTGTAGATGGTGGCACAGCCTCATTGGCTTCTTTTTCTGCCACTGCTAAGGCTTGGCTTTTTGGCGGCCTCTTTTAAAGCCTCCAGTGGAAAAGACAGTGTTACTGTACATGTACATTAGTTCTGCTCAGCATCTTCTGAAGGCTGATTTCACAGGTTCTTCAACTTTGTGATCTATAGGAATGGCTGAGGGTTGGAACTGTCATTTGCTTCACAATGTTCCTGCCTTGCGCAGATTCAAGAAGAAGTTAACCTGGGCATTTGTTTATTCTCGTCAGACTGTTCCGCTTGGAATATTATGTTGTAATGATGAGTGCATTTGGTGTGCATTCAAATTTAATGATGAGCGTTCATCATGCTCTGATTAGTATTAGGCTGTCTGTGACAACAAAGTTTGCATTTGTGGTGACTATCTGGGTGAGATCTTTCAGATTATGTCTGGTGTTAACTTTTATTGAGCTTGATGTTTTTATCCCAGTTTTTGATCCTGTTTTGTGTGAGATCTTAATCTTTGAATATCTGCATAATGGAAACATGTGTCAAGCTTTCAAGGTCACACCTGGTCCGGTGATCTTGACCCATTTTCAAGGTCAGAAGAGTTTGAAATGCATTGAAAGTTGTTTCGTATCTATTTCATGTTTTTATTGTGGCTAAACTGAACACATGTTACACTCCTTGTTGACTGTGATTTTCCAGAATGACATGGTGGAGTTTTAGCGATGTTATGTCTAAACTGAGTGCACATTGCACTCTTTGTTGGTTTTGATTTTACAGAATGATGTGATGGAGTTTTAGCGACATTGCGTCTGAACTGAGTGCACATTGCACTCTTTGTTGGTTTTGATTTTCCAGAATGACGTGACAGAGTTTTTGTGATGTTGTGACTAAACTGAATACATTTTGCACTCCTTGTTGGTTTTGATTTCCCACAATGACATGGTGGAGTTTTAGCAACATAACTAAACTGAATGCATATTGCACTCCTTGTTGGTTTTGATTTTCCAGAATGACATGGTGGATTTTATGCGACTTCAGCTGCAGGCACATCACCCAGGTGGAGCCAAGGCTCCAGAAACTGGTGCTTTTGCTGTTGACTGGGATATCTGGAGGGTACACTGAACGCTCCCCTTGTGTTGTGTTGTATGGTGTTTTAGTGTTTTGTGTGGTTTTATGTTGTCAGTGCCATCCTGCTTCTTTTTTTGTCCACCTACCATTGACCCTAGACATGCACTCAAACACATACAGTGATGCACATGCATATGTTTACTCATGCAGGCACACACACATGTATGCTTACATGCATGCATGTGTGTGCATGCACACACCTACACACATTGATGCATGCGGTATACATGCATACACACACATACACATATTTTCTGTCTGTCTTTTTTTTCTCTTTTTTTAATACTTTTTTTAAAATTCAGTTTTTAAGCATGTGGACATATATACATATACCAGGCATACACACATATGTAGAGTTAATATATGCAGACTATGCAATGGTGTACCAAAAAACAAAAAAACAAAAACAATACCAAACAACACAAACAGAACAAAAAGCAAGAAACAAAAAAAGTGAGGGCAAAAATACATAAGCAACAACGATGGCCCCAAAAAGAAGGTACAACAACAGCAGTAATGCAACATATAAAAGAAAGGGAGAAAAAATGGGACAGTAACAGCAGCAGTGAGTGGGGACAGAGGAGAGGGGGGGGGGGGGTTACATAGCGGTCGTGGTACTTGACGTAGGAGCTCTAGAGTATTACATGTTAATTGGCACCCATAACTATGTAGACATGATGTAAGGATGTAGATATGGTCATACAATTGAATTTAGCCATTGTTCCGAACAAAGGACATATAACAAAACCATTTTGACCGGACTGTCTGTGTCTCTTTGTCTCTTTCTGTCTCTCTCTGTCTCTGTCTCTGCCCCTCTCTCTCTCCATATATATGCATACATGCAGACTCATGATATATAAATATGCATGCATGTGTCTACACATGGGTACATGCATGCCCATGAAGCTCTGTTTTTATGTTAGAGGCTTGTGCTTTACAAACTTAATATGTCATTGTTATTGTCATTTTTGTTACACACACACACACACTCTCGTACACACTTACTCTTTCTGCCCACCTCCTCTCTCTCTCTTTGACTGGGCATTAGAAGCCAATTTGCTTCCTTCCTCTCACCCACTTGCCTATTTATTCTTGCTCCTTGCTCCCATAAATGTCCGTGTTTATAGGCTGATTGTTCAAAATGTTTGCTTTCAGAGTCACCTGCGCAGGATGTATGATGTAATCCACACTGACATTGATCAGCTGGGTGGGCGCCAGAAGTTTTCCTCTGGGTAAATATTCCCATTTTCTGTAGCTACATGGGGGAGGGGGGTGGATGGGGTGTGGGGGGCATTTTAAACTTTGTCAGGAAGAATCAAGTTTATACTGGCTGAACTGGTTGGAACACTGAATCTAAAGATGTGGGCTTAGGAGACAGAGGTGATCTTGCAGTTTGTTAAGAGGAAAATGTAATCGTGACGCTTTCATATTTTCTGCTACAGAAAAGAAAACAGTTTTCTCTCTGAGTGCCATTTTCTTTAGCCGTAACCATTTTCACATGCGTGCGGTGGGGATAGCTCAGTGGTTAGAGTGCCGGACTTGTGACTGAAAGGTTGCGGGTTCGAATCCCTGCAGGAGCGGCGGGATAATTTTCTTCTCCAGGGTCAGCTTTTTGTGCTGACTCTTATTTCGGTATCCGTTCCTCCCCGTGTTACTGCAGTAGCACGTAAAAGATCCTGGTCATTCTGCCAAAAGTGCAGGTGGCAAGTAACAGCTAAACACGCATGCACCTTACGTATTGGCTTTGCATGAAGTGACATGGTGCATGGTTGTATGGTGTACACAAAACTTGCACTGAGACGGCTGCAGTTTCATGTGGCACCAGCCATGCCAGCGCTGCAAGTACACCACTTTGGTGGATATTAAAAAAACGCGCTATAACAAGCTAGTCACTCATGTACAACCACGTGCGAGTGCACTGAGTCTGCTCAAGAGAGCGGAGAATGGTGCTATATATGCGATCATCATTAAATCAAAAACATGTTTTGAGTAATTAAATTTAAGACTACTGGGTGAGTATTACTATCAGTGGCAAGAATTTGGATTGTCTTAACTCGGAAATTTGTGCTGGATTGGTGAGGCAATATTGTTCTGAACACGTATCAGATCAGATGATCTGATGAGGCAGTATAGCATTGATTATCAAGTCAAATCAAAAAACTTTAATCATCCCTTGCAGGGCAATTCAACTTAACTAATATAAGGCTGATTAATTTAAGAACACGTAAAGGAACACCAGAACATTTGCGTTTACAACAACATAGACAAGTTATGCTGCACAAAATCTATAATACAAATATAAAATCACATTAATTATAAACGGGTGTGTACTCATGTCACATCAGCACACACACACACACATACACACGCACGCACGCACGCACGCACGCACGCACACACACACACACACACACACACACACACACACACACACACACACACACACACACACACCACAGCACACACACACAACACACACACACACACAACACACACACACACACACACACAACACACCACACACACACACACACACACACACACACACACACTCACACCACACACACACACACACACACACCACACACACACACCACACACCACCACTCACACCACACACCACACACACACCACCCACACACACCACACCCACACACACACCACACACACACCCCACACACACACACACACACACACACACACACACACACACACACACACACACACACACACACACACACACACACACACACACACACGCCAATATTAATTCTACTCAACCAGATACACTCAGCCATCGACTGGACACACACACACTGCCCAAACCTAATCAGACACCTAATAATTATATACTAGATTATATGATCTGATGAGGTAATACAGCATTTAATATATGTCAGTTTATATGATCCAATGAGAAATCCATTTTTAAGTATAATAGCCAGAAAATGGGCAATCCAGGGCGTGGATTGTGTGCTATGATTGTATATTCATTGTATTAAAGAAAGAGAGACCACTATTTTACATGAACTAGTAAGAGACACAAGAGATGATGTGATTCCACAGGTAGTTAACACACACACACACACACACACACACACACACACACACACACACACACACACACACACCACAACACACACACACACACAAACATATTTTAAGGAGATGCAGCCTTAAAATGGGATCAGTCTTTCATTCTGGGTTTCACCCTTCTTTCAGTACCTTTGTGCCATTTTGTGTTTGCAGAACAAGAAACATTGTGCTGAAAGAGTCTTACATAGAACTTGCGGCAGACGTTTGCCACCAGGTAAGTCTCCTGGACAACTATAAGGTCACCTTATTCACTAGACTGTTTGTGAGCAAAACTGTGAAGGCCTTGGTGTGTGCGTGTGTGTGTTTGTGTGCATGTTTGTGTGTGTGTGTGTGTGTGTTGTATTTATAAGAACTTTTGAGACACTTTAGGGTTATAAATAGTTGTGGGATGTACCAGCTATGAAGATGTACATTATTATTATTATTGGTACTGATCTTTTTTTTTTGTAGCACTATTCTCCACTCTCAAGCAAACTCTAGTGCACACTGGGTTTTTTTTTTTCTTCCCCATAATCCGTCAAACTCTGACATGCACTACAGGATATTTAACATGCGTATGTGATCTTTTTGCATATGTGTAACACATACTGGGGACCTCAGTGTCTGGTCTCCTCCAGTGGCTGGTCTGACTAACCTTATTTCTCTAGGTGTGCACGGAAGGTAGAGGCAGTGTGGAGGTAACTCAGCAGCTGATGGGAAACACAGGAATGTGCATGTGTAGAGCACACACTGGGGACCTCACTTCCTGGTCTCCTCCAGTGGCTGGTCTGACTAACCTTATTTCTCTAGGTGTGCACGGAAGGTAGAGGCAGTGTGGAGGTAACTCAGCAGCTGATGGAAACACTGGAATGTGCATGTGTAGAGCACGCACTGGGGACCTCACTTCCTGGTCTCCTCCCGTGGCTGGTCTGACTACCGTATTGTGTCCCTAGGTGTACACAGAAGATGGAGGCAGTGTGGAGGTAACGCAGCAGCTGATGGAAACGCAGGAACATGCGGGTGCGCCAGCCAAGAAACGGCGCATTATGTCGGGATGGTCAGCGCTGCTGGACACCATCGTCTCCAAAGCCAGCACGCTGCAGCTGATGCCGTGGTTGGTGCTTTTTCGTTGTTGTTTTCCTTTGCTTTGCTCAGATATGGTCCACTGAGTAACTGGGCAGACATGATGCACGATGATCAACATTTATGTTGGTGATGCTGATAGATGAGTGGCACTACGATCAATGTGGAAGCTGAAAACTAAATAAAAATTGTTGTGCATCTCCTTACCATGCTCTGCACATGATCTTCAGCTACATTATGTTTGTTTGTTTTCTTTCCTTGATTGAGCAAGATAATGGTTTAACTTGATCCACCTAAATCATGGTTTTTCACTTGATGCAGTTACATAATGGTTTAACTTGAATGAACAATGCATGTGGTTCTGCAACACAATAATCGAACCTGATTTTGCTGCTTGATCCGGCTGTAACATGGTTTAGCTGGATTTGGCGACTTTGTGGTTTGACTTGATCCAGCTGCAGCATGGTTTAGCTGGATTTGGCGACTTGGTGGTTTGACTTGATCCAGCTGCAGCATGGTTTAGCTGGATTTGGCGACTTTGTGGTTTGACTTGATCCAGCTGCAGCATGGTTTAGCTGGATTTGGCGACTTGGTGGTTTGACTTGATCCAGCTGCAGCATGGTTTAGCTGGATTTGGTGACTTTGTGGTTTGACTTGGTCCAGCTGCAGCATGGTTTAGCAGGATTTGGCGACTTGGTGGTTTGACTTGATCCAGCTGCAGCATGGTTTAGCTGGATTTGGTGACTTTGTGGTTTGACTTGGTCCAGCTGCAGCATGGTTTAGCGGATTTGGCGACTTGGTGGTTTGACTTGATCCAGCTGCAGCATGGTTTAGCTGGATTTGGTGACTTTGTGGTTTGACTTGGTCCAGCTGCAGCATGGTTTAGCTGGATTTGGTGACTTTGGGGTTTGAATTAAACAGGCTGCAGCATGGTTTAGCTGGATTTGGCGACTTGGGGGTTTGAATTAAACAGGCTGCAGCATGGTTTAGCTGGATTTGGTGACTTTGGGGTTTGAATTAAACAGGCTGCAGCATGGTTTAGCTGGATTTGGCGACTTTGGGGTTTGAATTAAACAGGCTGCAGCATGGTTTAGCTGGATTTGGCGACTTTGGGGTTTGACTTGGTCCAGCTGCAGCATGGTTTAGCTGGATTTGGCAACTTTGTGGTTTGAATTTAACAGGCTGCGGCATGGTTTAGCCGGGGTTTCGTGTTAACCAGTAATTTCTGGTATTTTACCAGTTAAGATCAGCATATGCTGGGAAGAAAATCAGCAATCGGTTAGAAGTACCAGCTGCTATCTAGTTTGATTGGTTCTAGAAACAACAACAAATAGCAGAGAGGGAGAGTGCATGTGGCATGTTGTGTGTGTGTGTGTGTGTTACAAAGCAAACAGAAATTCATATAGTGACTCTCATGGCAGTCCTTACGTCCTTTTTTCAGGGTTTTCAGAATCATTGCAGTTGTCCATGAGATGAAAATGCTGACATTCCAAATAGAACCTACATAAGTTGAAAAAGCCAAAAACACACACACACACACTCACATACAGGAGTACTGCACACAGGTGCACAGCATGTGCACATGCACAGCAATTTTATGAGAGGATGTGATCTTGATGTATTTAACTTTGGCAACCTTGAGGGTCTGATGCACACCAGCGTAGTCTGACACACACTGATGTGGTCTAAGACTCATCGAAGTGGTCTGACACATACTGATGTGGTCTGACATGCACTGGTGTAGGTCTGACACACACTGATGCGCTCTCACTCTAGACAAAAAAACAAAGGAGCAGGCTGATTGCCCGCAGAGCTCTGCGACCAGTATAGGCAGCCACGCATCTGACCAGTTAGAGCGATTAACTGACCGGTTTCTCTGAACCATTTTCGTCACCTTATACTATAAATGTCACACTGGTTTGAAAAGTGTCTAGCGTGATTGCTGTTTCGGCTGGATTTAGCCACATTGTGGTTTGTCTTGAACAGGTTGCATTTGCTGGGCTGTTTGCTGGACAAGTACCCGGAATCTCTGCTCAGGATGGATGGAGTGACTGTGCTCCAGACTCTGCAACAAGTTCTTACCACTTGCAAGGGGTAAGGCTGAGAGCAGGGTGTTGGGGCAAAACCAGGGTGTCCAAGCAAAAACCAAAAACGATTTGTATAGTGTGTGCATGTGCTTTTTGTTTGTGTGTGTGTGTGTGTGTGTGTGTGTGTGTGCATCACGTGTGCGTGTGTGTGTGCTCATGTGTGTGTGTACATGTGTGTGTATGTGCTCATGTGTGTGTGTGTGTGTGTGCTCATGTGTGTGTGTACATGTGTGTGTGTGTGTGCTCATGTGTGTGTGTGTGAATGTGTGTGTGTGTGTGTGTGTGAATGTGATGAATGCATGCATCTGAAGGTCTTTGTAAATGCCTTGTGTTCTTTCGAGATGGAACACCATAAACTATTGACATTATATCATTTCTGAAGGATAAACATACTTCCATACAGTAAATGAAAATGGCAGGGCCTTAACTGTAAAGAATAAGTAGGGCCCATAGGCGGCAGACGTCAGTGTACTGCCCCACAGTTCTTCGTGCTTGTCCTGGCCTGGGATGAGATGATTAGAATATTATTATATTTATTAGAATATTACAGAATATAATATCATCATTACGGAGTATCCACCATTATTTCCAGTATTATTATTGTTTTTATGATTATTACCTACTACTAGTACTGCTGTGTCTGAAACTGCTCTGTTTTTTCTGAAGTTACTACTGCTGCTTCTGCTGTTTGTTAACCATATGTATTCTGAAGATGCAGATTTCCCCATCCACACACGTCGCTGTGGTAGCTGTTGTGTTGCTTAATGTCCTCGGATGTCGGTTGACATATTAGGGACAAGCTGAGACCAATGCTGAAGCATAGTTCAGTATTGCTTTGCGTCCATGGAAACCAGAAGGCTCGTTAGGATGGACAGCCCAGGATGGCCACCTCGACTCTCACACAGCTTCCTGAACTATGAAAGCCACACACGTCTGTTTTCAGGAGCGTGATGTACCAACACATCTTCAGCTGCTTGGCTTCCCTGGCGAGGAGCGTGAGTCGGATAGAGGTGCAGCAGGCAGCAAGGGACAGCATGACACCTGTCTGGCTTCAGGTGTGGTCATCCGGCCTCAGGTGAGTTACTGAGTGCTTTTATATAGCGCTAGTCTCCACCCTTGAGCAGACTCACTGCGCTCACGTTGCGTGTGATTCTGAATGAGTGAAGTTTGGAGAAACCTCTGCCCTTTTTGTTGTTGGGTGGGATTGGGATGAAAAATTGAGGAAAAGGAGATTGGGGAAGGGAGGGGGGAGGGCAGGGAGATGGAGGGAGGGAGGGAGAAGTGGTGGGGGTAGAGGGCGTGGGGATGCGGGAGTGATGGTGCTTTTCTGATATTATGGTTATCCATCACTTTTATAAAGCACTGTTCTCTGTTCTCAAGCAGATCCACTGAACATGGCTTCTTCTTTTTTAACCCTCTTGCATTCATGCCGGCTGACTGCTAGGCTTCATACCAGCCACAGCTGGCAGCATGTGCTTGGTAGGTTTCCGTCACGTGCTAATACCATGCCACTTCCCTCAGCCAAACCAAAGCTTAGGGGAATCCCCAGCAGTGTCCAGAGAGATCAAAAATAACTCGGTGGGAGGGTCAAAAGTGATTCATTTTATGAAAAATGGTCTGGCACTGACTGAATTCGTTTTGTTCACAACTGAGGTCATGGGAAAATGGTGTCTGCTAGCATTGAAGGTGAAATGTTGGATTATACTGAAGAGGAGTTAGAAGAAATCCTAAAAGATGTGGAAATATTTGAAAGAGAAGAGTTGGGAGAATCAGATATTGAAGGTCTGATGAAGAGATGGAAGTGGATAGCAATCCAGAAGATGTCCCCCTTGCATCACTTCAAACAACACGGCGGCTGGTTGCCCATGCAACAGCTGAGAAACTCTGAGCAGCCTACTGGCCCAAATCGTAACTTGCCAGACACAGCCAAACCCTTGGATCATTTTTTTGGGTTCCTCCCTCAAATGTTTTATGATACTGCTGCAGAGCAAACAAATTTGTATGCACGTTAAAAAGATTGCAGCAAAGGGGCCAGATCCTGTTTATTAACATTTCATGTGTACATGGTGAGAGTTTTTCTGTGACGTTCGTAACAATTTCACCGAGACCTGCTGATTCAGGGTTAAAAGGAGTCTAGCCAGCTAGGTCCCAACTGTGATTTCAGAACTCACAAATCCTAACAATGCTATGATTTCAGAACTCACAAATCCTAACACAATACTATAATTTCAGAACTCACAAATCCTAACAATACTATGATTTCAGTATGATTTCAGAACTCAAAAATCCTAGCAATACTATGATTTCAGAACTCACAAATCCTAACACAATACTATGATTTCAGAACTCACAAATCCTAGCAATACTGTGATTTCAGAACTCACAAATCTAACACAATACTTGATTTCAGAACTCACAAATCCTACACAATACTATGATTTCAGAACTCACAAATCCTAACACAATACTATGATTTCAGAACTCACAAATCCTAACAATACTATGATTTCAGAACTCACAAATCTTAACACAATACTATGATTTCAGAACTCACAAATAATGACATACGTCAGACCTCACAATAACACAATACTGCGATTTCAGAACTCACAAATCTTAACACAATACTATGATTTCAGAACTCACAAATCCTAGCACAATACTATGATTTCAGAACTCACAAATCCTAACACAATACTATGATTTCAGAACTCACAAATCCTAACACAATACTATGATTTCAGAACTCACAAATCTTAACACAATACTGTCACCATGAAATTATCTAGTTTGTGTGACAAAAATGGTGACAGTGACGCGACCATGCACCATCAGACACACAATACTGCCCGTACTTTGAAGCGCTGGACTTGCAGAACACGTGTGCCAAATATTAACATCATAGGACATGGCACACGCTAGTTATGGATTCATTACTAACACAACCATGTTTTAGTGTAAAAATTTTTTGGAAAAGAATACGAAAACTAGGGGAAGTTTGGTTGGTCAGAATATGAATGCCAGAGGGTTAATATGTACTGGGTTATTTTAGCATTTTCATAATCCGCCAAACCCAGACATGGACTATAGGATTTTTAACATGTGCATGTGATCTTTTTTGCATGTGTTTATGCACTGGGGGCCCTCAGTTTATAATCTCATCCTGAAGACTTTTGTGGAGTCTGCACAAAACCTGACTCCGGTGAAATCTTGGGGCAGGCACAAAACCTCCTTGCACGTAACAGTCACCCATCCATGTGGTGATCATGCTTGATCACGCTTAATTTGGCTTTTGAGAGCGAGTGCTCTTGCTCTGTACTACTGTCTCTCTTCAGTTGTGATGTTACCATTGGGTGGTTCATCAGATAGGGATGAGGGAAAGTGTCTTTAGCTCATTTTATCCATGTTTGTTACTTGTATTAGACTAGAGCTGATTTTGTTGGCTGTCATTGTGTGTGCAAAGTCCACACATTGGCCTGAATGTTTGCAACAAACTTACTCTGTCTGACACTGTGACAAGTTCATGTGCAGACTTTGTCTACGACGGGAGACTTATGTCCTGGCTATGTGCAAAGAGGGAAACCCTGTTTCCTTGTTTCCTGGCTTTGTCAAAATGCTGTATGTCTGTTGGTTTGTTTATCAGCATCATCAGCTCCCGACAGGCAGAGACCGATGGTTACCAGCAGCATGGGTTCGAACTGCTTACCACTCTGCTACAGTGCAACGTGGTGTGCCCTGGTCGACAGGTTTGGAGCCTGTTTCTGTCCGACGTGGCCCACCCCACACCTTCCTCCCTCACCTTCCTGTCCTGTCTGCTGGCCACCTGCCGTGTACCTGAGAATTACCAGCCAAACATACTGGGCTCGGGGTTTGCGGCAGAGAAAGGCACATTCCCTCTGCGCAAGCATCTCTTGAGCTGGGTCACGCTGGGCCTGACCTCCCTGACCAGCAGCGTCAAGGAGTGGGCGAAAATGAGCAGCGCAGGCGTTGCTCAGCTTCTTGTCCAGCTGGCGCTGCGGAACCCCGGGCAGTTGTCGAAGGCATGTGAGCCGATGAAGGATTTCTTGACGTCTTTGGAGAAAGTGTACCTGCTCACAACGTTCGACTGTGAGCTGGCCTTTGAGGCACCTGGAAAAGAAGCGTTGGTGAAGGCGAACTCTGAGGCCTGTCACGTGATCCCGGTTCTGGTGACGTGTTTGGGGGAGACGTTGCAAAACGTCATGCAGCAGCATCTGGAGCTTGCAGAACCACTGGTGAGGTTACGTTAATGACGTTGACAGTGTTACCTTTGTGTATAAAACACTCTCATCATTCAAATCAGTTCTAAAATCTCGCCTATTGTGTGTGTGTGTGTGTGTGCACATGCGTTTATTTTGACTGCGTTCTTGCCTTGTAATGGGCTATGTGCTCCAGTTTAGAGAAATAGCATGTACACAAGAATAGATTGTTATTATGATTAAAATAGTAATGGATTAGAGTAATTGCCACAGTGACTGACAAAGTATTAATGAATGAAAGTGTATACATACATTGCATGGCACATACAACAACAATGAAAAAGATTAAAAACACAGAAAAAGTGAAAATACATGTATGTTTACAATGCCAGGTGCGCTCATAAGCAGTCATGAGCCAGAAACACACACACTCACACACATACAGGAGTACTGCACACAGGTGCACAGCATGTGCACATGCACACCATTTTTATGAGAGGATGTGATCTTGATGTATTTAACTTTGGCAACCTTGAGGGTCTGGTGCACACCAGCCTCGTCTGACACACACTGATATGGACTAAGACACATTGAAGTGGTCTGACACATACTGATGTGGTCTGACATGCACCGGTGTGGTCTGACATGCACCGGTGTGGTCTGACACTCGCTGATGTGCTCTCACTCTAGACAAAGCCTTCCGACTGTAAATGACGGCGGACCCTTACTCCCATTTCTCCCATCTCAAAACAAATAAGTGTAATAGTTCAACATCTCATTTTTCACCATTTAACTGTTGTTTTGTGGCTTGAAAGGGGGGATTACTCCCAAACATTTACATGTTGTGTTTTGTCCTAATGAGTAACAGTCTTTTTAACCATGAATGTGTCGGGACCTTACTCCCGTCATGTTCCAGCTGAAGACAGTGGAGCTGCTGGCCTATGACTGCAGCATTCTGTCCCACTTCCTCAAAACCGCCCAGCAGTGCAGTATTTCCCTGGCCGGGACAGAGGCGCTCCTGAAGCAGGTGATGAGCCGGCTCACCTCCCTGCTGGGCGAGTACGCCAAGAAGGAGGGGACCGCGGGGCTTCTGCCGGTTGTGCGCAGTCTGCAGGCCATGGTTACCTTCGAGGAGACCTGGGACTTGGCGTGCTACAGGACTGCGGAGACGGTCAGAGGCTGCGTGCCGACTAAGCTGACAGGCCTCCTGATGGAGTTAGTGACCAAAAAGGTAAGTGGATGATTCGCTGTATATGTTGTCAGTAAGTGGATGATTCGTTGTATGTGGTCCGTGGGTGGATGATGTGCTGTATGTTGTCAGTGAGTGGATGATCTGCTGTGTGTTGTCAGTAAGTGCATGATCCACTGTGTGTTGTCAGTGAGTGGATGATGCGCTGTATGTTGTCAGTGAGTGGATGATGTGCTGTATGTTGTCAGTGAGTGGATTTATTGCGCTGTATGTTGTCAGTGAGGGATGATTGCTGTATGTTGTCAGTGAGTGGATGATGTGCTGTATGTTGTCAGTGAGTGGAAGATGTGCTGTATGTTGTCAGTGAGTGGATGATCCGCTGTGTGTTGTCAGTAAGTGCATGATCTGCTGTGTGTTGTTAGTAAGTGGATGATGCACTGTGTGTTGTCAGTGAGTGGATGATGTGCTGTATGTTGTCAGTGAGTGGATGATTCACTGTATGTTGTCAGTGAGTGGATGATTTGCTGTATGTTGTCAGTGAGTGGATGACTCGCTGTATGTTGTCAGTGAGCGGATGACTTGCTGTATGTTGTCAGGGAGTGGATGATGCACTGTGTGTTGTCAGTAAGTGGATGATGCACTGTATGTTGTCAGTGAGTGGATGATGTGCTGTATGTTGTCAGTGAGTGGATGATGTGCTGTATGTTGTCAGTGAGTGGATGATTCGCTGTATGTTGTAAAGTGAGCGGATGACTTGCTGTATGTTGTCAGTGAGTGGATGATTTGCTGTATGTTGTCAGTGAGTGGATGATTTGCTGTATGTTGTCAGTGAGTGGATGATTCGCTGTATGTTGTCAGTGAGTGGATGATGTTCCCACTGGACAAACTTATCTCCAGTGCTTGAGGGTAAGGGTCAGGCTCCCATCTGGTTGTGGAATTTGTGTCTTTTGTGGAATTGGTTTTTAGGCTACTTCTCAGGGTCTTTTGGGGTAATCCAATGTGCTTTCCTCCACCACCACCACCACCACCACCACCACCACCACCACCCCCACAACCCCCCCCCACACAAACACATGATGGGTTAAAATTCATTCACCTCCACTTTCAAAATTCTCGGTCACGTAATTGCAGCAAGAAAACGTACTTGTTTGCAAGCAAACGTGAATAGTAGGGTGTAGTTTGCACACTGTGTAGTGCCTGTGACATCAGGCTTCCAAGCTTCCAGCTTGGCAGCGCTTTTGATTGATTAAAAAAGAAAAGGAGGTATGTGAGACTATAGTAGGGTGTAGTTTGCACACTGTGTAGTGCCTGTGACATCAGGCTTCCAAGCTTCCAGCTTGGCAGCGCTTTTGATTGATTAAAAAAGAAAAGGAGGTATGTGAGACTATAGTATTGTTTTATTCGGCTGTCTCAGTTGGCGAGATCAACAAGCGGCAACAGAAACTCCAGGCCTGATGCAAACGCTCTGCCGCGACTCCACGCAGCAAGCTCCAGTCGCAGCAGCAACCTGTCTCGGATCGTGGACGATTTTGATGACTTTGGCGCGGTTGAGAGTTCGTCACAGAATGAAGAGGAGGACATGGACATAGGGTTTGATGGCGTCCACAATGGGGGTGACAGTCAGGATGGAGAGGAGGGACAGCAACAGCATAAGTCAGCAGGTTGGTGGTTCTCACCATAACAGTTCCTCTGAAGACGGCATGTAGCTGCCCGTGTGGCGCGGTTATAAAAAAAGAGGAAAAAAAGTAGTCACCCTTACAATCCTGTCATCTTGATGGAATGCATCTGTTAGTGGACAGTTACACGTACTGGGCGACCCCCTGTGTTCAGTTGGGGAATTCTACAACAAAGACTGTAACAGTAAACTACCTCCTGTTAGATCTCATCTTGATGGAATGTGTTTGTCAGTGTACAGTTGCATATACTGGGAGACCCCTAGTGTTCAGCTAGGGAATTCTACAACGAAGACTGTAACAGTAAAATACGTCCTGTTAGATCTCTCCCTCTCTCTCTCTCTCTCACTCTCACACTCTCTCCGTTGCCCTGATATAACTGTAATGGTTGACTGGACGTACAACACCAAGTTACTCACTCTCTCTCTCACCCTGATATAGCCGTAATGGTAGACTGGGCGTAAAACACCAAGTTACTTGTTTACCCCTCTCTCTCCCTCTCCCTCTCTCCCCCCCCCCCCCCCACCTTCCCTCTCTCTAGCTTTTGAAATCTGCCGACTAGTCTTCAGTTTGGGTTCAGAGGGCTGGACATAACGGACATCTTTCTTTTGTGGTGTCTTAAAGGGGAACTGAAGCGAAGCTGCCGGTTGGCCTGAAAACATAGAAAACGTGTGACTATTTCTCTCTGCATGCATTGTTTGTTTGCTCCATCAGTGTTTATGCAGAAGAAGTACCTTTTTGCTTCAGATTCGATGTTCCTCGGGACACAGCAATAGTGGTTCACTCTTTACAAATGAACGGTAAAAAGTGTCGGCTTGTGAGGTGTTTGATGCTTTTGCCACACATGCCAGCCATCTTCATGATGTCACAGGCACAGACTGGGCACACTTGCAGTCACACTTTCAATACTTTCAAGCGTCAATTTTTAACTAAGAACATGGGAAATCAAATGAAAGACTGCTGTGCGTCTTCAAAACATTTTGCTTTCTTCGTTTCTATTGGGCATTTTTATGACTTTGAAGCTGAAACTTTGATTTGCTGACTCACAAGGTGTAGTGTAGTGTGTTTGACATTTGGCAGCAAAGACCTATTGATTTGTGTCGTTGTTCAGTCTGCTCAAGCTTGCTGGACCCGCAGTCACTGGGTGAAGGTCAAGTCCTGCGGAACAGCATCCTGCACTTCCTGTGTCTGCTGACTGGCTATGACAGGCAGTCAGCCCCAGGGGAAGTGACCCCTTCCACTTTTGACATCATGGCGACCAAGAGCAAAGTGGAAGATGTGCTCAGTGGAGATCACTTTGATCCATCGCTCTCAGCTGATATTCAGATGGTGAGTATTTTTGTGTGCGTGTGTGTGTGTGTGTGTGTGTGTGTGTGTGTGTGTGAGTCTGTGTGTCTGTCTGTGTGTCTGTCTGTGTGTCTGTCTGTCTGTCTGTCTGTGCGTGCATGCGTGCGTGCGTGCGTGCATACATCTGTGCATGTGTGCATGCCTGTGTGTTGCCTCAGAAAGCAAAGTAGAAGGTGTAATCAGTGCTCAGTGTAATGCACACAACTGACACTTGATTGTTTGATGCATATATAGATCACTAATTGTATCGCTTATCGTTTTTGTTTAATGCATCTACAACACTGACTGTGCTGTTTGTTATTGCCTTTCAGAGTCATCATTGCCGTTGGCTTTCAGCCATTATTTGTTGCTATAATCTGGGCTGTCCTCTTTTCTTTTTCTGTGTGGCAGATGCAGCAGATGGTGGAGGCTCTGCTTACAGTTGATCACAATGTTACGGACACAGATCTTGAAAACATCATGGATGTACTCAGGCATGATGAATATGTTGAATCTTTTTTTCTCTCTAAATCTTTTGTTTTATGACTACTCTTTTGATTGTAGCTGCAATGTTAGGCTCCTTTTTTTCTTCTTAAAATAAATAAAAATACAGCTGGATAAGATTGTGACTGGATAGCAGTTGTAACCTAAGAGATAAAGGCTGACCTGCATTGTTTAGAACCTCTCTTAAAGTCTTTCTAGTGACTTCTGCCTACTGTGAGCTATGTTAACCCTCTCACTGACAGTGGAAGCTGTACCAGATTTGTTATTGCTGTTTTGTTTGTTTCTTGTTTTTTGCTACGGACACATTCACTGAGGATTATTCAGGGGGTGGGAGAGATAGGGGGTAGCAAGATTGTGTGCGTGTGTGTGTGTGTGGGTGTGTGTGTGTGTGTGCATGTATGCTTGTGCGCATGCATGCATGCAGGGGGAAAGTGTGAGGGACAGAATTAGCTAGGTGGTGCATTATTAAATTAGGTTGTGTGCTGTTTTAATGATTCGTGTATAGTGCTGCAAGCATCTCACATGTATCATAGAGGGATTCGGCACATTAGAAATCCATTCTTTCTTATTATTATTATTACTGTTGTCTCCTGACTTTGTGCAGGCGCGTGGTACGAGCACAACGACAAGACCAAGAGGTGTGCTGTTTGGTTTTGTCGCTGTTGGCACGTGTCTGCCCGTACCTCGCTGACCCCGATGACCTGCCATCGCAGACGCGCTTGGATTGTCGAGAGATGCTGCTGCGCCTTATCAGTGCATTCTGGTATAGCTAAGTTCGAGTATAGTTTATTATTTGCCATGCCATGGTTTCGCCTCTCTTGTTACAGATACATTCTTTCTTCTTTTTTTTCTTCTTTTTTCATCTTTTTTTTCAAGCTCCTGTTTTTTGTTTTATTTGGGGGGGGAGGGGGGCTTGTTTGTTTTTTGTTCACACTGATTTCATGCCTTCTGAGTAAGCGGTTATACTGTTTGCTTTTTTCTTCTTCTGTTTTTACACTGTCTTTAGGGAGGGAGTGTTGCTTAATGTCCTCGGATGTCGGTTGACATATTAGGGACAAGCGGAGACCAATGCCGAAGCATGGTTCAGTATAACTCTACGTCCACGGAAACCAGAAGGCTTGTTAGGACGGACAGCCCAGGACGGCCACCTCGACTCTCACACAGCTCCTGAACTATGAACACTGTCTTTCTTGTTGTTCTTTTTTGTGAATTTATTCTGTGGACATCTGTCTTAACCTGTCCTGCCGTTTCAATGGAATTTATCTTATTGCCAAGAAAACAAATAAAAATTGACACATGCTGAGTTTTTTTGTCTTGTGCGAAATGCTTTGAAGCTACTAGTTAGTACTCTTTGTGGTTTCTGCTTGCCTTCTAGGCGCTTGCAGACTGAGGGCCATTACAACTGCCAGGTGCGCCTAAAACTGGCTGAATGCATGGGAGAGATCACGCAGGTCAGCAAAGTACCACACATTCACATGTAATAATGCGTGCCATTCATATGTGTGTTTAAAAAAAAAAAAAGTCTCATATTAACCCCTTGACTTTTTTAAAGTTTATTTTAAATTTACACATATTAACCCCCTTGACTGCCAGAAGGTGTATATGTTCAGCCTAAACATCTTTCATTATGTGTCCTGACCAGTGAGACTCATGTAATAGATGTCCTGACCAGTGAAAGTAACATAACAGGTATATTTTATATGATATGTCCTGGCCATTGAGAGTGATGTAACATGCATTTTTACAGCTGTACTCCTTCAGAGAGAACTCGGCGTCAAGCAAGTTTAACCAACCAAGCATTCAGCTCTACCCTTTGCTCTGTCGCAGCATGACCCCGAAGGTCAGTGGGGGACTCTGAGGCTGACGCATCAGGAGCAGGAGGAGGAGGAGGGTGCCCTGCCGACAGTGGCCACAAAGTTCCCTCACTGTCTGATCGATGCCACTCTGGCCGTGCGCCTCTTCATGGCTCGCAGCATGAAGCGGTCAGTCCACATTATTAGCTCCTCAGTACAAACCCAGCGCATTAGCTGCTGACGGGTATGAGTTTAGAATGTGATTTTTTGCTTTTGCAGATTTCATCTCGGACAGTGTGCCCCCAAAATAATGTTATGTTTTTGTGATTTTTTTTTTTTATAGACCGTAAAGATTTTTATTGGAATAAAATTGAGGGCAACTGCAACACGTATTTCTGGTCCTGCGGGAGAATTTTTCACTAGACAGCAGTAACAAGATATTATTTTTCTACTCACCAAGTCGAGTCAAGACACTTTAATCATCCCTCACAGGGCATTTCAACTAACTACTAAAGGCTGAACCCAAAGGCTCTTGTACGCAGTGTGGTGCGTCTTTTCAGGCTCTTTGTGACCGAAGTGGGGGGAAAGCAGGTTCTGAAGGACAAGCAGCAGCAACATGAAGCGTTTGACCAGATCTATGAAATCTGTAACGACATGATGGACATTCAGGTAAGAAGGCTTGAAGCGGTTGACCAGATCTGTGAAATCTGTAACGACAGGACATTCAGGTAAGAAGGCTTGAACCGGTTTGACCAGTCTGGGGAAATCTTTGACATGATGGTTAGGTGAGAAGTTTGGGGTGAAAGCAGGAATCTGAACGGGCAAGCATTCAGGGGGAACATTTAAGCGTTTGACCAGATCTATGAAATCTGTAACGACATGATGGACATTCAGGTAAGAAGGCTTGAAGCGTTTGACCAGATCTGTGAAATCTGTAACGACATGATGGACATTCAGGTAAGAAGGCTTGAAGCGGTTTTACCAGATCTATGAAATCTGTAACGACATGATGGACATTCAGGTAAGAAGGCTTGAAGTGTTTGACCAGATCTATGAAATCTGTAACGACATGATGGAACATTCAGGTAAGAAGGCTTGAAGCGTTTGACCAGATCTATGAAATCTGTAACGACATGATGGACATTGAGGTAAGAAGGCTTGAAGCGTTTGACCGGATCTATGAAATCTGTAACGACATGATGGACATTCAGGTAAGAAGGCTTGAAGCGTTTGACCAGATCTATGAAATCTGTAACGACATGATGGACATTCAGGTAAGAAGGCTTGAAGCGTTTGACCAGATCTATGAAATCTGTAATGACATGATGGACATTGAGGTAAGAAGGCTTGAAGCAGTTGACCAGATCTATGAAATCTGTAACGACATGATAAACGTTCAGGTAAGAAGGCTTGAAGTGTTTGACCAGATCTATGAAATCTGTGACGACATGATAAATGTTCAGGTAAGAAGGCTTGAAGTGTTTGACCAGATCTATGAAATCTGTGACGACATGATAAACATTCAGGTAAGAAGGCTTGAAGTGTTTGACCGGATCTATGAAATCTGTAACGATGGACATTCAGGTAAGAAGGCGTGCACAACTTGCATTTGCATCTGGCTGGATCATGTTGTGCTACACAAAGAAATGGACAATTTCAGCATCAGTATAAAAAAAAATGTGTGAACTGGTGTGTGTTTTTTTTTATTTTTATGTTTTAGGTATTTACAATGTAATTGTGACTTTAAAGAGTTGTGTGTTGAGAAAGGGGAGGTGGGGGTATTGACAATGTAATTGTGACTTTAAAGAGTTGTGTGTTGGGAGAGGGGAGGTGGGGGTATTTACAATGTAACTGTGATTTTAAAGAGTTGTGTGTTGGGAGAGGGTGGTGGGGGTGGTATTTACAATGTAATTGTGACTTTAAAGAGTTGTGTGTTGGGAGAGGGGAGGTGGGGGTATTTACAATGTAATTGTGACTTTAAACAATTGTGTGTTGGGAGAGGGGAGGTGGGGGGTGTTATGAAACAGAAGAGTAGAAACTGTAAATGTAGTACAAATGGTTCCCAGCTTTGTGTGAGCTTCTGGTCCAAGAAAATGTCCAAAGTGAGATTTTCGCTTTATATGACTGGTCTCGTTTTTAGGGTCGTCTGTCGGTGGAGAGGCAGCAGGACGAGCGCTGGAATCGCATGGCTAGCTTGCTGCTGGCGCTGTCGACGGCCGCCATGACCAGTCCTGTGTGTGAGAAAAAAGCGCTCTTCGCTCTCTGCCAGGTCATCCAGGAAAAGAATGTTGACACTGCACTGGTTTCCAAGGTATGTTCTCGCGCAAGAGGAACCTTACACTAAGCACCTCCCCGCATTTTAAGCCACACGGGCTTGAATTACTTTTTGTGTATGTGTTGTGGTCTTGAAATAGTGTGCCACTGTACAGAGGACAGGTAAATGATGCCATTTGAAATAAAAATGGTCGATGTGATAGGGCTTTGTGAAGATAAATGTTTTTGAAGGCACAATGATCTTCGGCGAAGAGAACTGTCAAGCAGATTATACAAAGTGCCAGCTCTCAGGAACAATTCCTACAACAACAAAAATATTTTCTTCCAAGTGCAGTTTCTGTCTTAAATCTTAGAGCTATTTAATCTGTTAGGTTTTCAAGCCTGTCAGTCAGTCACCCGGCGATAATGTTTCATTTTATGTATGCCCAAGTGTACTCGTTCAGTTTTACTGAGAGAGAAATTTAATTTGAACACACACTCCACCCACTTGCACCCCTGTGTGCTTGAAGTTTATGATATATAGTTAGCATACCTGTCTTAGTTTGAGTGTAGTTACACTTTTCGCGATACTTGCTCATTATAGTTTACAGTGTGTTTTGAAATACTCTTTGCATTTGATATGTGTTTTATGCTCCATATTTCGCTTATTGGAAAGTTTAAATAATGTTTGATTTGTTACTGCATTCATTGTTATTTGCAGTCATTAAATGTTTGAGTGACTGATGAAGCAGAAGGTAAACCTGTGTGTGTGTGTGTGTGTGTGTGTGTGTGTGTGTGTGTGTGTGTGTGTGTGTGTATGTTTGAGTCTAGTGGTGTGTGTGTGTTGTGTGTGTCTGTGTCTTGGTGTGTTGTATGTGTGTTGTGTGTGTGTGTGTGTGTGTGTGTGTGTGCGTGCCTGCGTGCATGTATGTATGTGTGTGTGTGTGTGTGTGTGTGTGTGTGTGTGTGTGTGTATGTGTGTGTGTGTGTGTGCGTGCCTGCGTGCAGTATGTGTGTGTGTGTGGTGTGTGTGTGTGTGCGTGCGTGCGTGTGTGTGTCCACAGACAGATAAAACTGTATTGAAAGAAACAACTCCACACTAGCATGGAATTATAAAATGATGCAATTTTTAACCGTGCACAAATCTCCCCTCTCAGGTTGTCTGATCGAGATATCTCATCTGATGTTCTTTGTTAACGTGTGTTAAAACCTTGCTTAAGAATGGGGCTACATTTGTTTCAGACAAAGTATCTGATTAATGAAAAGGACAGAAACTCCTTTGTTTTTAGTGTGTCTGCATGCACATGTACATGCATGCCTGTGTGTGTGTGTGTGTGCGTGCGTGCGTGCGTGTGTGCATTTAATTTTCAGATAATGTTTAGCTTACTAACTTTCTCTTGCATCTTAATAATTTTTGTGTAACAGAGTTCATTGGAAGCACGTGAATTTGTACTAGGAGGCAGGAAGCATTTACAGTGAAGAGTGCCTGCTCATGTGAATGCTGGTCTGTTCAGATCATACAGAAGATGTCCAGTGCCCTTGGTTACAAAGCGGCAAGCACTTACCTGTCGTGTCACCTGGCCTTCCTGGTCAGTCAGTGGCTGGACCTGGACTATCCTCTCAGCACCTTCCCCTACTACCTGCTTCAGTGCAGCAGTGCCAAGCAGTTCTACAGGTGGGCCCTTCTCTCTCTAAGCTGTGTTGTTTTGTTCGGAAAGCTGCAGCCACCATTGTGTGTATTTGCTGGGGAAATGCGGGGATTGTTAAAGGTTGGTAGAGCTGTTGTGTCTTTTATGTTTCAGTTGTCTCTTGTTTTCTTTTCTTCTTCTTCTTCTTCTTCTTCTTCTTTATTTTTCTGACCACAAGGACAGTCCTGTCTGCGTGGTGAATTGAGCTGTCTTCTCCAGTTCTTGCTGAAGACTGCAGAGCTTTGTCTGCAGGGAGGTCTCCACTGGTCATTGAGTCTTCCTCAACATGTGGTGGCCAGGGAGGTCTCCACTGGTCATTGAGTCTTCCTCAACATGTTGTGGCCAGGACATGTCTGCAGGGAGGTCTCCACGGGTCACTGACTCTTCCTCAACATATTTGGCCAGACATGTCGCAGGGAGGTCTCCACTGGTCACTGACTCTTCCTCAGTATGTTATGGCCAGGGAGGTCTCCACTGGTCATTGAGTCTTCCTCAACATGTGGCCAGGACATGTCTGTAGGGAGGTCTCCACGGGTCATTGAGTCTTCCTCAACATTTTTGGCCAGGACATGTCTGTAGGGAGGTCTCCACTGGTCATTGATCTTCCTCAACATGTTGTGAAGTCTGCAGGGAGGTCTCCACTGGTCATTGAGTCTTCCTCAACATGTGGCCAGGACATGTCTGAGGGAGGTCTCCACGGGTCATTGACTCTTCCTCAACATGTTGTGGCCAGGACATGTCTGCAGGGGGGGTCCATCTCCACTGGCCAGTGAGTCTTCCTCAACGTGTGGCCAGGACATGTCTGTAGGGAGGTCTCCACGGGTCACTGACTCTTCCTCAACATGTTGTGGCCAGGACATGTCTGTAGGGAGGTCTCCCACTGGTCATTGATCTTCCTCAACATGTTGTGGCCAGGACATGTCTGCAGGGAGGTCTCCACTGGTCATTGAGTCTTCCTCAGCATGTTGTGACCAGGGAAGTCTCCACTGGTCATTGAGTCTTCCTCAGCATGTTGTGACCAGGGAGGTCTCCACTGGTCATTGAGTCTTCCTCAACATATTGTGGCCAGGACATGTCTGCAGGGAGGTCTCCACTGGTCATTGATTCTTCCTCAACATGTTATGGTCAGGACATGTCTGCAGGGAGGTCTCCACTGGTTATTGCGTCTTCCTCAGCATGTTATGGCCAGGGAGGTCTCCACTGGTCATTGAGTCTTCCTCAACATGTGGCCAGGACATGTCTGTAGGGAGGTCTCCACGGGTCACTGACTCTTCCTCAACATGTTGTGACCAGGGAAGTCTCCACTGGTCACTGACTCTTCCTCAACATGTTGTGGCCAGGACATGTCTGCAGGGAAGTCTCCACAGGTCATTGAGTCTTCCTCAGCATGTTGTGACCAGGGAAGTCTCCACTGGTCATTGAGTCTTCCTCAGCATGTTGTGGCCAGGACATATCTGCATGGGAGATCTCCACTGGTCAGTGAGTCTTCCTCAGCATGTTGTAGCTGGGACAAGTCTGCAGGATGTGCTCCGCTGCCTGGTTCCCTGGGACGCAGGGGTGAAGGCACCATTGTCTCTTTCTTGCGGCCATGTCTGGTGTGCCCAGAAGGTTGTCTCAGAATGATGACCTGTTTTTGGGGCTGAAGACGTGGCGGTTGTCTTTTTTTCATCCTGAGCTTCCTGATGGTCTTCATTGCAATCTTTTTGTCCAGTGAATCTCAGTTGGGGTTCGTGCTGCTCTTTGTTTGCACCTGATCCCTTGTTTGAAATGTGACGCTTGTTGAACAGTCACATTTTCATAATTCTGGTTAACAAAAGTTGCAGAAGTTGCTGTGCCATCAGATTTTGTATTTTCATCAGTCTTATGAATACTTTTGGCATTTTGTTCAAGGGAGTAAGGTTTTATTTGTTTCCCCAGGGGCAGTTCCAATGAGGCAGGCCTGTGATTCAAAAAATAAACCAGCTAAGGGCTTTGCTGAGGATATACATGCACCATGTTGTGGATGATATATCATCTCATAACACTTTGGCAAAAGCAATAAGTGACTTTGCTGGCTTGAGCATTGCACTGCCCAAACAGGCCCAGCGCCACCTGGCTAGTGTAGGGGAGATCATTTGCAGCTGACTTCAGCTTTGTCAAAGCCCCAAATATGCCCAGCACCACCAAGTGGGGTGATCCGCAGCTAAGTCGCCCATTTAAAACAAAACAAACAAACAAAAACCTTTTTGAGCTGAGAGTATTTTTTAACAGTGTGTTGTTGTTTTTAACTGTCCTGTAAATTTGTTTTATGACAGTTTCTCCATATAAAAGGGCCTCTCTTTTTTTTCTCTCTCTCTTTTCTTTGTAAGGTGACCCAGTGTGGTTGACAGGACATTAAAATCCAGTGACTAACTTAACATATTTTTTGTTTTTGTTTTTTGCCGCAACAGGTCCCATGCTGATGTTCTGGTGCCTCAGCTGTTTGTGCGAAACAAGTCCAGCAGTCTTGACGACCTCGCCCATGTGCTGGAGTTGCCTGTGGAGGAAGTGCTCCAAGGTTGTCTGCCGGCAGTCCTGGTGCACATCCTGCCGGTGTTTGCCGCATCCAAAATGCACAGATCTGAGGCGAACGTATCTGTGACGCAACATGACCTGGCGAATGCTACCAGTTGTTATGATTCCCTCGTCAAAATTCTTGGCAAAGAGGTACACAGACACTGTGGAGGAAGATTGAAGTTTTTTTGCTTGGGGGTAAGGTGGGCGTCAGATTGTCATGTGCTGAAGTTCTGTGATTTTCCTGCTAAAGCTGCCATGTTTGTTATTGTCTTGATGGATGCACAGTGGAGTGGGTGTGACTGAATCTATTATTATGGAAGACAGGTTGTGTTCTTCTTGTTCTTTCTGAGTGAGAATGTGTTTGTTGCAATATGAAATCATCACCTTTCACTCTGCTGCATGTATTGTACAGTTTGTGTGGGTTTTGTGTATGTGTGTGTGTGACATGGGTCAGCCATATAATTTTTTACCACCATCTTGGCTTCATTTTCAATTGTCCGTGCTACTCAGATCTTTTCAATTTCATTGTGAAAAGTTTTTTCTTTCAGTCTTGCCGGATGGTTTTAGAGGTCATCACTGATGTCAAGGTCACAGGAAATGTTCAGTTTTTGATCTGTACAATGCCGTTTTGCATTCCTGTGGTTTGAGACCGTCATAGATCAAAACATTATAAACCAAATGGGATTTAGTGCTTGCAATCGGTTTGTGAGGTCACCATTGACGTCTCTGCTTCTCTGTGGTACCAGTTTTCATTGCTGTAATTTCAGAGCAGATGTAAAGGACCAGCTCTGATTCAGAGCTCAGTGAGCCGGTTTGGCCTAGCGGTATGGCGTTAGGCCGGTAAGGGAAGGACCTCGGTTCGATACCGCTTCAGCTCTCCTTTCTCTTCAAAAAGGTTGTGGTTTGTGGACACCGTCTTGTGACTTTGTCCATCACCTCCTACTGAAACATTAAAATGGCTCTCATCGCTGCCCACCTTAACGCAGAAGTCCTTCTGGTGGTGACAGTGTAGCGATAGGTATATAGTCTCCCTCTCCCCCCCCACCTCCATACTCCCTTCACCCCCCCACCCTCCCCCCTTCTCCCTGTCCCTAATAAGCCTTATGGTTTCTGTGGACGTTAAGCACCATGTTTACTTACTTACTTAGAGCTCATTGCTGGCTGGGAGGTCACCATTGATGTCTCTTCTTCTCTGTGGTGCCATTTTTCACTGCTGTGATTTCAGAGGATAGACACAAGCATAGTGAACCAGCTGGGCAACATCGTGGTCAGCATCCTGGGCTGTCTCCTGCTGGAGAGGGAACGTCATTTGCAAGACGGGTCAGTGGAGTTGCTTCTTAACAAGTAGTACTGATGACAAAAGAAACATAAAGGTATATGTCATGGTGTTCAGAATGTACTTTTGTGGTATCGTGGTACTCGCAGCAGCTTTCTGTACAATTCGCTTCAGGTAATAGAGTATTTGTATGAGTGAAAGTTTTTTTGTTTTTTGTTTTTTGCATTAATTAACTTTTTATAACAAAATAAAACATCTTGTATATTTTTGAACTCAAAGAACAGTTATTAAAATACAAATGTTACATATTAAACAAACTAGCAATTTACACACACACACACACACACACACACACACACACACACACACACACACACCACACACACACACACACACACACACACACACACACACACACACACTGAGTGGAAGTTTCTCAATATATCAATACATTTTTGTTTTTTAAATTTTGTTTTATGTTTTTTTTTGCTTGCTAAATACGTACAATCAACAAACAAAAAAAACCAACATCAACAAAGACTTTTGTCATGTTAAAAAACTGATTATGGGATGGTATTTGATGTTAACATAACGCAGCGGGCCTTTGCTCTTTATGGCGTCAGTTTTTCTTCTTCTTCTTCTTCTGCATTTGGATCTCTGGCTATGCTATCTAGATCTGAATCCTGCTTGCCCAGACCAGGATTGCTTGTTTGTTTTTTGCATTAATTAACTTTTTATAACAAAATAAAACATATTGTATATTTTTGAACTCAAAGAACAGTTATTAAAATACAAATGTTACATATTAAACAAACTAGCAATTTACACACACACACACACACACACACACACACACACACACACACACACACACACACACACACACTGAGTGGAAGTTTCTTGATATGTCAATATATTTTTTTGTTTGTTTGTTTGTTTATGGGTTTTTTTTGCTTGCTGAATACGTACAATCAACAAACAAAAAACCCCAACATCAACAAAGATTTTTGTCACGTTAAAAAACTGATTATGGGATGGTATTTGATGTTAACATAACGCAGCGGGCCTTTGCTGTTTATGGCGTCAGTTTTTCTTCTTCTTCTTCTTCTGCATTTGGATCTCTGGCTATGCTATCTAGATCTGAATCCTGCTTGCCCAGACCAGGTCTTGGCAGCAGTCCCTCGGCTTCCCCCTCGGCTTCCCCCTCGGCCCCAGCCCCACCCGTACAACTGCACTGTGTCTGGCACTGGAGAACCTTGTGGGCTTGGCAGCAGTCCCTCGGCTTCCCCCTCGGCCCCAGCCCCACCCGTACAACTGCACTGTGTCCGGCAATGGAGAACCCTTGTGGGCTTGGCGGTGTTGAAGAAGTTCAAATGAATGAAATTTAAAGGAATGAGTGAACAAGTGCTGGTGAGGTTGACAAAACAGAACAGCTCCGAAGAAATGTGTCTGGCAATGGAGAACCTTGTGGGCTTGGCGGTGTTGAAGAAGTTCAAATGAATAAAATTTAGAGGAATGAGTGAACAACTGCTGGTGAGGTTGACAAAACAGAACAGCTCCAGAGAAATGTACTCACCTACGTGACGACACACAAAGAAAATTAAAAACATGAGCGCTTTCGTCCCTTGGTCTTCTTCTGCTGGTGTCAGAAGAGGGATAGAAAACAAGAAAAGAAGAAGGAAGAAAAGAAGAAGATAGACAAGAAGTTGAAGCAAAATAATTTTCCTGTGCTATGCTGCCCTTTGCCCCCAGCACCTACCCCCGAACATTTTTTCATTTTTTTAAGAAAAGGGTACAACATAGAACATCAATCTTTTTTCTTCTTCCTACCAATCTAAAAAAAAATATGACTACGATCTTTGTCAATTGAAATTTCAATTGAAAATTGTTTTACATCAACTTCTTGTCTATCTTGAATCTTCTTCTTTTCGTCCTTCTTCTTTGTATTGTTTTCTATCCCACTTCTGACACCAGAAGAAGACCAAGGGTCGAAAGCGCTCGTGTTTTTCATTTTCTTTGTGTGTCGTCGTGTAGGTGAGTACGTTTCTCTGGAGCTGTTCTGAATAAAATTTACTTCAGAAAGCTAGATTACTAGAGAGAAGAAGAAAGATTGAAGTCATACATTGTACCTTTTTTAGATTGGTAGGAAGAAGAAAAAAGATGGATGTTGTACCCATTTCTTAAAAAAAATGAAAAAATGTTAGGGGTAGGGTGTTGGGGGCAAGGGGTAGCATAGAACCAGTGGTGACAGGTCTGCCCTTCCCATTCAGGAACTGCGACCCGGAGCCTAACCCCCCGTCCTACAGCGAGGATGTTGTGAGAGCTACGCTGGACTACTTGACTCGCAGCTTCTCTGGAAACGCCCGCTCCCTTGTTGCTGTGCTGGCCAAAACACCTGTGAGTTGTTGCTGTTTCTGTTGCCGTTGCTTGTGTTGGCTCGCCCCTTCTCACTGTGACTAGTTGCTTTTCTGGCAAAAACACCTGTAAAATTTTACCTTTGTTGGGCTCAGCTTTGATTTGTATGTTCATGCTTTTGTTCTTTTGTTTGGATGTGATGTCTTCATGTGCATGGAGAGTTCTCTCTGTCTCTCTCTGTGTCTGTCTCGGTCTCTGTCTCTGTCTCTTTCTCTCTCCACTCTGTCTCTCTCTCTCTCTCTGTCTGTCTCTGTCTGTCTGTCTGTCTGTCTGTCTCTTTCTCTCCCTCTCTTTCTGTATGTATTGAGTGTTGCTGTGTTTGTCATCAGGAACAGATTTGCAAAAAAGCTGAATCGTGCCTAAATTTTTATCCTTGTGTAATAAAGTCTTATCTCATCTTCTCTTCTCTCTCTCTCTCTCTCTCTCTCTCTCTCTCTCTCTCTCTCTCTCACTGTGCTTACGAGTGTTTTTGTCCCTATTGTAGCCTCTAACTCTGTTTTTAGTAATAAGGGAATTAACATTCTCCTTCCGAAAGGATGGTTGCTATTTCTGCTGCAACCAAACGTTTCTCTTTTGTGTTTAGAAGTCGGTTCAGTTTAGTTCTGTAGGAGCCCAGGAGCTATCTGAAGAGGGAGGTGGAGCTGGGCTCTCATAGTCGGTTTGGCTGTCTTTTTCTTCAGGTTTCAACAGCCGGTCTCTCGGACTCTGTCTTTGTCACTCTGTTCCGCACAGCTGTTGAAAGAACAAGTTGTGGAGTGCTCAAGTTACTATTCATAGGTACCCAACCCCTGCCCCCCCCCCCCCCCACTCTTGTCCTTAATAAGCCCCATGTGGCTTCTGTGGATGTTAAGCATCATGATCAAAAATCTGTTAAGTTCAAAGTGGTAGCTTATCTCTGTGAAAGTGGTAGCTTATCTCTGTGACTGTCTTCAACTTTACACACCTTCTCATACTCGCTGCTCTGTTTCTGATGCTATCAGCCTCCAAATTCCTTGTACCCCATTTTGCCCTGTCTGATGCTACCAGCCTCCAAATTCCTTGTACCCCATTTTCCCCTGTCTGATGCTATCAGCCTCCAAATTCCTTGTACCCCATTTTCCCCTGTCTGATGCTATCAGCCTCCAAATTCCTTGTACCCCATTTTCCCCTGTCTGATGCTATCAGCCTCCAAATTCCTTGTACCCGATTTTCCCCTGTCTGATGCTATCAGCCTCCAAATTCCTTGTACCCGATTTTCCCCTGTCTGATGCTATCAGCCTCCAAATTCCTTGTACCCGATTTCCCCCCGCTGGTTCCCACACCCTTTCTGTTTTTAGCCCTGTACATGCAATGACCTTCCCCTTCCTCTCCAACAGAAACACTCTCTGGACTTCTTCAAATCAAACCTCAAGACATTTTTTTCTTCTCAAAACAATAGACCTGCCATATTTTCTGCGCTGTGCTATCTTCCTCCACTTCAGATCCTTGTTTGTTGTCTATAGAGTTGTGTATTGTCAGAATACTCGTGTGTGTCAGTGTGTGCATGTGTGTGCTTAGAATAGGCTCTCCAAAAACATTTTGCACTGTATGAGTTACTGGAAATACTTTTGTGGTTATGATAATTGTCTGTGCACTCAGAAGAGCCCATATGGGCTCTGCATCATGTCTCAGAAAGCTTCCCAACATTAGATATTTTGGTCCCTGCTTTAAATAATAATAATGTACATTTATCATGCGCTCATCAACGCCCTGAGCGCTCACATAATACATATTAACCTAAATATGGTATTCTATACACACATAGAGCACAGTTCCACCAAAACAACCCACACAAAGCAAGATACGGAAAGACCCCCCCCCCCCCCCCCACACACACAAAAACCACAATGAATTTAAATGTGTACGACACTGATCTGTATCGTACATGCGCATGCATGCACCCACACAGCACACACACACACACACACACACACGCATGCACACATGCACGCACCCACACACACACACACACACACACACACACACAATGACTAGCAGAAACTGGGTACTGATATTAGTTGGGGCGAAAATACTGTGAGAAGAGGAAGTTTTTTTTTAACATTAACCTCTTTTCCCAGGATGGCCTGGAGCAAGTTCTGCTGGAGCTCTGCCTGATGATGGGGCGTGAGCTGTGTGTGCATGAACGGCTGCGCTGCCTACAGATGTTTCGGCTGCTGGTGACCATGATGCTGAGGGAGCTGGCGGCCACGCAGCTGGGCGGAGCTTGGGCCTTTGTGCTGCGCCGTGTCATTGCCACGCTGCTGCAGGCGCTGAAGCCTCAGGAGAGGTGGGGTTTTAAAGACACGTTGGTTTTTTTTCTTTCTGTTCTTGTTTTCGTTTGTTTAAGGTCAAGCTTACAGAGACCAATTTGCGTTGCTTTACGCGAAGCACTCGAAGTGTGCGTCATAGGTATGATGGATGTGTATGGCTAAAGTCTAGCTTAGAGTACTCCTGGTTGCTGAAGTGTATTTTCCTTCAGTTCTGTTTTCCTCAGCCACAATGAACAGAGACATATTTGACCTTTTTCTTTTTTTCTTTTTTTCTTTTTTTCTTTCTATTAAACAATTTTGTACTGCTCCCAAGATACAATACATGCAACTTTATTAATCCATTGTGGAAATTGCATGCCCTGCTATATGTTATATAATAATAATAATGTACTCTTTTATGTGCTATGTCTCCAAATTGGAGCACATAGCCCATCACAAAGCAAAGAACAAAATAAACACAGACAAAACAAACTTCCATACCCCCCCCCCCCCCAACACACACACACACACATCCACGCATGCATGCACCACACACACACTCCTTCACACAGAGTCAGTGCGATAGCTTGAAGAGGTGAGATATTAAGGATGATTTAAAAGATGTGAGAGCGTTTAATCTAATTTGGAAAGGGAGACTATTCCAGACAGATGGTGCAGCATAAGAACAAGATCTCTGATAATCTCTTCCAAATTGCAATCCACTCACACAAACAGCTGCCTCCCAATCCCATTCACTCCCAAAGATTGCTCCATTTTATCCGCGCCTCATCATCCCTGCATCCCTATCTCTAGCCAAAATAAGATGAAGAAACCATTGAACTAAAAACAACAGTGGTATTCGATAACCAGTAAAAGTGAGGGCTAAGAAATCACATTTTATGACCGCACCCATTCACTCATGGAACAGTAGTCTAAATGGCGTCTTGCACGCATCAGTGAACAGCCTGACAGATACTGAAGTGTTTCAAAGTGACCCTCTCAAAAATTACTTGAAAAGAAAAAGTGTTTGATGTGAAAATGCTCCAGAACTTTGCAGTTAGTAATCCACACACCGGATATTTTATTAACCCCCCCCTTTTCTTTTGATGGCTGCACACACCAGATGCTTTATTACCCCACCCCCCCACCCCCCACCCCCCACCCCATTTTTTCTATTTACCCTCCCTCACCCCTTGTTGTGTGCTGGTATGTGTTGGTGCAAGTGTGTGTGTGTGTGTGTGTGTGTACTTACGTGTGCATGTATATTTTCATGTGTGGGTGTTTTCAGATGTGTGGGTGTTTTTGTGTGGGTGTGATGGTTCAGAGCCACAAAAACACATGTTATATTTGCGTGGAACTCAGTAGGTGGACTTTGATGCCAGCATTGACTCATGCATGCCAACATTGACTCATACATGCCAACATTGACTCATGCATGCCAACATTGACTCATGCATGCTTCAGGGTTGGGAGTGCAGGAGAGGACTTTGGCTACCAGGAGGACATCACTCTGGTCAGCCTGAACCTAATGAAACAAGTGTGCACGGCCATCATCGAGTGCTGTCACGAGGTGGGTGTGCCGCAGTGTCAGAATGTTTTGGTCTGGTCTCCCCTTAGAAGCAGTGGATTTCACTCCCTTCTGACATCTGTTGCATTCAGTCCTCTCACGCCTTCGAAACTGTGTTAAAAACTCACCTCTACAGACAATACCACAAGTGATTTCAAATTCTGTCTTCTTACTTGCCACCTCTGTTTACCCTCCCTCATCCCTTGTTGCGTGCTGGTATGTGTTGGTGCAAGTGTGTATGTGTGTGTGTCTACATGTGTGTGTGTGTGTGTGTGTACATGTGTGTGTGTGCGTGTGTACATTGTGTGTGTGTACAAGTGTGTGTGTGTACATTGTGTGTGTGTGTGTGTACATTGTGTGTGTGTAGTGTAGTGTGTGTGTGTGTGTGTGTGTGTGTGTGTGTGTGTACATGTGTGTGTGTGTGTGCGTGTGTGTGTGTGTGTGTGTGTGTTTGTGTACATGTGTGTGTGAGTGTGTGTACGTGTGTGTGTGTACATATATGTGTGTATGTGTATGTGTGGGTGTGTTTTCACGTGTGTGTGTGTGTTTTTAAATGTGTATTTTCATGTGTGTATTTTCATGTGTGTGTGCGTGTGTGTGTGTTTCTATGTATGTGTGCACAGGAGCTGGGGAAGTACCTTGGCAGCATCGTGGATGTGGTGTCCCAGCTGGCTCTGCAAGAGGGAGATGTTGGCGAGGTGGCCATGGAACTGCTCAGGTACCTCCTCATGGACAACACGGATGTCATCCACACCACCATCGCCCGCCTGGACCCTCTGCCCCAACACCCGGCCCTGGCCAAGATGACCAGACACTGTGAGAAGATTCAGCAAACGGCTGGTCAGAGGTCGTTTCCAAAGGTGACGCAACTTGGTTTTTGTGTGTGTGCTTGTTCTCTGTATGTGCATGGTTTATTGAGTGGACGAAAGGAATGTATTACTCATGTGTTTTGCAGCTTCATATGTTTGGGGGGGGGGAGGGGGGGAGTAACTCATGTATCAGATTGTACTGTCTGATGAGAAAATTTAGCATTAAGTATGTATCAGTTCATGTGATCTGCTAAGATCTGAAACAAGAATGACTGCTAGCATTCTAAAACAGGTAAGTGTCTCAGCTCTCCATCTCACTTTACATAATTTTTCAGTTTAACTGTGGTTTAAGTGTCTTTGTGTAGCTTGGTAAAAGGGATTACCCAGGAAATTTGCATGTTATGTTTTGTCCTAAGAGTGACCTGCGGAGAAATTGATATTTTAAGTGTAACAGCCAACATTGTGTCATTCAGGGCGTTGATCGTGCCTATGACTGTGTACACACTGGGTTAATGGTGTCGGGTAGTCATCTTTTCCTGCATATGGCCCTTTTGAGCAGCTGTTAAGACCTGGAGAAAACTGTGAACTTTGCCTGGGCAAGCAGGATTCAGGTTTAGACGACATAACCAAAGAGATGCAAGCCCAGAAGAAGATGGAAAAAGAGTGGCTGCTTTGATGTAGGTGGACTTAGATTTTTGTTGTTGGTCCAAATGTATTTCGATGCTTTTCTTTCATTTTTTTCTCTTCTCTTTTTTCCCCCAGTTGATACACCAGGTGATTGCAGCAGTGCAAGATGTGTCGCGGCCAGCGCACAGTTTTGCCAGAACGTTGCGTCTGCTCAGCCAGGCCGTCGACGGCGACCCAGAGCAGCTCGCTGAGATTCTGGCTGACTCGCAAGGTATTCTGTGAGAGGAGAGGTTTTCTGACTGTTACTGTTAGATAGGAATTGTGCTAGCTCAAGGTATAAGGACTAGGTCCACCTGCCCCCCTCCCTTATCCCCAGGCCCTGGTGTTACCCCTGTTTCTGGAAGTCGTGAAGTGTATTTTGTTTCCTGAAAGTTATTGCGTCAGTCGGACAACAGATTTTTTTCCATCAGTAGATGGAGTTCCGTCAGTGGAACGGCAGGGATCATTCTTGAGAAGCGATAAATGTACAAGTCTGTATTTGAGCACTTGAGTTAGGGCAAGTTTTTAATTTTTAATTTTGTTTGTCGAATACATTTATGATTTTTTGGCAAAACTGATGTTTCGGAATCTGATGTCTGATCTGTGGAAATAGTAGGCAAAGAGTTTGTGACCATTTTTTCTTTTTCTGCATGTATTTTGAATGCATTACATTATCAGGTATACATATATCATTAGGATTGTTCATAAATAATCAGTGTTCAGTGATGCACGGTGGATGTTGAGCGGTATAACTTGTTACTGTGTGCTAGGCTCAAGCTTGATGAGTCAGCTGATCTGTGAGCTGTTGCAACTGACCCAGTCCGCAGTGGAGGTGGTGGCAGAGGAGGCGGGGCGCTGTCTGGGTGCTATTGGCCCTGTCACACTGAAAACAGCATCTCTACCCCGGCCGCACCCCTCGGCAGGCCTCAGTCAGGCGCTGGCTGTTTACAAGGGGAGCCCTTTCGAGAAATATTGCTACGTGTTCCACTATCTTCATCAATATCTTGTTGATCCGAGGTGAGGGTTTGAGTTTGTTTGAGTTTGTCATGCGTCACCTGTTTGAGTTTGTCATGCGTGGAATTTGTTGATGTACAATAATAATAATGGAAATTTGTAAAGTGCCTACCCTGCGGCTCAAAGCGCTGAACAAGCATACACACATAATGTACAGTGAAACGGAAAATGTTATCAAACAAAAAAAAGAAAGATATTGACACGGTTTTTAAACACTATGCTAGATACGCAATACACACACAACACACGCACACACACACACACCACGTTTTTTAAACACTATGCTAGATACACACACACACACACACACACACACACGGTTTTTAAACACTATGCTAGATACACACACACACACACACACACACACACACACACACACACTAGTACAGACTGATAGGAGTGAAGGACAATGCGGCTGGGCTCTGAAGGGCTCAGCTTTTGACTAGTACAGTAGAACGCTACCTCTCCAACAGAAACCTTCTCTGGACTCATTCAAATGTAACCTGTAAACATTTCTTTTCCCAAAACTGTAGACTTGCCGTGTTTTCTGTTCTGTGCTGCTGTCTTCATCCATCTGAAGTCTCTGAGCTGTGTAAATTAAGCTTTGTATGGTCAGAATGCTTGTGCGTGGGGGTCCCTGTATGTGTGTGTGTGTGCACGCACGCATTAAAAATAGTCTCTGTGGATAAGGTTTTGCACTTCACAAATAGTTTACACCTGACTAAAAAAACACTAAAAAACACACACTGAGCAACAACAAACTGATCCTCAGGAGAAACTGCCACTCTTTAAAGGCAGTGCTTCTTGGATAGAATGTGCCTCTTACATGTGAGAGAACTCTGAGAGAGACCCAAAAGATCACCCCTTCTTCAAGACCTTGGTCTTAAATCAAGATTCAGGATTCAGATGGTTTAATTGACTGGAGGGAGTACTCATATCAACAGACACAGCACGGTACACAAAGATAATATACACATAAGCCAGGAGATGCATTAATTCCCAGTCCCACAAAACCACTTGTCTGTGCATCCACGTAACACAGATCACAAGACTGCATCAGTTGTGGGGGGGGGGGGGGGGGGGGGTAAAAAAGGAGGGGGAAAAATAGAAAAATAATCATATACACAAATAACATATGTACGTATTTTGTGATCCAAGTGGCCACCAGCCCTTGCACTACAGAAAAACCCGAGGTAGATTATCAAGGTGCAGCACTACAACACCTCCTACACAAAGTCCAGAAGCTCAAAACCCAGAAATAGAGTTGCATATGTATGCTTAGTGACAGTTCAGTTAGTTTCTGTAACATTACAAATTGTGTGGGAAATGTCACAAGCACCTTGGTCTTAATGATAACAGGAAAAAGAAAAAGACAGATCTGATGGTGCTGTTAGCAAGTGGTTCAAAAAAAGAAGAAGGCAGGAAACGTGAAACTGAGGGAAAGTAAGGTTCATTTCTTTGCGGCAGTGTGGAGGTGGTTCGGATGGCTAGCGTGACGCTGAAGAAGCTGCTGACCACAGCCTGCGGTTCCCAGTTCAGCGCAGACTACAAGGACAAACTGGCCGGCAAGGATTTCCTCTTCCAGTACCTGCATCCGTTCCGGTCCAGCAAGCAGAAGGTTGTGCTTTTTTCTTCGTTTTTGTAACCGCATGTGGGTGTGTATTATAACTGCCCCTGCCCGCCGCCCCTCCTCCCCCCACCCCCCTCAGCCCACAACTGATGCAGTTTTGTGACCTGTGTTATGTGGATGCACAGACGAGTGGTTTTGTGGGACTGGGAATTAATGTATTTCCAGCTTATGTGTACATTTTGTGTGTGTACCGTGTTGTGTATGTTGATATGAGCACTCGCTCAAGTCAGTTAAACCATTTGAATCTTTGAATCTTGAATGTGGGTGTGTATTTGTGGGTGTTGGTGTACTTGTGTAGTTCTAGATCTAGTACTATAAAATGTGATGTTGAGCATTCAGGTATGCGTGGAATGCAGACATTCGGGTATACGTGGAATGCAGTCAGGTATGCATGCATGGATTGAGAATGTCTGGGAGTGTGAACTGTGAGTGCAGAAAGATGTGTCATCACAGAAAGACGTGTCATCATTGGCAGTTTAACATGTGACAGCAGTGGGCTCATTCTCCGGTACAGTTTTTGAAGTGGTGTTCATCAACTTATTTCACAAAGAAACCTGCTGCTCAGGCAAGCTAGCAATGATTTTCATTAAGTACAGTGTTGTATTCACCTTTGGTAGTTCAAAGGTCAGTGTTGTAACACTGTTATTGGGCTGAGCAAGATAATTCTGTGTTATACACAAGTATCTTGAAAGAACAAGCCTTCTGACCAAATGTTTTCTATGGTGGGTAGAAGAACTCAAAACAAGAACTTAAGTAATCATAATTTAGTTTTACAATGTTCTGTTGAATTTATATCATATTTAGAAAACAGGTTTTGTGAATAACAATCTGTTGGATCCACCATCGTTGGATGTACATTAGGGAACTGCATCATCTGTTCAGGTGAGTTTTGTTCAGGTGAGATCCATGTGCAGACTCTTAGGTGTGCTTAGACCTTCATGGCGTATAAACTCCTTAACTTCGTTCACAATGGTGAAACACAGGCTAAACCTCACCAAGGCTCGTATAATTTGTAAGTATATTAACAAAGCCTTCTTATCACACTTTACATAAGTGTGTATGTGTGTTTCTGTGTAATCATGGTTATTCTAAATAATCTTTGATAGATGGAATGTTTTATGTGTTTCCTACTGCAGAATGAATTTCCCCATGGGGAGAGTGAACTTGTACAGCAGTGCACCTTGTAATGGGGGCCACCTGTACCTGTGTTCATTCTGTTTGGGGTTCCTGTGGTTTTGCAGACACCTCCTTCCTCTGGAACAGGGCAGAACCTCCAGCAGTTCTGCGACCAGGTGGACCGTCCAGGTGTGTGGGAAGCAGAGCATGATGACCACGCGCGCTGGATCACCGACCTGTGTGTGGCGTTGCTGCAGAGTGGTGCAGTAACCGACCCAGTCCTCTCGCTTCTGCAGCCAGTGTGTCAGATGAAGGTGTGTCAGACCATTCTAAGCAAACACGGTGCTTAATGTCCACAGAAACCGTAAGGCTTAATAGGGATGGGGGGGGGGGAGATTATATACCTATCGCTACACTGTCTCCGCCAGAATGATTCCTGCATTAAGATGGGCAGCGATGAGAGCCATTTTAATGTTTCAGTAGGAAGTGATGGACAGAGTCACAAGACAGTGTCCACAAACCACAACCTTTTTGAAGAGAAAGGAGAGCCGAAGCGGCATTGAACCGAGGTCCTTCCGCTTACCAGCCTAACACCTTACCGCCAGGCCAAACCAGCTCACGAAATCAATCTCTGACATGATTTCTCTCACAGTCCCTGTAGTAGAAAGTTGATAGGGAGTATGAGGTGGCGACCAGCCCAGGTGTTTAGCGTGGCACTGAAACCCAGTTTATGTTGTATTTTTGTTTGTCCTAACAATGGGATTGCTGCCAGTGCTGTGAATTTTTAACGTGCGCACAGACATTAATGCAGGCGATTGCACACGAAGGCTGTATGGATAGTGTAAGAGAGTCTTCCGGCCACAGCATGGATGCAATTGCAGCATGTATGTATATCGGTGCTTAACAAGTTTTCATCATCATCATCAGTTCTGAAAGTTGACGGAGAGAAATATACCTTTCCGCATCAGGGATTGGAATCTGCGTCAGCAGCACTCTGGATCTGGCACTCGCCCAGCTGAGCTACATCCCGGCTCTTGCTTATGACATTCAGCACAGTGTTTCTCCTGTCCTGTCTCCTGTTAATAGTCTTGTATTGTTTGGGCAGGTGGGGTTCAGCACAAAGCTGTGTTTCTCTCATCCGCAGTGACGCTAACAGTCCTGTATTGTTTGGGCAGGTGGAGTTTTGCACAGAGCTGTGTTTCTCTTGTTCACAGTGATGCTGATAGTCTGGTATTGTTTGGGCAGGTGGAGTTCAACGCATAGCCATTTCTCTTGTCCAGTGTCACTGATAGTCTGGTATTATTTGGGCAGGTGGAGTTGTGCACAAAGCCGTGTTTTTCTTGTCCACGGTGACGCAGATAGTCTTGTATCGTTTGGGCAGGTGGAGTTCAGCACAAAGCCGTGTTTTTCTTGTCCACAGTGACATTGATAGTCTTGTATTGTTTGGGCAGGTGGAGTTGGGCACAAAGCCGTGTTTTTCTTGTCCACTATGATGCTGATAGTCTGGTATTGTTTGGGCAGGTGGAGTTGTGCACAAAGCCGTGTTTTTCTTGTCCACGGTGACGCTGATAGTCTTGTATCGTTTGGGCAGGTGGAGTTCAGCACAAAGCTGTGTTTCTCTTGTCCACAGCAATACTAATAGTCTTGTATTGTTTGGGCAGGTGGAGTTCAGCACAAAGCTGTGTTTCTCTTGTACACAGCAATGCTAATAGTCTGGTATGGTTTGGGCAGGTGGAGTTCAGCAAAAAGCCATGTTTCTCTTGTCCACAGCAATGCTAATAGTCTGGTATTGTTTGGGCAGGTGGAATTCAGCACAAAGATGTGTTTTTCTTGTCCACGGTGACGTTGATAGTCTGGTATTATTTGGGCAGGTGGAGTTCCACGCATAGCCCTGTTTCTCTTGTCCACGGGGACGCTGACATTCCTGTATTGTTTGGGCAGGTGGAGTTCAGCGAGATGTTGCTGCCGTACCTGGTGCATGAAATCCTGTTGCCTGGACAGGCAGAGCTCCGGGAGGTGCTGTCCAGGAGGATTTCCGGGTTCTTTCACACACACTGTGATCTCACGGCATCCAACACTGCGAAGCCAGCTGCTGGCAAGTTGCTGCTGTTTCCTTGTACTTTGTAGCACTGTGACATTTCTGTGGAAGAGAAGTCTTGCGATGAAATATAACTCTTGAAATATAAGTTTTGATGTGTTTCTCAATTGGACATTTAGATTCAGTTATGTTATGATGGAAACTACCATTCTTTTCCCCCCCGCCCCACTTCTGACATTCTCTTTGCTGGTGATGTAGACCAAGGATTAGGTAGATCGATTAGCATTGTTTTTAGTTATCGTCAGAGGACCAGTAAAGTAACAGTGTGTTTATGTTACCTTCAGAGGACCACTAAAGTAACAGTGCGTTTCTGTTACCTTCAGAGGACCAGTAAAGTAACAGTGTGTTTTTGTTACCTTCAGAGGACCAGTAAAGTAACAGTGTGTTTTTGTTACCTTCAGGGGACCAGTAAAGTAACAGTGTGTTTTTAGTTATCATCAGAGGACCAGTAAAGTAACAGTGTGTTGTTAGTTATCATCAGAGGACCAGTAAAGTAACAGTGTGTTTTTGTTACCTTCAGAGGACCAGTAAAGTAACAGTGTGTTTATGTTACCTTCAGAGGACCAGTAAAGTAACAGTGTGTTTTTAGTTGTCATCAGAGGACCAGTAAATAACAGTGTGTTTATGTTACCTTCAGAGGACCAGTAAAGTAACAGTGTGTTTCTGTTACCTTCAGAGGACCAGTAAAGTAACAGTGTGTTTTTAGTTATCATCAGAGGACCAGTAAAGTAACAGTGTTTCTGTTACCTTCAGAGGACCAGTAACGTAACAGTGTGTTTATGTTACCTTTAGAGGACCAGTAAAGTAACAGTGTTTCTGTTACCTTCAGAGGACCAGTAAAGTAACAGTGTGTTTTTGTTACCTTCAGAGGACCATTAAAGTAACAGTATGTTTATGTTACCTTCAGAGGACCAGTAAAGTAACAGTGTGTTTTTGTTACCTCAAAGCAAAAAAACACTGACCAGTAAAGTAGCAGTGTGTTTATGTTGCCTTCAGAGGACCAGTAAAGTAGCAGTGTGCGTATGTTGCCTTCAGAGGACCAGTAAAGTAACAGTATGTTTTATGTTACCTTCAGAGGACCATTAAAGTAACAGTGTGTTTATGTTACCTTCAGAGGACCAGTAAGGTAACAGTGTGTTTTTGTTACCTTCAAAGCGAAAAAACACTGACCAGGAAAGTAACAGTGTTTTTTTGTTACCTTCAAAGCAAAAAACCCACTGACCAGTAAAGTAACTGTGTTTTTGTTACCTTCAGAGGACCAGCCCAAGTCCATCTGCATCAACAAAGAGTCCGTGTTGGTCATGCTGAGAGTCGTCAACTACCTGCGCACCCAGCAGCGGCCTGCCAAGGGGTGAGTGGGTCATTGTCGTTACAGTCCCATTCTGCTGTTGTTTGTTGTCATTGAATGCCGTTCCACGTTCCTTTTTGTCTTGAAAGTGCTGAGTGGTGTCGGTGCATGGAGAACTAGTTGGTTTAAACCAAAATTTATTCCAGACAAACTAAAGATCCAGTGAGTTATTGTGTGCTCGTCAACAAGCTTTTAGAGCTTATCGGCGATGAGCGCACACAGTCGTAAAAAACATACGAATGTCCGGCGGGTGAACAGTTTCGCCTAGCTAACAGCAAATAATAAATCAGATGTGACAAAAACAACAGCAGCGGCACTAGTCAGTGGAGAACTAGTTCAGAAACATCACATTCTGTGAATTTTTTTGTTTGTTCTTACGTTCTTTATTATTATTAGTTTTGATTGTTTTATATGGTGGTATTCTCTGCTGTTGAGGAGACTAACTGCGCATTTCTGTAATGTGAATGAAACTCTGCCAATGCCATGGTCTCAAACTTCACGAGCTTTAGAAAAAGAAAAGAAAATGAGTGTTAATAATAATAATAAGATAAATTTCTACAGTGCACTAGCTATTAGAATTTTTTACGTCCAACGTTTGTGCAAAATTAATGCCTTTTCCACCTGGCCTCATTATTGTAGAGTTGTGTGTAGACACAGTCTTACACAGTTAGCGTGCTCAGTGATATTCAGCGTAGCAGTAGCAGTGAAGCATGATACACTGACACAAACTGGCACCCGTGCTGATCTTGACCAACAGTGGAATCCCCCACATGTGGCTCTTGTTGCAGCTTATCACCGACACTGTAACAGGTGATGTCAGAAATATACTGAAACATTACACGCACTAAAATACTGACATATTTCCTTGCAGGGGCAAGCAGGTGATGACCGCGTGGGACAACAACTTCTGGCTGGATCTCAACTACCTTGACGTTGCCTGGGCTGCGCACAACTGTGCCGCCCACTTCTCCGCTGTCCTGCTGGCGGAGATCTGGTGGGACACTCAGAGGTGAGGTGGTCCTGCTCATTGCTTCTAGTCATTGTGTACAGTTCAGTTCAGTTCAAGATGGTATCTATGTGCTCGGAAAAGCCCATATGCGCTCCACTCCGTCTGTCAGAAGTTTCCTGCTGGCGGAGGTCTGGTGGGACACTCAGATTTGAGGTGGACATGGTCATTGCTTTTAGTATACAGTTCAGTTCAAGATGGTATCTGTGCGCTCGGAAAAGCCCATATGTGCTCCACTGCATCTGTCAGAAGTTTCCTGCTGGTGCAGATCTCAGAGGTGAGGTGGACGTGCTCATTGCTTCTAGTATACAGTTCAGTTCAGTTCAAGATGGTATCTGTGCGCTCGGAAAAGCCCATATGTGCTCCACCCCATCTGTCAGAAGTTTCCTGCTGGCGCAGAGGTGAGGTGGACGTGCTCATTGCTTCTAGTATACAGTTCAGTTCAGTTCAAGATGGTATCTGTGCGCTGAGCAAAGCGCATATGTGCTCCACCCTGTCTGTCAGAAGTTTCCTGCCGGCGGAGGTCTGGTGGGAGACTCAGAGGTGAGGTGGACCTGCTCATTGTTCTAGTCATAGTGTACAGTTCAGTTCAGTTCAAGATGGTATCTATGTGCTCGGAAAAGCCCATATGTGCTCCACCCCATCTGTCAGAAGTTTCCTGCTGGCAGAGATCTGGTGAGACACTCAGAGGTGAGGTGGACGTGGTCTTTGCTTCTAGCGTACAGTTCAGTTCAGTTCAAGATCGTATGTGCACTCTGAAAAGCCCATATGCGCTCCTTCCCGTCTCAGAAGTTTCCGCAACACTGCCTTTGAAACAGTGTAAGTAGACTAAGTTCTTCTAGTGTACAGCTCAGTTCAGTTCAAAACGGTGTCTATGCACTGAGAAAAGCCCATATGTGCTCCACCCCATCTGTCAGAAGTTTCCTGCTGGCTGGAGATCTCAGAGGTGAGGTGGACATGGTCATTGCTTCTAGTGTGCAGTTCAGTTCAAGATGGTATCTGTGCGCTCAGAAAAGCCCATATGCGCTTCACCCCGTCTCTCAGAAGTTTCCTGCTGGCGGAGATCTGGTGGGACACTCAGAGGTGAGGTGGACATGCTCATTGCTTCTAGTGTACAGTTCAGTTCAAGATGGTATCTGTGCACTGAGAAAAGCCCATATGTGCTCCGCCCCATCTGTCAGAAGTTTCCTGCTGGTGGAGATCTCGGAGGTGAGGTGGACGTGCTCATTGCTTCTAGTATACAGTTCAGTTCAGTTCAAGATGGTATCTATGTGCTCGGAAAAGCCCATATGTGCTCCACCCTGTCTCTCAGAAGTTTCCTGCTGGCGGAGATCTCAGAGGTGTGGTGGACGTGCTCATTGCTTCTAGTATCCAGTTCAGTTCAGTTCAAAATGGTATCTGTGTGCTCAGAAAAGCCCATATGTGCTCCATTCCATCTGTCAGAAGTTTCCTGTTGGTGGAGGTCTGGTGGGACACTCAGATTTGAGGTGGACATGGTCATTGCTTCTAGCGTGCAGCTCAGTTCAGTTCAAAATGGTATCTGTGCACTGAGAAAAGCCCATATGTGCTCCACCCCATCTGTCAGAAGTTTCCTGCTGGTGGAGATCTCGGAGGTGAGGTGGACATGCTCATTGCTTCTAGTGTACGGCTCAGTTCAGTTCAGAATAGTATCTGTGCACTGAGAAAAGCCCATATGCGCTCCACCCTGTATGCCAGAAGTTTCCTGCTGGTGGAGATCTGGTGGGACATTCAGATTTGAGGTGGACGTGGTCATTGCTTCTAGTGGACAGTTCAGTTCAGTTAAAGATTGTATGTGCACTCTGAAAAGCCCATATGCGCTCCTTCCCATCTCGGAAGTTTCCCCAGCACTGCCTTTGAAACAGTGTCAGTAGATTGAGTGATGATGTGTATTGGAGAGGATTTGAAAGGGTTGGTATGGTGGGGATTGCATTCAGTATAGCTGCTCACTTTTATGCTGTGGTGCTGGCAGAGATCTGGTGGGGTTCTCGTAGGTGAGGTACTGTGTGATGTGAAATGTTATTTGTGCACATGGGTGCATGTTTGCAGGGTGGTGTTATATATTTTATTGTTGGGTATATTTGTTTCATTGTTGAATATAAAGCTCTTGATTTGGTTTTGCCCATTTTTCCTTTCAATTTTCTATAAAGATTTGAATTTCAGAATGTGCATAGAATTAATGGATCGAAAAGTGAATTTTACTGATTTTCTCCATTTTAAAATTTGCATTTGAATTTTTTTTTCTTTGCCTTTTTTTTTTTTTTTTTTTTTTTTTTTTTTGGTGGGGTGGGGGTTGCAGGGAGTCTGATCAGCCACCAGACAATTCCAGCCCATCTCACCGAAGTTCACGAGACAATCCAAGCCAGACCTCTTCACCATTCTCAGAGATTTCGTTGGACGATCGTGCGGGGATTCAGACTCTTCTGCTGGAGGCCCTGCGCTGCATTGGTGACCCTGATGCTGTGTACGGCTGCGGCGCTGGGTCCCTGCCTGACCCTGCCTCCAGGTCAGAATCACTGTTGCTTCTCGCCTCTCGCTAACAGGTTTTAAAATCCTTAATGTTGGTGAAAACGGAAGCTGGGAAAGCTTGCGAAAACCAGCAAAACAGAATCAGCATGATTGAAACATCGGTCGGGCTTGTTCCTGAAAAATCTGCATGATTGAAACGTCTGTTGCGCTTGGTCTTCAAAAAATCAGCCTGATTAAAACATCGGTTGTGCTTGATCTTGAAAAATCAGCCTGATTAAAACAACTGTTGTGCTTGATCTTGAAAAATCAGCATCGTGCTCCACATTCTTACCAGGTTTGATTCATTTTCAAGGGCTCTCGTCATGAGAGTGTGCAATTTTTTTTATGTACGTCATATTTTCCCTGTTTTGAATGCGAGTCAAGTGACTAAGCGTTTGGTGTTTTTTGTTTGTTCTGTTTTCAATCTTAGAGTGGAGACTTACCTGCATGAGAAGCAGTGGGAGAAGGCGGTGGTGACGCTTGACATTCAGATGCAGCAGCCTACACCATCTACACAGCTGCAGCTTCTCAAGGTAAAAAAAAAAAAGAAAAAAAGAAAAAAGAAAAAAAAGGACGGTTGTGTACATACAGAATAAGGGTCAGTCTTGAGGTATTTTACATATGAAGTTGATTGCTAAATTCTACAAAAGTTTATAGAGGGTACACACTTGTGTAGGTTACTATTTTGAGAAGTAAATTATTTATTTTTTTAAATCAGCTGACAGGCTAGAATTAGAATGAAAATGTGGAGGATGGAACCAAAATATTGGTAGTTCAACAGGCTTACACTTTAAGTCTGGAAAACCTTTAGGTAACAGTGGAGTGTTTGTAAATACATGGTGGTGGATGCAGGCAATACAGATGTGTGTCAACTACACTGTGCAGTCCACGAGGCCAGGAGGAGAGGCATTTTAAAATGTTTAGGTAATCGCATACCTGTTAACCCATACAGTTTACCAGTATAAAATACATGCTTTTCATTATTTTGGAGGAATATGGGCATACTGGAAAATGGATACAGGAAAACGTAATTTTCATGAGATTTTGTTGTTGTTTTAAACTGAGCAAAAAGACAGAAAAATTGTCAAACAAGCAGCCAATGCATGCCATCGCCAAATCCACACTGACTGGCCTAGTGCAATAGACTAAGAAATCTCATCAGAAGTGAGATTTGAAGTTGTGCATGCGTATTTAGCACTACATTGCTACCAGCAAAAAAACAAAAGACCCCAGCCTGCATAAGGGAAATACAGGTTCACAAACTCTGGATGACAGCTATGTAATCATGGAGTGATTGTAAGTGCTCAGTGATGGATGCAGGCAATACAGAATTAAGTGTGGCGAGTACAGTTTGCAGTCCACAAGGCCAGGAGGAGAGGCACTTTAAAGTGGTTAGGTAATAATGGAGTTGCTTGGTGACGGATGCAGGCAATGCAGAATTAAGTGTGGCGACTAAAGTCTGCAGTCCACAAGACCAGGAGGAGAGGCACTTTAAAGCGTTTAGGTAATCATGGAGTGATTGTAAGTACTGGGTGATGGATGCAGGCAATACAGAAGTGTGACGACTAAAGACTGCAGTCCACGAGGCCAGGAGGAGAGGCACTTTAAAGCGTTTAGGTAATGACGGAGTGATTGTAAGTGCCCAGTGATGGATGGAGGCAATACAGAATTAAGTGTGGCGACTAAAGACTGCAGTCCACGAGGCCAGGAGGAGAGGCATTTTAAAATGTTTAGGTAATAATGGAGTGCTTGTAAGTGCTCGGTGATGGATGCAGGCAATACAGAAGTGCGGTGACTAAAGACTGCAGTCCATGAGGCGAGGAGGAGAGGCACTTTAAAGCGGTTAGGTAATAATGGAGTTGCTTGGTGACGGATGCAGGCAATACAGAATTAAGTGTGGCGACTAAAGACTGCAGTCCACGAGGCGAGGAGGAGGGGCACTTTAAAGCGGTTAGGTAATGATGGAGTTGCTTGTCGATGGATGCAGGCAGTACAGAAGTGCGGCGGGGACTACATCCTGGGAGCCTGTCTGCAAGGCCAGGAGGAGACGCCACTGCCGGACATGACGGAGCTGCAGTACCAGGCCGCTTGGAAAGCTGGCCAGTGGGACCTTGATGTGCCACCCACGTGAGTTGGTTTCTTTGCTCGCGTCCCTCAGCTAAAAAAAACCTGAGGTTCACCCAACGTTGGGTGAGAATACAGTGTGTGCGGCTGTTTCCCTACCACACCTGTGCATACTGTCATACATGCAAGTGCAGTGTTACCTGCCAGTCCGGCCGCTGCTCTCCGACTTTTGGGATTTATGTTCACCTAACCAGCTTTTGATTTGGTCAAGTTGTCCCCAAAAAGGAGGGTGGTAATGTCTGATGTCCTTCTCCTGTCTGGAATCTCAGGACTGTCCTTTGATTTCTCTTTCCTATCTCCTCCTGCGTTTTTTTTCTGCTGAGTCCTGTTGTTGTTTCTGCTACTGGTCTGTTGCCATGACTTTTTTCCAAAAGATTTATTGTTTAGTATTGGCTTTTTTGCATGGTTTTTGTTGAGCAGCTAGATGATAATTTGTAGGTAGTATGTGCAGCTTGCTGTCATGTCGCTGGTATTTGCCATTATGCATTTATGTCCCGTTTGATTAAACATTAATTATTGTTTCTGTCCATTCCTTTTTCATACTTTAATCTGGTACTGCTGAATTAGATGGAATGGTTGACGGTATCAGCATGTCCTAAACTTACGTCCTTTTTTGACACGGGCAGAATTGAAGGGAATATTAAAAATAAATAAATGCATTTGATGTTTATTTATGTATGTTTTCTTTTATATTTGCATAGGGATTGATTTTGTGGATTTTACTTGAGAAAGGGTTTTTGTGTATATATATATTTAAGAGTTTTGAAGTGTACATATGTCAGAGTTTGATCATCCTGAGGTGACTGTGTGATTGACAGGTCGTTAAAATCTTATTAGAAACAAGTTTAATTAAGCTTGCTTTGCATATAATTTCACTTTGGGCTCAGTTTTTTGGTAATCAGGGTATCTGCATTATCATGAAGAAATAAAGCCCCTGATGCATTATCCCCCCCCCCCCCCCCCCCCCATCCCCACCTCCAAATCTGATCGCAAACAAGTTTAATTGTCTTTTAGTTTGCTTCATAAGTGACATCACTGTGGACTCAATTTCTCAATAATCAGGGCATCTACATTATCATGAAGAACTAAAATCCTTGGTGCTTGGGTCCCCCCCCCCCCAATCTAATTACAAACAAGTTTAACTGTCTTTTAGTTTGGCTTCACATTTGACATCACTGTGGACTCAATTTCTCAATAATCAGGGTATCTACATTATCATGAAGAAAGAAAGTCCATGGTGCATGTCCCCCCCCCCCCCCCCCATTCTAATTACAAACAAGTTTAATTGTCTTTTAGTTTGCATTGGTATTTGACATCACTGTGGACTCAGTTTCTCAATGATCAGGGTATCTACATTATCATGAAGAAAGAAAGCCCCTAATGTATAATTTTTTCTCTCCACCCGTCTGTTTTCCAGGATAGACAGCTCGGCTCCTCTCAACCAGTCTCTGTACAGCTGTCTACATGCCGTGAGAGATGGCCAGCCGTCGATGGCCCTCCGCATCCTTGACAGCTCCAGGTCGGTCCATTGCTTCTGGCCATGACAGTCTGTGGGCAGTCAGACATCAGATTCGTCTGCCAGTAAATGGAATTATATTTGGGGAGCGGGATAGCTCAGTGGTTAGAGCACCGGACTCGTGCTTGAAAGGTCGCGGGTTCGAATCCCTGCAGGAGCGGCGGGAGAATTTTCTTCTCAAGGGTCGACTTTCTGTGCTGACTCTTATTTCGGTATCCGTTCCACCCCGTGTTACCGCAGTAGCATGTAAAAGATCCCGGCCATTCTGCCAAAAGTGCAGGTGGCAGGTTACAGCTAAACACGCATACACCCTACCTATGTGGTTTTGAATGAAGTGACACTGTAACCTTGTGCATGGTTGAATGGTGTACACAGAACTTGCGCCAAAACGGCAGCATTTCACGTGGCACCAGCCATGCAACAACCACAGAGGCTACCAGTACACCACTTCCGTGGATATTAATAATACACACTATAAAGGATGCAGTCACTCATTCAGAATCACATGTTAATGTGTGCAGTGAGTCTGCTCGAGAGCAGGAATAGCGCTATACAAAAGCTATGAATAATAATAATAATAGTTGAGGAGCAGCAAGGTTTATTCTTTAGCAGGGGAAGTTTTACAAAATTATATTTCAGAACTTTCTAGGGCAGTTGTTTTGGAGGGGATAACAGATTTGTTAATTTTTTTCAAGGCTAATATTTTGGAATCTGATGTCTGAAAGCAAGCTGTTGGCAGTTTGTTTTGTTGCTTTGTTTTGGTTTGTTTGTTGGCTTAATTTAACCCCTTCACTGCCTCCACCTGTACAATTCCTGGGTTGAAAGGTGCACATGCACACACCTGCAGACAGTATATTGCCTGGTCCTATAACAAATCTACTTTTTATGCGATGTGTTTTAGTTCAGGAGCTGTGTGAGAGTCAAGGTGGCTGTCCGTCCTAACGAGCCTTCTGGTTTCCATGGACGTAAAGCTATATTGAACCATGCTTCGCATTGGTCACAGCTTGTCCCTAATATGTTAGCCGACATCTGGGACATTAAGCATCACTTCATTATCTGCTATGTGTTTTGATGGAAATCCTTTCACATGCTGGAGTGAGAAGAATGAAGAAGTGATAAAAGGCTTAAGGGTTTCTAATTTCACTTTTTTATTGGTCGTTCCCGAGTGACATCGTGGCAATGAAAGGGTTAAGCTGTGTGCTTAACGTTAGGAGGAGGGTCACAGGCCTTCGGCCTTTTGAAAATGTTAACAGCGCTGCTACCTCTGCCAAGTTGTTCTGAAATGAGGCGGTAGTTGGACTGAGAGGTGAAGACATACTGCATTCAGGATTGAAAGGTTGCAGGTTTTGAATCACCTTCTCCCATACCCTCCCCCCCCCCCCAAAAAAAAACTTCAGCCTTTCTTTAGTCTCATTTATGATGGTAGGCTCAGGGTTTAGTCCTTTGCAGCAGAAAACAGATCCCATCATGTGCTACACGCTTGTGCATGTTAAAGATCCCACAGCAGAAACAAAAAAATCCATCAGTCTTAATTTTCAAAATAGGCCAGGTAGCTATTACGGTTGGTTTCTAAATTAATTTTGACCTTTGCTGGACTAAATTTGCTGTCTGCAGCCAATGAAATGTAGACAGCTGCAGAAAAAGAGCTGCGTTGGAAATGACACTTTGTGTGTGCTTGGGCCGTTTTCAGACGTAGCTTGCTACGCACGTTCGATGTGAACCTGGAGAGTTGCCGCAGTCTGTACCCGCTGCTGTCGCAGCTGCAATGTTTACGTCAGTTTGAGATGCTGGTCAACGCTCTTGCCAGGTAAGCTGTTGGCACATCGTTTTTACATTCCCAGTTTCAGTCATGTAATGTGAACTTTATCTCCTTTCATTTAAAAAGATTGATTGCCAGCATTGTGCGCAAAGATCAAAGCACACAAGAGCATTAAATGCTCTTTTAACTCTTTCATCCCTGAAAACCGCTACAGCGGTTGAGAGAATCTTTCCCTTCATTCCTGAGAACCACTAGAGAGGGGCAGGCATAAACACTCCCTTCCTTCCGGCCGGCCGCTGCAGCGGTTCTGCCTTTGAAATCCGCGCCTATCTGTCACATGGTCAGCAGTCAGTTCCCCCTGGCCAGTGTAACGGGACCTGAGGAATGTTTTGATAAGCCGCACAATGCTTTGATTAGCCGTGCCTGGCCACTGCCAGAGTGTGGGAAAGTGTCCAGTGCACAAAATTTGTCCATTTCTAGGGATGGGGTTAGGTTATTCTGTACAGTTGGAAAGATGGCGGCGGATGAGTACAACGACAGTGATCAGTTCTCTGACGATGATGTTTATGACAATCTGGGCGAAAATGATTTTGATCTGTTTGAACTGACAGAAGAGGAGAGAGCAGAGCTTGCAAATGCATTTAAAGATGATAGTGAGAGTGGTGATGAATTGGATGATGAAAACCTGCCATTGTTTTTTACTCAGCCACGTTTTGAGTGGACAGGTGGGGACACTGCTGTGACACGAGACATACAGGCCTCTGATGTCCAGTGCAGATGTGTACATAGACATAGTAAATATAGTTGTATAGAGTTACGGTGCAAACATTGTGTATATATATAGAGACGGCGCATGGATTACACTAAAATGAAACAATCATACTGTGAACTCATACTTCCTACTCTTGTGCAAACCATCACCTTTTCATCACCACTTCAAGGACACAGACAATGTGACAAACGGAATTTCTGGAGACAGTTTGTATGTGGATGTTATCTGGGACATCAGACTGTAAGTAGGGAGCATGTTCCATTCCTCTGGGCATGTTCTGTGGGCCTGCAAAATGTTGGTTTCGTCTGTTTGTCTTAAAAAAGGTATGTGTCACCTTTATTTGCACCTGTGTGTCACCCTCCTGGTGACAGTGACTCTGAAAGTGTGACCATTGCCTTCTGACTTCATTTACCTACACAGCGATATATAGGTTGCCATGGTTTTACTAAGAGCTTGCAGACACAGATGACTCAAACCCACATACCCTCTTTCATACATTTTTTCCTTATGAAAACCCAGGAATGAAAGGACTGTTATGCACATAGGAACATAGGAATAAGGGGAAGTAATGCCAAATATGAAACAGGGATGAAAGAGTTAATGGGCTCTCTTTTCGGCATTGTTTTTTCCAAGGAGAAATCCATTGTTCTGTATTGTTCAATTTGAATCAGCTATTGGGTATTGTTTATATATTGCATGTAACTGTTAAAATTTAATTTGCTGTAACAATTATGTCATCTGTTCAGAGTTAGATTTGGATATAATTATCTGTTGTTTTGTTGTTGGTGCGGATGGGTGTATACCTCTAACTATGCTCATCGATGTATGTCAGTGCTGTTGTTTGCTTATGTTTGTATGCTTACCGCTTTTGAGACACTTGTAAAACTTCGTGAATAAAGAATCTGAATCTCAGTCTATAGCTTGAGTCAGGCTGCAGACCAAAACTGACTCTTGTTTAAGCATACAAACTGGTGGTTTTTGAGTGGGTTGGTGATGGGGGTGGGCATAATTTTATTGGTGTTTTCTCAAATCACTCAGCAGCGGAAACAGGACGGAGACACTGGGTTCACTGCTGACATGCTGGAAGCAGGAGAAGTCCACATCCGACAGAGCCGAATTTGAGTTCCTGGAGCCAGCGTACAGCCTGCGTGTGGCAACCGTCCGACTTCTCGCTGCCAGCAACAGCCACCCTGACGCGAAGACTGCACTGCAAGACATTCTGCTGAACACGGCTGAGATGGCAAGGGTGGCAGGCTACTATCAGGTGACTAGCTGCTTTGTGTAGCTATCAGGTGACTAGCTGCTTTGTGTAGGTAGATATTTTGTGAAGGGGCTCTGGTTCAGTAGGTTAGTGCGCTAGCTACTATCAGGTGACTAGCTGCTTTGTGTAGGTAGATATTTTGTGAAGGGGCTGTGGTTCAGTGGTTTAGTGTGCTAGCTACTATCAGGTGACTAGCTGCTTTGTGAAGCTAGATGTGTCATGAAGGGGTTGTGGTTCAGTGGTTTACTGTGCTAGCTACTATCAGGTGACTAGCTGCTTTGTGTAGGTAGATATTATGTGAAGGGGCTGTGGTTCAGTAGTTTAGTGCGCTAGCTGCTATCAGGTGACTAGCTGCTTTGTGTAGCTAGATGTTTCGTGAAGGGGTTGTGGTTCAGTGGTTTAGTGTGCTAGCTACTATCAGGTGACTAGCTGCTTTGTGTAGGTAGATATTTCATGAAGGGGTTCTGGTTCAGTAGTTTAGTGCGCTAGCTACTATCAGGTGACTAGCTGCTTTGTGTAGGTAGATATTTCATGAAGGGGCTGTGTGATTCAGTGGTTTAGTGTGCTAGATACTGTTCTGTCATTTCTTTCAAATCTTCTTTGAAAACCTTTCTTTTCTTAAAAGCCTTTTCTTCAGTCCCATTGCCCTGATTTACAACTCTGTGTGTGTGTGTGCTAGTGTGTGTGTTGGGGGTGTGTGTGTTGTGTGTGTGTGTGTGTGGTGTGTGTGTGTGTGTGTGTGTGTGTGTGTGTGTGTGTGTGTGTGTGTGTTGTGTGTGTTCCTGTTGTATGTGTTGAATTTTGAAAATATGTGCATTTAATGAATTTGTAAGTGCTTAGGGCCCATGTGGGTTATGTGCTCTAAGTATCCATTATTATTATTCATATATTACCATCAGGTGACTAGCTGCTTTGTGTAGTAGATATTTCATGAAGGGGCTGTGGTTCAGTGCTTTAGTGCACTAGCACACGCACACTCAATGAATCATGCTTGTTGCATGAAGCGCAGCACCAGAAGGATGTGTCTGCACACTCAATGAATCATGTTTGTTACCCGTGTGCAGATGGCGGAGAGGTACCTGCATGAAGTGTCACCCCTGTCTCATGAATCATGTTTGTTACCCCTGTGCAGATGGCGGAGAGGTACCTGCATGAAGTGTCACCCCTGTCTCATGAATCATGTTTATTACCCATGTGCAGATGGCGGAGAGGTACCTGCATGAAGTGTCACCCCTGTCTCATGAATCATGTTTGTTACCCCTGTGCAGATGGCGGAGAGGTACCTGCATGAAGTGTCACCCCTGTCTCATGAATCATGTTTGATTACCCCTGTGCAGATGGCGGAGAGGTACCTGCATGAAGTGTCACCCTTGTCTAATGAATTATGTTTGTTACCCCTGTGAAGATGGTGGAGAGGTACCTGCATGAAGTGTCACCCCTGTCTCATGAATCATGTTTGTTACCCCTGTGCAGATGGCGGAGAGGTACCTGCATGAAGTGTCACCCCTGTCTCATGAATCATGTTTGTTACCCCTGTGCAGATGGCGGAGAGGTACCTGCATGAAGTGTCACCCCTGTCTCATGAATCATGTTTGTTACCCATGTGCAGATGGCGGAGAGGTACCTGCATGAAGCGCAGCACCAGAAGGATGTGTCAGCAGCCACCAGTCTGCGCACTCAGCTGCAGCTGGCCCAGCTGTTCTGGGCCCGCTGTGAACAGACCACTGCCAAGCATGTCCTCAAGTCGCTCATCAAACACTGCCAGCAGGTAGGGCTCAGGGGTGTGGTGTGGGGGTGGGGGTCAGTGTTGGATGAGACGGTAATGTGCGCAGCCATTTCCCCTTGCTTGTATGTACTGGCGCACCATCAGGCAGCTGCACTCCAGCCTTGGGTAGTTTGTCATGTCATGGAAATTACTCCAGCTGAAAAAGTAATCCTGACATAGGACTCTTTACACAGACAGTTAAGATCCAAACACATAAAAGGTTCAAAAGAATGCTACTTATTAGGACAAATTTAGCAGTTTTGCAAACATGCAAATTTTGGGGGTAATCCCTTTTATCAAGCTACAAAACGACACTTAAACAACAGTTAAACGGTGAAAAACAATGAAAAATGAGATGGAGAGCTAAGCCGCTTATCTGTTTTGGGTTGAACTATGTTGGTTTCATGTCCAGTGCTTGGAAGAACGGACAGTTCAGCAGTTTCCTTTAGCCCCAGTGTTCTGACCAGACCCGAGAAGATGCCGATGATGACGCGGTCAGTAGCCTCTGACAGGGGCGGTGATGGTGGTGTGAACTTGTGTGGCAGGTTGGGGACGGGGACGGGGAAGCTGTGCGTCTGTTGACTCAGTCGCTTTCCCTGTACGGCAACTGGCTGGCGGAGACCCGGTCTGAAACGCCCACCATCATCATGGAGCAGTACCTGGAGAAGGTGAGTGAGGCCAGGCAATGTGTGTCAAAAGGTGAGTGAGGCCAGGCAATGTGTGTCAAAAGGTGAGTGAGGCCAGGCAATGTGTGTCAAAAGAAGGCGAGTGAGGCCAGGCAATGTGTGTCAAATGTGGGGCAAATGAGTCATACTGCTGCAGTGTCATGTTTGGGGGGGGGGGGGCAAGTGAGTAGTGTACAGTATTGCATTCAAAGCTTGGAATGAATTTCAGCTGTGGGTACAAACTACAGGGTATTCTGGAGGTGTGGGGGGGCAGGTGGGAAGGTAGGTGGGGGTGGGGGGTAGTGGTGCCACAGTATCATATTTATTCAGAGCTTAAAGATGATGATGATTGCTTTTATATAGCACTATTCTCAGCTCTTGAGCAGACTCCCTGCGCTTTTGTCACATGTGATTCTAAATGAGTGACCATAGCTTTTTATTGTGCATTTTGAATATCCACCAAAGCGGTATACTGTTTGAAAACAAGCACTGTTTGAAATTTGTTTCAACTGGATACAGGCTACAGGACACCTTTTCCAAAGTTTTTGAGGTGCACAAGATTTAACAGTAAGACTGAATCACTCTGTTATAATTATTATTGATCACTTTTATATAGCACTATTCTCCGCTCTCGAGCAGACTCACTGCGCTTGCGTGTGATTCTACATGAGTGAATAGCTTTTTATAGCGCGTTTTTGAATATCCACCGAAGTGGTGTACTTACAGCGCTGGCATGGCTGGTGCCACATGAAACTGCTGCCATCTCGGCGCGTTCTGTATACACCATACAACCATGCATCATGTCACTTCATGCAAAGCCACATACATAAGGTGTATGCGTGTTTAGCTGTAACCTGCCACCTGCACTTTTGGCAGAATGACGGGGTCTTTTATGTGCTACTGCGGTAACACAGGGGTGGAACGGATACCGAAATAAGAGTCAGCACAGAAAGTTGACCCTGGAGAAGAAAATTCTCCCGCCACTCCTTCAGGGATTCGAACCTGCAACTTTTCAATTACGAGTCTGGCGCTCTAACCACTGAGCTATCCCCACCCCCAATAATGACACAGTCTGAAGTGGAGTTTATGGACCTTGTATTTACTCGTATGCCAGGTGAGAGATACCATAGGCGACTCAGGTCTTTGTTGATTTGTTTATATCTTTTGAGCACTAATTAGCTCCCTTGTGTGTTGATTCTGTTATAATGAACCCAGATACTGATACAGACATATTGTTAATGAGATCTTTGGTGCAGTTTTTGCTTACTTTGCAATACAAAATGGTTTTAAAGCGTTTTGTATAGTTTTTGTTTTGTCCTGTAAAAAGCTTTTAGCTTTTAAACATTTTGTGAGTTTGATCTTTTCTTTTCAACGCTGGCAGTCAACTTTGTTTCAGACCGTACAGCTGTTGGAAAGCAGTCAAGACAACTCCGGACAGGAAGCAGTGGAGGGTTACCTTTCCTTGGCTCGATTTGCAGACACGCAGTATCAGAACATCGTCAACTACATGAACTCGCCGACGTTTGAAGCCAAGCAGGCGCTGATGAACAAAGCTGCAGCGGAGTATCAAAAGTACAGCACCAGCGCAGGTGGACAGGTGCAGAAAGAGTTGAGTCAACAGCTTTTTGCTTGGTACATCTCTCTGTACAGTTTATGGTCAGAGACCCAAAGTGGGTACTGTGGAAGTCAACAGCTTTTTGCTTGGTACATCTCTCTGTACAGTTTATGGTCAGAGACCCAAAGTGGGGTACTGTGGAAGTCAACAGCTTTTTGCTTGGTACATCTCTCTGTACAGTTTATGGTCAGAGACCCCAAGTACTGGGGTACTGTGGAAGTCAACAGCTTTTTGCTTGGTACATCTCTCTGTACAGTTTTTTAGGGCAGAGACCCAAAGTAGGTACTGTGGAAGTCAACAGCTTTTTGCTTGGTACATTTGTCTGTACAGTTTATGGTCAGAGACCCAAAGTAGGTAGTGTGGAAGTCAACAGCTTTTTGCTTGGTACATTTGTCTGTACAGTTTATGGTCAGAGACCCAAAGTAGGTAGTGTGGAAGTCAACAGCTTTTTGCTTGGTACATCTCCCTGTACAGTTTATGGTCGGAGACCCAATGTAGAGTACTGTGGGAGTCAACAGCTTTTTGCTTGGTACATTTGTCTGTACAGTTTATGGTCAGAGACCCAAAGTAGAGTACTGTGGAAGCAGACAGGTCACCTATGTTGAGAACCCAGAGCTGACAAATGTTCTCCCTTTAAATCCTGGAGTAGGTCGGAATATAGCCACGCATGCTTCACCCACTGCCCATAATGTGTTCCTTGGTTCCTTGTTCTATTTTCTACCTTCCTGGTCCATTCACTTTTGTTTTTTGTTGTTCAAATTATCTCTCTATTTTTTATCTGCATTAGTTTTGGTTAACACAGTTCCCCACTTTGGCCTGAAGAATAAAATAGGCCACCCTGCTCTTCATTACAACCTGTTGATGCAGATTCTCGTATTGCATGCCCATGGAATCTGCGTAGGCTCCGAAACGTGTGAAATTATGTATTGTAACAGTGAGTCTGACACGTGTTTCTTTTTTTGTAAACTTTCTCATCTCCTTTGGGTCCACACAGTGCATATTGTTTGGGGGTTCCTGCGATCTGTCAGTTGGATGAAATGTGATAAAGATCACCACAAAGTCTCGGAACAGAACATTTTTCTTCTGCAATGAACTGCCCAATCAGTGCTCAGTCAACCATGTCCCTGCCAAAGAGTTGCACTGCTGGAGCAATTTTCTTCCAGAAACAGTTGTGCTAACCTGAACTGTTCATTTTGAGAACGCAGCTGTGCATGAGAACCTGTGGAAAATTGGAATTTAAGCAGGACATCACACAGTGTCTGATATGCAAGCAGGAAGTTTTTTTCTTTTTCGAAGGACATAATACTCTAAAGGCAAGACTATTTTGGTTAGATTTCAAACAGTTTCAACTCTCGTTAAAGTCCAAGGGTGTTTGAGGTAGAAATTTGGAAGCATAAATGATAAAAAGAATTAATTTGCAAAACTGGCAACAAACTTTTTTTCCATTTGTCATGTCGACAGTCGCTACCTGCGTACCCTCGAGAAGCAGAGCAAGATTGACAAGCAGGAAGTGGTGGCCATGATCGAGGATCGGAAGCGCTTCCTTCACCATGCAGTGCGGTGCTATGCCAGCTGCCTACAGCGCGGAGATACGCACGACCTGCGCATCTTTCGGCTGACCTCTCTCTGGTTCGACAACAACTCTTCCCCGGAGGTCAACAAGGCTTTGGAGGTTGGTTGAATCTCAACTGTTCACCCCTGTCTCAGTCGTGTCACAGAATGTAGTAGGAGAATTTTGTGTTCCTTTCTTTGATGCGTGTTGACAATGTGACAATGAATAATGTTGTGTCTTTATCACACTTAATTTTGGGCTTGCGGCCTGACGAAGACAGAGATAAGTTTTCAGTGACTGAAGCCTGCACTTGTGTGGAAAGGGTAGCTGGTACGGAGCGTGTATCTCTTGCTGGAGTGCCCACAGGTGTGTGGAAAGGGTAGCTGGTACAGAGCGTGTATCTCTTGCAGGAGTGCCCACAGTTGTTGTATGGAACGGGTAGCTGGTACGGAGCGTGTATCTCTTGCAGGAGTGCCCACAGTTGTTGTATGGAAAGGGTAGCTGGTACAGAGCCTGTGTCTCTTGCAGGAGTGCGCACAGAGGCTGAAGAGCTACAAGTTCTTGCCCCTGATGCACCAGCTGGCAGCCAGAATGAGTACCAAGGTCAAGGACAACCAGCTGTTCCTGCCAACGCTGAACACAGTGAGTTGATGTTTGACCATGTCAGCCTTGCCTTGTGCCTCTCATGTATGGAGCCTCTCAGTGTGATGACATGGCTAGAACAGATCACTGTCTCCTGCCTATTGCCTACATTCTTTTCAGATCAGAATGCAAAGGGTTAAAAAGAACACTTGCGTTAATGGGATGATACAAAACATGTGATTTCACATACATTATGAAATCATGCGTGTACATTCTTCTCAGCTGTTTCTTTACCATGTTGCCTGTTCTGGTTTGCCTTCTTCCAAATCCAGAGTGTGTGTGTGTGTGTGTGTGTGTGTGTGTGTGTGTGTGTGTGTGTGTGTGTGTGTGTGTGTGTAAGTGTGTGAGTGTGTGTGTGAGTGTGTGTGTGTGTGTGTGTGTGTGTGTGTGTGTGTGTATGTGTGTGTGTGTGTGTGTGTGTGTGTGTGTGTGTGTGTGTGTGTGTGTGTGTGTGTGTGTGTGTGTGTGTGTGTTTAATAGGGAGGCATACCATTGTTTTGACACACAAAAATACAACCTAACCATCGAAATCTGTCTGCCCAAGTGTACTCCCAGAAAAAAATGGTAATGTCTCTACCTCCATTAAAAAGAAAGGGGAGGGGGGAGGGTATGCAGAAGAAAGAAGAAGAAGACCTTTCCGGCTGTGTGCAGACAAAGAAGCACACTCCGAGCATTGCTTTCCGGCACCTTCCTCCAAACTCTGCCAGATTTAGTTACGCCACTGAAGGGGCACTCGTTATCTCTGTGCAGCTGTCCACTGACGTGGTCAGCGCCTTCCAAAAGGTTTGGGTACTAATATGACCATAGAAGCAACCTCGTGCGCAAGCATGCATGTAAACATGAGATGCATCCACCCCAGGTTTAAAAAAAAGTTCTGTCTCGATTCAAACGATTTTGGTTTTATTTGAGCTGGCGTAAGCAACATGGTCAGTTATAAAACAAACTTCTGATATTATCTGAGTCGTTTGTAACAAACTTACTACTGTTTGAGCACCAACAAAAAACTGCTCGTTAGCTGACAGTTTTCAGGAACCTATGACATAACTAAATACGGCAGTGGTTGAAGGAAGGATGTCGTAAACCAGTGCTTGGAGTTTGACAAAGAAGAAGACCTTCCAGGGCAGACGAAGAAGATGAACACTTTTTCATGTGGGTGTTGCAGATCCTGGAGCGGGTGGCCGTGGACCACCCCCACCACACGCTGTGGGTGTTGCTGGCCTTGGCCCACGCCAACAAGGACGAGGAGATCTTGATGCAGGGCCAGTCCATCAAACGAAGGGGCAGGCTGGCGACTGGAAAGAACACCAGTTTGGAGACAGAGGTTGGTTGGTTTGTTCACTCTTACATGATGATATTAATGATTGATTATTTTATTGCGCCCCATTTTGTAAGAGCCCAGAGCGCTTAGAAAGACATAAGGATATGCTAATTTTATCATTCACACTCACACACACACACACCCACACACACACACACACACACACACACACACACACACACACACACACACACACACACACACACACACACACACACACACACACCACACACTCACACGCTCACACACGCTCACACACACACACACACACACACACACACACGCTCACACACACACACACACACACACACACACACACACACACATGCTCACACGCTCACACACACACACACACACATACGCTCACTCACACACACACACACGCTCACACACACACACACACACACACACACACACTCTCTCTCTCTCTCCCCCTGAAGGGAGGCTGGGGATGTCTGTATATCCCCCTCCTTTCCGGAATCTCAGGGCTGTCATTTGATTCCCCTTTCCTATCTCCTCCTATATTTTTTCTGCCTAGTCCTCTTGCTCTTTCTGTCTTGTCATTTTTCTGCTAATGGTCCATTCTCCTGACTTTTTTTTCTCCAGAAAACTCTCAAATATTTTTCTGTAAGGGTTAGGCTTTTTTGTATGGCTCTTGTTGAGCAGCTAGGAGATGATAGTTGGTAGGTGGTATGTGCAGCTTGCTGCCATGTGGCACGGGTATTTGCCATTATGCATTTATATAATATTTAACAGAGCTACATCCTCATAATCAGTGAATGGATTACTAAGCAGTTAATGAGTAATTTTTTCATGGTTGACTAACCAGCTGGTGAGTATGTTTTTCATGGATGACTGAACGGTTGACAAATAAGTTTTTCGCAGCTGACTGACTGGTCGGTGAATATGTTTTACATGGCTGATTACCTGATCGGTGAGTATGTTTTTCACGACTGACTAACTGGTCAGTGAGTATGTTTTTTATGGCTGACTGCACCCTGTGACAGGATCGAGTGGAGGCGGCCCAGAAGCTGTATGTTTTTCATGGCTGACTAACTGGTCAGTGAGTATGTTTTTTATGGCTGACTGCACCCTGTGACAGGATCGAGTGGAGGCGGCCCAGAAGCTGTATGTTTTTCATGGCTGACTGCACCCTGTGACGGATCGAGTGGAGGCGGCCCAGAAGCTGTATGTTTTTCATGGCTGACTGCACCCTGTGACAGGATCGAGTGGAGGCGGCCCAGAAGCTGTATGTTTTTCATGGCTGACTGCACCCTGTGACAGGATCGAGTGGAGGCGGCCCAGAAGCTGTATGTTTTTCATGGCTGACTGCACCCTGTGACAGGATCGAGTGGAGGCGGCCCAGAAGCTGTGTGTTTTTCATGGCTGACTAACTGGTCAGTATGTTTTTCATGGCTGACTGCACCCTGTGACAGGATCGAGTGGAGGCGGCCCAGAAGCTGTATGTTTTTCATGGCTGACTGCACCCTGTGACAGGATCGAGTGGAGGCGGCCCAGAAGCTGTGTGTTTTTCATGGCTGACTAACTGGTCAGTATGTTTTTCATGGCTGACTGCACCCTGTGACAGGATCGAGTGGAGGCGGCCCAGAAGCTGTATGTTTTTCATGGCTGACTGCACCCTGTGACAGGATCGAGTGGAGGCGGCCCAGAAGCTGTATGTTTTTCATGGCTGACTGCACCCTGTGACAGGATCGAGTGGAGGCGGCCCAGAAGCTGTATGTTTTTCATGGCTGACTGCACCCTGTGACAGGATCGAGTGGAGGCGGCCCAGAAGCTGTTGGAAGGCCTCAAGACGCACAGCAAAGTGGCCAGCATAGTGAGGGACATGGAGATGCTGTCCACTGCCTACGTCCAGCTGGCTAACTGGCCTGTTGAGCAGTACAAGAAAGAAACCAGTGAGCAGTGTGCTTTTGCATGCTTTCATCAACAAGATGTGTGTTTTTTATTATTGCAGAATGTTTGTGTATTGTGTGGGGGTGGGTGTGCTTGCGTGTGTGTGTGTGTGTGTGTGTGTGTGTGTGTGTGTGTGTGTGTGTGTGTGTGTGTGTGTGTGTGTGTGTGTGTGTGTGTTGTGTGTGTGTGTGTGTTGTGTGTTGTGTGTGTGTGTGTGTGTGTGTGTGTGTGTGTGTTGCCTCTGTGTGTATGTGTGTGTGTGTGTGTGTTGTTGTTGCCTCTGTGTGTGTGTGTGTGTGTGTGTGTGTGTGTGTGTGTGTGTGTGTGTGGTGTGTGTGTGTTTCATGTGCATGTGTGTGTTTCATGTGCATGTGTGTGTGTGTGTGTGTGTGTGTGTGGGGTGTGTGTGTGTACATGTGTGTGTGTGTTTCTTGTGCATGTGTGTGTGTATGTGTTTCATGTGCATGTGTGTGTGTGTGTGTGTGTGTGTGTGTGTGTGTGTGGTTTACTTCATACTCCACCATTCTACAAAACCAAACCCGAAGATTCACATCCTTTTATATGGCTAAGACAGCAGTTCCTGGATAATTTTGCGGATTGTTTAGCCAGCCTATTGTTTTGTCTGTGTGCTACCCCTCCCAGAAGTGTGAAGTGGTAAATTTTCAGCTGATGTGATCTGTAATCTTTCCACTGGTCAGCTTGTTTCCTTGGTGTTGTGCATGGGGGGGGGTGGAGGGGGGGGGGGGGGGTAGCAGTAAGGTTTCATGCTGACCTGTGCATTATTAGGGCTGCTTAAAAAAAGAAAAAGAAAAAAGAGAGAGAAAAAAAAAGTAACTAAAAATCACTTTTTTTGTTTCCTGCGCAGAACCCATTCCACTGTTGAAGACGCTGAAGTTGACATCTGTGAAAGACCTGACCTGCGTTGCTGTTCCGTCGCTGGAACTGAAGGTGAAGCTACACTGTTGTGTGTCGGTCATTTCATTGAAGGCCACACATTTTGAAGGAGTGCCCCCTTTCAGCTTGCGTTGTGAATGCCCCCAGTTTACTACTGCTACTACTACTACTACTACCACCATTAATTCTGCACTACCAGACATTCATAAGGCACACCCCCCAAAATGTGGGCATCAGTCTGGCCCAGATCATCCCATATTGCCGCGTTCTTGTGTCTTGTTTCAGGCTGACCCCAGCCTTAGCTGCAGTAACATAGTTTCATTGGTAGGTTACCAGCCGTCATTCTTTGTACATGGGGGCGTCATTCTGCCCCAAGTCATCACATCATGCTTCGTTCTCGTGTCTTGTTTCAGGTTGTTTCAGTAACATAATTTCAGTGGTAGGTTACCAGCCGTCATTCTTTGTACATGGGGGCGTCATTCTGCCCCAAGTCATCCCATCATGCTTCGTTCTTGTGTCTTGTTTCAGTTTGACCCCAGCTGTAGCTACAGTAACATAGACAGTAAGATAATGTCAGTGGTAAGTTACCAGCCATTGTTCCGCCATGGCTGGAGGTGTCAGTCTGCACCAGCTGTAGCTACAGTAACATAGACTGTGACATAATGTCAGTGGTAAGTTACCAGCCATTGTTCCGCCTGGCTGGAGGTCAGTCTGCCCCAGCTGTAGCTACAGTAACATATATACAGTAAGATAATGTCAGTGGTAAGTTACCAGCCATTGTTCCGCCTGGCTGGAGGTGTCAGTCTGCACCAGCTGTAGCTACAGTAACATAGACTGTGACATAATGTCAGTGGTAAGTTACCAGCCGTTGTTCCGCCTGGCTGGAGGTCAGTCTGCCCCAGAGGTAGCAACAGTAACATATACAGTAAAATAATGTCAGTGGTAAGTTACCAGCCGTCTTTCCGTCTGGCTGGAGGTGTCAGTCTGCCCCGAATTTATCCCATATTGCCACGTTTGTGTGTCTTGTTTCAGGTTGACCCCAGCTGTAGCTACAATAACATAGTTTCAGTGGTAGGCTACCAGTCGTCGTTCCGCCTGGCTGGAGGCGTCAACCTGCCCAAAATCATCACCTGTCGCTGCTCTGATGGGGTGGACAGAAGGCAGCTGGTCAAGGTCAGTGGCGGTGGTGGAATTTTCCTCACGTGCAAGGATTACGGGGGAAAGCTGGAATATTGTTCCCTGCCTTCTCTCTCTCTTTTTGTTTGCTTTGTTTTAGTTTTAGTGCAAATCAGCCTGCACGCACCGGTTCCACTCTTTATGTCAAGATCAGGCCACAGTGGCTCAGCAAGCTGAGATGACTGCGGGTGAGCGTTACTGCAAGGTCATTGCTGGCGTACTGTGAGCGGGTCAAATCTGAATCCATGGGGAATGCTGGATCAAAACACACAAACGGTTAAAAAGAATGCTAATTTTAGTGAAACGGTGCAAGACCATGGCAATTTTTTTTTTAGGGGGTGGGCAAGGGGGCTAAAAACTATTATTTAAAGGGAATACTGTTGGACCCAGTGTTAGTGGCCACCCTTCAATATGTTCAGTGGGGTTCTTTTGCAGTGTTTTGCTGGTTAGATTTAATGTGTAGTTACATTTTGAGGGTTACCTGCTGGAAGCATGTCCTTTCTCTAATAATAATAATGGAACTTTTGAGGGTTACCTGCTGGAAGTGTGTCCTTTCTCTAATAATAATAATAGTAATGGAAATTTTGAGGGTTACCTGCTGGAAGTGTGTCCTTTCTCTAATAATAATAATGGAAATTTTGAGGGTTACCTGCTGGAAGTGTGTCCTTTCTCTAATAATAATAATAGTAATGGAAATTTTGAGGGTTACCTGCTGGAAGTGTGTCCTTTCTCTAATAATAATAATGGAAATTTGTAAAGCACCTACACTGCAGCTCAAAGTGCTGAACAAACATAATGTAACACACATAATGTACGTCGAGATGGAGAATGTTATTCACAGTTTAGCAAAAGCTAACAGGTAATGAACACATCAACAAGGGTTCAAGCATAACTATGTGCAAGATGCACGCACACATGCATGCACACACACACACACACACACACATGCTCACATGCACACATACACACACACACATACACACATGCTCGCACACATGCACACACACACACACACATGCACATGTGTGCGCGCACACACGCACACAAACACATTGTCCTGCAGTACAGGGTGCTCAAGAGATTTGTCTCAGAGATAAGTGATAAGTGTTTTTCAGAGCTAGTTCTGCTTTACAGTTTCCTTGAAATGAAGTGTGGTGCATGGTTGTGAAGGAGGGAGTGGGTTTGAGGTCAGATCCTGAACCCATTAGAACGATACGTATGACAGTTGATTGGTGGGGGAGCGGGGAGGGATGTAGACAGCAAATTCTCTAGATGTGTACAAAAAAAATTTGCATTGGAAATATAGAAAATCTCTCATGGAGGTGTTTCTCAGATGTCCCTCTCCTTTAGTTTATGAGTGATCGGTTTTTATCAGTGATCATTCTTTGTTGAGATTTGTTCTTGTTTTAGCTTCAAGTTGGTAGCCATCAGAGGTTGGTAACGTTGACAGTATTTGCATCTTGTTGTCTATGTCCAGGATAATGGGAATACAACAAAATGTTGGTTGTGTTAAAGGTTCCAGGCCATGATTGCTTTCGGCTCTAGTCGTAATCTTCACAACATGACCAACTCCGTTGTTGAAATCTTGATTGCTTTCGGCTCTAGTCGTAATCTTCACAACATGACCAACTCCGTTGTTGAAATTCTGATTGCTTTCAGCTCTCGTCGTAATCTTCACAACATGACCAGCTTTGTTGTTGAAATCCTGATTGCTTTCAGCTCTAGTCATAATCTTCACAACATGACCAACTCCGTTGTTGAAATCCTGATTGCTTTTGGCTCTGGTTGTAATCTCCACAACATGACAAACTCCGTTATTGAAATCCCTGAAGACAGAGTGTAGCTGTTGGAGCGGAAAGCAACACTGCACCTGTATGTAATGGGTACCAGTATTAGCATTTTTCAGTCTCATTTCACTGAGAAAGGTTTCAAGAAAAATGACAGTTTTGAACACTGTGGAATGTTACTGTTGTTTTCATTTACTCCAGGCAATATTAGCAGGTTTGGCCAGGGAAACAGCTGCACACACTACCATCTCACCCAACATTGTTAGGACCTCAGGGTTTTGGCGAAATGGCACAAATAGGCAACAGACTTGAAGAACACGCCATCTCGCCCATTATTGTGAGAACCTCAGGGTTCTGGCTGATGTGGCATGAATGGACAACAGACTTGGAGCACACACTACCATCTCACCCAGCATTGTGAGAGCTTGGGGTTTTGGCTGATGGGGCACAAACGGACGACAAACTTGAAGTTGGCACGCTTTCTTTCTGTTCAGGGTCGAGATGACCTTCGACAGGATGCCATCATGCAGCAGGTGTTCAGCCTGGTGAACCGACTGCTGTCCCGCGACCAAGCTGCCAGCAGGAGGCAGCTGCACATCAGGACCTACAAGGTAGGTGCTGCCAGCTGGCAAACCCTGAATGATCCATAAAAAGTAAAGTGCAGACTGAACCGGGAGGGTTGTTGAATAGTCGAACACGCTGCAATGTAATCCGGCAAATCCGTGATCGTGTTTTGATTGTGCTGCCCTTTACACAGGTTGTGCCACTGTTGATCAACACACTCAGTTAGAACAAGCTTGTATCCAACACTCAGAACAAGCCTGTGTCCAACACTCAGAACAAGCCTGTATCCAACACTCAGTTGGAACAAGCCTGTATCCAACACTCAGAATTAGCCTGTATCCAACACTCAGTTGGAACAAGCCTGCATCCAACACTCAGAACAAGCCTGTGTCCAACACTCAGAACAAGCCTGTATCCAACACTCGTGTCCAACACTCAGAACAAGCCTGTATCCAACACTCAGAACAAGCCTGTATCCTACACTCAGAACAAGCCTGTATCCAACACTCAGTTGGAACAAGCCTGTATCCAACACTCAGAACAAGCCTGTATCCAACACTCAGTTGGAACAAGCCTGTATCCAACACTCAGTCGGAACAAGCCTGTATCCAACACTCAGTCGGAACAAGCCTGCATCCAACACTCAGAACAAGCCTGCATCCAACACTCAGAACAAGCCTGCATCCAACACTCAGAACAAGCCTGTGTCCAAAACTGTGATCGTGTTTTTGTGCTGCCCTTTACACAGGTTGTGCCGCTGTCTCGGCGCAGTGGTCTGTTGGAGTGGTGCGAAGGGACTCAGCCCATTGGCGAGTACCTGGTGGGTCAGCCGGGGGTCAAGGGGTCAGGTGCTCACAGTCGCTACCGTCCCAGGGACTGGAGCTTCTTGGACTGCCGCAGACACATGATGGTGAGTGTAGGGGTAGTAGTGTGTCCCAGAGGTGAGTGTAGGGGTAGTGTGGTGGGTGGGTGTAGGGGTTGTGTGCCCCAGAGGTGAGTGTAGGGGTTCACGTGCCACAGAGGTGAGTGTAGGGGTTCACGTGCCACAGAGGTGAGTGTAGGGGTTCACGTGCCACAGAGGTGAGTGTAGGGGTTGACATGCCCCAGAGGTGAGTGTAGGGGTTGACATGCCCCAGAGGTGAGTGTAGGGGTAGTGTAGTAGGTGAGTGTAGGGATTGACATACCCCAGAGGTGAGTGTAGGGATTGACATACCCCAGAGGTGAGTGTAGGGGTTGTGTGCCCCAGAGGTGAGTGTAGTGGTTTACATGCCCCAGAGGTGAGTGTAGGGGTAGTGTAGTAGGTGAGTGTAGGGATTGACATACCCCAGAGGTGAGTGTAGGGGCTGACTTGCCACAGAGGTGAGTGTAGCGGTTGGCATGCCCCAGAGGTGAGTGTAGGGGTAGTGTAGTAGGTGAGTGTAGGGATTGACATACCCCAGAGGTGAGTGTAGGGGTTGTGTGCCCCAGAGGTGAGTGTAGGGGTTGTGTGCCTCAAAGGTGAGTGTAGGGGTAGTGTAGTAGGTGAGTGTAGGGATTGACATACCCCAGAGGTGAGTGTAGGGGTTGACATGCCCCAGAGGTGAGTGTAGGGGTTGACGTGCCACAGAGGTGAGTGTAGCGGTTGGCATGCCCCAGAGGTGAGTGTAGGGGTAGTGTAGTAGGTGAGTGTAGGGATTGACATACCCCAGAGGTGAGTGTAGGGGTTGTGTGCTCAAGAGGTGAGTGTAGGGGTTGTGTGCCCAAGAGGTGAGTGTAGGGGTTGACATGCCACAGAGGTGAGTGTACAGATTGACATGCCCCAGAGGTGAGTGTAGGGGTAGTGTAGTAGGTGAGTGTAGGTTGTGTAGTAGGTGAGTGTAGGGGTTGTGTAGTAGGTGAGTGTATGGACTGACATGCCTCAGAGGTGAGTGTAGGGGTTGTGTGCCCCAGAGGTGAGTGTATGGACTGACATACCCCAGAGGTGAATGTATGGACTGACATACCCCAGAGGTGAGTGTATGGACTGACATACCCCAGAGGTGAGTGTATGGACTGACATACCCCAGAGGTGAGTGTAGGGGTTGTGTGCCCCAGAGGTGAGTGTAGGGCTTGACATGCGCCAGAGGTGGGTGTAGGGGTTGTGTTCCCTAAAGGTGAGTGTAGACATAGTGTGCCCTAGAGGTGGGTGTAGGGGTTGTGTGCCCTAAAGGTGAGTAGACATAGTGTGCCCCAGAGGTGGGTGTAGGGGTTGTGTGCCCTAAAGGTGAGTGTAGACACAGTGTGCCCCAGAGGTGGGTGTAGGGTAGTGGGCCCCAAAGGTGAGTGTAGACATAGTGTGCCCCAGAGGTGGGTGTAGGGGTAGTGTGCCCCTGAGGTGGGTGTAGGGGTAGCGTGCCCTAAAGGTGAGTGTCAGTGTAGTGTGCACCAGAGCTAGCAGAGTTTTCTTTGCTTATTCTGTATACTTATTTTTTGTTTTATTCCTGGTGCATCGTATTGTCGACATGTATGCTGTAACTTGTGACAGACAGCCTCAGTTCACTGATCAGAACACAGAGAAGGCTAAAATAAAATAGCGCATTTCAAAACGACAAACATTTCCAATGTAGACCCCTTTTCCGAGCCATAAACAGATATTTATATGACAAACAAATGACGAAAAGCATGACCAAAATGAAAACATGGAGCCTGTTGTTGGCTGAAGTTTCGTACGGTGTTCAGAGCATGTGAAACAGAGAAGTATATATAGGAAAAGAGCGGTGTGCCTTCTGTTCACAGACAGTATCCAACGTGTCCAATGCCGAGATGAAGTACAATGTGTACATGGAGGTGTGCCAGAAATTCCGCCCCGTGTTCCGCTTCTTCTTCATGGAGAAGTTTCCCGACCCTGCCCAGTGGTTCCAGTGCCGCCTGGCATACACGCGCAGCGTGGCCACCAACTCCATTGGTACAGCGTAACTTGTTTATTCTTTAGCTCTTCTTTTTGAGTCTGGGACCACATTTTGTTGATTCTGATACACTTCTTGAATCTGTGACATGCGGTGTTGGTTCTCTTGCTCTTTTTGAATCTGTTAGTTACCCCAGATTGTTAGTCTTCTAGTTTACGTGTGTAACGTAATTACTTTTTGCTTATGCAATGTGCATATGTATATTACTCTGAGCCAATTCCACCTCCCTTTCTGTATTTTCAGCATTGTTTTGTAATTGTACTGCACTGTTGATTTTGATGATAACTCCACACCATACATAGGGTTAAAGGAATAAACATCCCTGAATACTTGTCGACACTGAATCGGACATACATGTGTGGTTTGACAGCCTGTTTTGACCTTCTGATGAATACATTATGAAGAACTCGTTTGAAAATAATTCGTCGGTTGTAAATAAGTGAAATATGGATCTTGAGATATGCTTTTTTTTTAAAACCGTTTTTGACTCGGTCGTGTTTGCTGTTGACTGTGTTTGTGTGATCCAACCCTTGTGATCTGGTTCCTTGGTGTTTGGAGCGAGTATTGAAGAATTGTGAAAGTGTGGTTCATCCTGAGGTGACCCCGTGCAGTTGAGGTGACGTTAAAGTCCTCGACCAGACTGTTCTTTGTGTTCTTCTTTGCTCTTTGTTGTTTCATGTTAGTTTTTGTGTTGTGGGACTTAGGGACTACACTTCCAGTCATTTGTTCATTTCAAAAAAATAAATGGGTGACAGTTCATCCGCTCCTGGCCGGTGACATGCGTGAAAAATGCCCCCAGTTTCATGAGAAAGGTCCTGATAGTTTGGAAGCTGTTGGTGTTGGAATGTGACTGAGTCTTGCTGGAACCACAGCATGCTTCTTCATTTGTCAGGAGAAGTTGTAAATTTTGAGTATGCAGTACATGATGGTTTCTCTGCACCTTCATGGTTTTGTTTTGAAGTGCATGCACTTGTGCTTTGAAGGCAATGGGCTATAGAAACAGCACTGGTTCAGGAAGGGCTCTACTTCTGTAAAGTGCCCGCCTTCATCGTTTTAAAGATTATGTCATTGTTAGGGGTTGCGCAGCAGCAAAGCGTGCGCACACACACACACACACACAAACAAACAAACATTGAGTTTGGGAGCCCCTCCCTCCAAACTCCTTTCCGGGGGTAAGGCTGCGAAGGTTAAAGGCTGTAAAGGATTAAAGGCTGTGAAGGGTTAAAGGCTGTGAAGGGTTTATGGCTGTGAAGGGTTTATCGCTGTGTAGGGTTTGTGGCTGTGAAGGGTTTGTGGCTGTGAAGAGTTAAAGGCTATGAAGGGTTAAACGCTGTGAAGGGTTAAAGCCAAAGGTTGAAGGATGTTGGGTACCATGTGTGTTTCAGTGGGCTACATCCTGGGACTGGGCGATCGCCACGTGATGAACATCTTGATAGACTGCAGGACTGCCGAGCTCATCCACATTGACCTGGGTAAGACCAAGGAGGGTGGGGTCTCAGCCTTGTCTGTAGTCGTCTTCTTCTCCATGGGGTCTTCACTTTGTCTTTTGTTTCTTCTCTGTAGGGCTTTTTCTTATTCCCTGGGGTCTCAGCTTGTCTGAGTCTTTCTTCTTATGGGGTCTGCTTCGTCTGTAGTCTTTTTCTTCTTCTGGTCTCACGTTGTGTTTTCTTCTAGCTTCGTCTGTAGTCTTTTTCTTCTCCATGGGGTCTCAGCTTCGTCTGTAGTCTTTTTCTTCTTCATGGGGTCTCAGCTTCATCTGTAGTCTTTTTCTTCTTCATGAGGTCTCAGCTTTGTTTGTAGTCTTTTTCTTCTCCATGGGGTCTTCACTTTGTAGTCTTTTCTTTTCTGTGGGGTCTCAGCTTTGTCTGTAATCCTTTTCTTCTCCATGGTGTCTCAGCTTCGTCTGGAGTCTTTTTCTTCTCCATGGGGTTTTGGCTTCATCTGTAGTCTTTTTCTTCTCCATGGGGTTTTGCCTTCATCTGTAGTCTTTTTCTTCTCCATGGGGTTTTGGCTTCATCTGTAGTCTTTTTCTTCTCCATGGGGTTTTGGCTTCATCTGTAGTCTTTTTCTTCTCCATGGGGTCTTCACTTTGTCTGTAGTCTTTTCTTTTCTGCGGGGTCTCAGCTTTGTCTGTAGTCTTTTTCTTCTCTGTGGGGTTTTGGCTTCATCTGTGGTCTTTTTTTCTCTCCATGGGGTCTCAGCTATGTCTGTAGTCTTTTTCTTCTCCTTTCACTCATCAGGCGGCGACCACAGCAGCCCTCACAAATGCCACTCTAAAGGAAAGAACACAGCAGGAAAGAAAAAGACATGAAAATGACTGTAACATCTTGTAACATACCCAGGTACAAACATGAGTTACCTTACTTGTATGTGTGTGTGTGTACACAGGAATTGCCTTTGAGCAAGGTCACATCCTGCCCACACCCGAAACTGTACCTTTCCGCTTGACTCGGGACATTGTGGATGGCATGGGCGTCACGGGTGTGGAAGGTGTATTTCGCAGGTAAGCTTTCAGACTTCTTTTCCACTGGTCGGTTGTTGCTGTTGTGTGCTGTGGCGTTCCCCGGCTGAACACTGTGGGGTTGACCTGGTATATGCTGCTGTACACCGACAAATGCTGTCCACATGGTGGGAGGATTGCACGCGTGACAATTGTTCAGTTTTGATTACCCCCTGCCATGAGGCAGCCACATGCCATCTTTGGAGGATTCACCTCCGTTTCTGGATGCTGGATGTTGTTAGGCAAGGAGCTTGTCTCGGCAGAAGATAGTCCCCACATAACTATGCAGCACGTAACATTTGGATGTAGCCTTGGTGCAGGGTCTGCGTGTGCATGCTGGTTGAGAGATTGGTATCGAAAGTGCGTGGAATAGCAGAAGTTTGAAATCAGTGCCATGGTGGACGGACTAATGCTGCGCTTCCAGTTCTTCCTGTCAAACAACCAGTTTCTTACATCAGGTCGTCAAACCCATGTTTGATTTCACTGTTAGCCCATTAAAGCTCTTGTGCACAGGTGTGCGTCTATTTGACACCTTTCAGCATTGCAAATGTTATATTTTCAGTTTAGTTGTTGCAGCCTCTTCTTGTGTAGGGTCAAGCAGATGCAACCCGTCTTAGCGGCTCATGCCACTGCCTTGTTGACACTGTACTTGCATATCATCTGTCGATAACGTTCTGCAGCATATGAATTTCATTTCCAGCATGATCTTAGCCTTGCCTTACGTCATATAACAATAGCATAGAGGTCTACAACTTTGATGGTAGCTATTCATTATGCAGAGTTTGCCTGAAAACAAATGCATGTAATATCTTGCCAGCACTGTTCTGTATTACCCAGATTTGACCTCCAGTGTAACCATATCCCTTTTTCACATCATGTGTTTGAGCAGCGTAAAGGGCTGTGCAACCTTAGCGGTGGCCGTTTTCAATGCCAAAGTTCACCTCCATTTGTGGGGCAGGTGTTGCGAGAAGACAATGGAGGTGATGCGTGCCCACCAGGAGTCTCTGATGACCATCGTCCAGGTGCTGCTTCACGACCCCCTCAGCGAGTGGACGCTCTCCCCCCAGCGGGCCTACGCGCTGCAGGGTCGGCGCGAACGTCGGGACGGCGACACCGCCGACCTCAACGTCTCCTTGGCCAGCAACGCCGACCCAGATCTCGATGTCGATGGAGACAATCCAGGTAGGGGGCAAAGGGAGAGAATTTTGTTCTTCTGCTTGGTGTTCGAATACTCCCGGTCATGTTCAGGTTCAGAGGCAGCGTTCATGATGGAACTCGACTTTGTTATCGAGTTTGGTTTTGGTTCCCACTCAGCTTTTGTCTCAGGTCTGTTCGCGTCAGATGTCGAGTGTGACGAGACGATATATTTCAGGAAAGGGTGGTTTCAGGGAGGTGCGTGTACTTTGATGTTAGGCTGTAATCAGGTGTTGTCAAATGTGCGCAGGCGGGAGCGAAGAGCAGACCAGCAAGTTAGCAGAGCAAGTGTTGCTTCGGTGTCTGTTCAGAATCAGTCAGTACTTTATGTCTGTTCACCCCAAGGTGACATTAGTCAACAACAACAAAACAACAACAATAATCATGTATTAGACAACAGTGGAGTGTTACAAGACTGTTGGGAGGGTGGTTTCAGGGAGTTGTGTGTCATTGATTTTGCTCAGGTGAGAGCAAAGAGCCGGTCAACAAGCCAGTGGAGCGAGTGTTGTTTCAAACTGTCTGTTCACGCCAGACATTGAATATATCAAGACTGAGGAGAGGGTGCTTTCAGGGAGAGTTGTGTGTAACTTGACAGCAGGCTGTAATGCTGTGTCCAGGTGTTCCGTCATGCACGCGGGTGGGAATGAACAGCCTGTCAACAAAGCTCAGTCTCTGTTGCGCCAGACATTGAGGGTAACAGGATCAGTGGCAGAGTGGTTCCAGGGAGTTGTGTGTACTTTGATGATAGGCTGTAATGCTGTATCCAGGTATTGCGTCATATATGCAGGTGGGAATGAAGAGCCCATCAACAAGCTAGCGGAGCAAGTGTTGCTTCACTGTCAGGCATCAGACATTAAATGTGACAAGCTTGACGGGAGGGTGGTTTCAGGGAGTTGTGTGTAACCGATGATAGGCTGTAGGTAACCAGGTGTTCTGTCATGTGTGCAGGTGGGAATGAAGAACCCGTCAACAAGCTAGCGGAGCGAGTGTTGCATCACTGCATGTTGCATCAGACATTAAATGTAACAAGCTTGACGGGAGGGTGGTTTCAGGGAGCTTGTGTGTAACCGACGATAGGCTGTAGGTAACCAGGTGTTCCGTCATGTGTGCAGGTGGGAATGAAGAGCCTGTCAACAAGCTAGCAGAGCGAGTGTTGCATCACTGCATGTTGCATCAGACATTAAATGTAACGAGCTTGATGGGAGGGTGGTTTCAGGGAGCTGTGTGTAACTGACGATAGGCTGTAGGTAACCAGGTGTTCCGTCATGTGTGCAGGTGGGAATGAAGAGCCCGTCAACAAGCTAGCGGAGCGAGTGTTGCTTCGCCTGCGACAGAAGCTGCAGGGTCTGGAGGATGGCGTAGCTCTCAGCGTGGCCGGCCAGGTCAACCACCTCATCCAGACAGCCAGGGACCCTCGCAACCTCTCCAAGCTGTTTGCTGGGTGGCAGCCCTACATCTGAGCATTGCAGCTGCCTCTGCCCAGAGCGGGTCAGCCACTTCATCCAGTCCTACATGTGAGCATTGCAGCTGCCTCTGCTCAGAGTGGGTCAGCCACTTCATCCAGTCCTGCATGTGAGCATTGCAGCTGCCTCTGCTCAGAGTGGGTCAGCCACTTCATCCAGTCCTACATGTGAGCATTGCAGCTGCCTCTGCTCAGTGGGTCAGCCACTTCATCCAGTGCTACATTTGAGGTCAAGGTGCCTCTGCTCAGAGCAGGTCAGCCACTTCATCCAGTCCTACATTTGAGGTCAAGGTGCATCTGCTCAGAGCGGGTCAACCACTTCGTCCAGACAACCTGAAGACCCTCACACTGTCCCAAAGCTGTTTGCCTGTGGCAGCCCTACATTTGAGCAATCTGGCTGCGTCCGATCAGCTGAGGGATGGATGCAAAGGAACGAGAGTAGGTCCTCTGCGTCATGACAGCCCTGAAATCTTTAAGCGGGATGTTACGCTATATGATGAAATCAAAGAAACCAGAACTAGAGTACGCCCTCTCCCTGCAGAGGCCTCTCCGTGATCGCAGTCCTGAAATTTTTAAGTGAGAAGATGTTGGGCTGGATGATGAATTCAAAGAAACCAGACTTGTACACATGGCAAGGGATTCCTGCAAGCATTTTTCAGATATTGGACAGCAGCCCTACATTCAGCCAGTGAAATGTGTCCGTTCATTAGGGAGGATGTAAACGGTGAACAGGGATGGTTTTAATGCGTGTTTTACATGTCTTTTACATAATTTTGAATGCAATATAGATTTTTTTAGATTGTGCCGTGCAATGATACACAAAAAGCCAAGGGCTAGTTTGCTGACAGGTCACATACACCAGTCAATCTAAAAAGGACTAGCCACAGAAGTGCCTGCACCTTTCTGTGCTTGGACTGTCCTCCCCTCCCTCCTTGCCCTATTTTTCAGTCGCTAAAAGTAGCAGTCTAGCATGTCACACAAAAAGCAACACTGTTCTGAGTTCACTTTCGCAACACTGTTTTACTGATTTCACTTTCAAGTGGATTTTTTTCCTGATCAGCTTGAAACAGGCTTGAGAATCAAGTAAATGTAAAAGGAGTGGTACTACCTGCTATACACCCAATAAAAAGGTGCATTATTTTCCAATTTTCTTCTTTCCAAAAACAACAGCAAAAATGCTAACAAGAGGAAACTAAAAGTTGTTATGCCAGACACTGACGACAGATAATCCTAGAGTCAACTGATGCAGTCAGTCGGTACAAGAGAGAAAATTGAAAATGATCCAGAGTCAAGTTTGAAACACCCACACATGGAACCAGCATGTACGGTTTTGCAGTACCAGCAAATGTTGCTGTTGCTTGACATCGAGTGAGGGGCTTCAGTTGACCGAATTTAATCAAGACCAATAGGTGCGTTAGAGGTAGCCAGAGGGACACAGATGAAACCAATTATGGTAGATGCTCATTGGAATGAAGGGACCACATGTAGGGGATAGCAGCAGGTCATGTGGAGGGCATGCAAGGTTTTGGGCTAGTCAGATCACCGCTTTGCACATTTTAAATGGATGTGAAAATGATTGGCCCTTACATGTTGACGCATTTGCATAGGCCATACATCACGTGCATGGTTTTTATAAGCCAAGCTCTGCCCCTGAATGAAGCCTGTAATGAGAGGTAGTGCAGTGTCATGTTTCTAGAGTTTCAGAGAATGATTCTGTGTGATGTTTTCCATATGGTTTGAGCAGAACCGTTCTACAGCGAGAGACTTGTTAATCTTGTGTTTGCTCTGATCCAGGGAAAGTGTTTGTTCCTTGTTGAGAGCATAAACACCTTTGCCCCAGTAAGGGTACCTTTGCCATCCAAGGCAAAAAGTGAACGGTAATGTTCCCAACCACCTGTCCTTGGCACAAATGCAGCCAGATCCATATGCCAAATGTAATAAGATCACTTGCTGCATACACATCAAGGTTGCAAGTTGTTGAGAAGACTCTTCATGATGGAAAATTCTTTTCCTGGCTGGCGAGTCTCACTGCATATGTTCTTGTTTTGCCAGTCTTAGCCATTGTGTTTTTAAAAAACTAGTTCATGTTGACTGCATTCACGCATGTTCTGTGTTTAAAAGTTTTACGAGATTGCACCCATTTAAATATAGTTTTATTCTGGTGCTTCAATGATCAGTTATAATATGTGCCATGAAGAACTGTTGAATGTGTGAATCTCTGAATGTGTAAAGATTTAATGAGACTGGAAATGAGGAGCCTGACATGTCTATTGGTTTTTAAATTTGTAATGTGGATGAAAGGAAGTTTTGCTTGTTGATGTAACTGCAAGTGTGCACATTTTAATGAGACGATATAATAAAGTACAGACCACTACATGGAGGTTTCATTTTGTTTTAATGAGGACAGTTGCAGGCAACTTTCTTCCAGCCAAAGAGACGCAGACAAAAAGTGAGCCTTGATGGTAACTGCAATAAGCAATGCAAAACAAACAATACACACAAGTAATATCAGTGTACTGAATAATTATTCAACCAAAGAGACACAGGCAACAACTGAGAACTGATGATAACTGTAATAAGCAATGCAAAACAAACAATGGTCCATGTACAGAGATGTGAGAGATAAATGTGCGTTTTAAGCTCAAGCAAGCCTGAGAAAACTTGTGGCATGAATGTTTAAGCTACCATTTCAACGAAAGTTGAATGTGTGAATCGAGTGAAAAAAACGGATCTGGTGTCCAGACTGTCGGGGGTTATTTCAGGGTGGGGTGGGTGGGTACAGCAGATGTTCCCTAACCCATGCTTACTTCTCAGTAAAAGTCCAGGAGAGGGGCGGAGGAGAAGGGCGGAGGAGAGGGGCGGAGAAGGGCAGAGGAGAGGGGCGGAGGAGAAGGGCGGAGGAGAGGGGCAAGCTTTCGGAGTTTTGGACCTTCTCACATCTCTGCAGGTACCGCCCAGTCTACATGTTCATGTCTGGTGTTGGATTACCCCTTCACTGCCCAAACCTGTGTAAAATGTCCGGGATGAAAAGTGCACGCGCACGCCTGCAAACAGTATATTTTCCATGTCCTATAAAAAAAATCTGCTTTCAGTTCTGTGTGTTTTGATGCCAACTATTTCACGTGTAATGCAAAAAACAAAACAAAAATGCTTCAGGATTTGAAAAAAAAATCACTTTTACTTGTTGTGAAGTGACATCATGGCAGTGAAAGGGTTAACATGAAACACTTTCAGGAAAATGTAATGTAAGCCACCCTGGCAAGCCACAGGCTCCAGATCTGATGGACTATGACTTGTGTAGGGGCATCATGAGTATGGCTACCCCACAAACGGATCTGATGGATTATGACTTGTGTAGGGGCATCATGAGTATGGCTACCCCACAAACGGACATCATGATAATCATATATACATGTATAAATTTTACATGGTTCATCTAACCAGTTTTAGCTGCCAGGCTAAGAAAAAAAATCAACAACAAAAACGAGGAAGGGTGGCGAGGGTGAGGAGATTTCTTTTTTTTTAAATTCTGCAAACGTAACAGTCAGAACTACATCAATTTGATTAATTTTACAGCCACCGCATATGACCAGTGATGGGGCGGAGGGGCAGGATATGTACTTCACCACATTGCAATTTGTTCAACCCTGGTAAGTTTACCGTTGTTGGTTGTTGTTTTGGGGTTGTTGTTTTTTGACTGAGCATCGGACAATTGAACAGAACGACACAAATAATGGCATTAACTGGGAGGACAGTTGACCAAAATTACAAATAAGGAAATCCATGGGCAATCTAGGCTGGCATGTTTTCTGTGCCATGCAGAAAGGTTTGCTGCAAGTTTAGTGCATGTGTGGATCAGTGTGAATCCGCCCTTGCAAAATAGAGAATGGCGCACGCCTGCAAAACATGGACTGAAAAATCACTGGATGTCAAATTTTGACAATGAAAATCGGGTTTGGTGAATGCCCCCCCAAAATTGTGACTGCTATGTTCCAGGCAGCAACTGTCTTCCCTGTGTTAATGATAAGACAAACCTGAAAAAGAAATTCATGAAATACTTCTTCTTTTTCAATAACTGAAGAATAACATGCTGGTTCTCTGTAAGTGGATACAGTCACAGCACATGTGCCTTTGACCTGACACAAAGAACCAGAAACAGAAAGACTAGGCGAATGAGAGCCACAACCATCTGAACTCATGAACATAGACGCATTTCAATTTAAAAACTACTCAAAATAATTCTATGCATTCCCATCACCAGGCTTGGACTTCCAACAGATCTGAGTTTTGTTTGTTTGTTGCTGTTGTTGTTTTCTTTGCGAATGTTCTGCAATCAACCAGAATAAAATCTAGACATACAACACCTGTCAAACAGTCGTGTTCTGCCTTTTCCCTTGAGTATTTTAAGCCTGATGATGAGGTGTGTCTCCACACCCATCAAACCAGTGGCCAATACTGGCAGGGCTGGCATGGTCCAACTGCAGATTTTTCTGTCGTGTTCATTTTTTTTCCAACGAAAGGTTTCCAAATTAGTTTTTGGTAAGCGATTAACAGTATCCACCCAACTGTCACACCTTTGCCATTTTTTATATTTTTTGTTGAGTGTATCAGGTGCTGGCGCCACTAGACGTGCGAGTGCAACTGGCAATATTGTGGCTGGAGGCTACCATTCATTCAGGTCAAAAAAGTCAACTTAAACTTTTTCCCCAGACCTTCTTCGCCAGCTTGAATGCTGAGCAGTTAACACCAAGAACCACATGAAAGGTTCTGCAGTCTGCACTGGTTCGTGCATGCAGTGCAGTGTTAGCCGTCTCCAGCTTTGCATTGGTTCGTGCATGCAGTGCAGTGTTAGCCGTCTCCAGCTTTGCACTGGTTTGTGCATGCAATGCAGTGTTAGCCGTCTCCAGCTCTGCACTGGTTCGTGCATGCAATGCAGTGTTAGCCGTCTCCAGCTTTGCACTGGTTCGTGCATGCAATGCAGTGTTAGCCGTCTCCAGCTCTGCACTGGTTCGTGCATGCAATGCAGTGTTAGCCGTCTCCAGCTTTGCACTGGTTCGTGCATGCAATGCAGTGTTAGCCGTCTCCAGCTTTGCACTGGTTCGTGCATGCAATGCAGAGTTAGCCATCTCCAGCTCTGCACTGATTCGTGGACACAGTGCTGTGTTAGCCGTCTCCAGCTTTGCACTGGTTCATGCATGCAGTGCAGTGTTAGCAGTCTCCAGCTCTGCATTGGTTCGTGCATGCAATGCCGAGTTAGCCATCTCCGGCTTTGCACTGGTTTGTGGATGCATTGCAGCGTTAGCCGTCTCCAGCTTTGCACTGGTTCGTGGATGCAGTGCTGTGTTAGCTGTCTCCAGCTTTGCACTGATTCACCCATACTAACTTGAGAGCTGCAGTGTCTTTGAATGGATAATAAAATGGCATACTTATCAGAGGCAGCAGCAGTGTATTTCAGTGCATGAAAAAGTGCTACAGGAGCTGCGTTCAGCATCCAAACTGTTTGCACCGGTATCAGTGCATTTCAGCGCATGATAAAGTGTGTTCAGTGTCCAAACTGTTTGCATTGGTATCAATGCTTCAACACTATGTATGCCTTTGGATGTATGAGGAATGATGGATGTGCTCTCTGTAACAAGTTACGATATGTGAATACTTGGACTATGCTTACTTCACATAAAGTGATAACCTAGTTTTGGTGGTTAAACATATACCCGAAGAAAGCCCTGACCCTTTAACGGAAGTCTGCCGTTTACTTTGCTAATGCAAAAATGGGCCACAGCCTTGTAAGAATAGACTGCCAAGATGCCACAAACCATACTGCATACAACAGGTACTACAATACAACCTGTGTTATATTCATGTTTGTCATTATGTGACTGTGACTGTGTGTGTGTGTGTGTGTGTGCGTGTGTGCAGTGAAAAAGAACAAAAAGCCCCACAATAAATACATAAAGGAAAACATATACAATGGGGGGAAAAAAGAACTTACCATTACAACTTACTGAAGGAACTTACGTCGCTAACAGTCACAGCATGGCAGTATGAAAATGAAAATTGCAAATCAAACTTTAATAAACAACGACCCCCAAACATTTTTAAAAGAACCACCAACAATAAATATAAATTAAACCAACAAGTATAAACAGAGTTCATTGTTGCTTTACGTCCACAGAGACCATAAGGACCATTAGGGACGGGGAGCAAATGACGGCCACCTCGACTTTCACACAGCTCCTGAATTCTGTAGAAACAGAATGCTTTTACAATGATTTAACTATACAACTGTAGTGCCAAGATAAACCAGAAGTAAAAACAAAACATTTAAGTCGTAGAGAAACCAGAAATAAAAACAAAACATTTAAGTCAGACAACAAACTACACACAAAATCAGCTGTGCTTGTCGCCTTCTCTCTGCAGAATGGACGATGCAAGGGATATGAGCACTGCTGACAAACAAGCAATAGAATGACATTAACATTTCATCAGTAAAAAGACACCGGCTTCATAAAAGGTATGTTAGCACATCACGTATCATCTACGCAAGTACACAAACAGAACATGAGAGCTGAATCTGTAAAAAAACAACAACGCACATTTAAAAAAAAAAAAACCAGTTCACTCACATGTAAACATGATCATTGTTTTCATTTTTTTAAAAACACCTCATGGCAGTTTCACACATTAAAACTTTTTGTTTCTCGCACTTCCTCCGGGCATACAAAAATAAACAACTAGGCCCATACTTGTGAATTTTCCTCCATTTTTAGGTGCTGCTGGTCTGAGCAGGCCACAGAATCCATGTTGTTTCTGTCCACTCATGAGATGTTGACCACAGACAGCCACACGCCCGATGTTCTTACTTCTCTCCATTTCTGTGTTGTTGGCCATGCAGACTCTACATTATTATTCACCTCCATTCCATGTTGACAGCCACAGACCCCGTGTTCTCTCCGTTCCCATGTTGTCGGCCGTAGCCAAAGATTCCACCTTCCTCTCTATTCCTGAGATGTTGGCCTCAGAGCCTTGTTTCTCTCCATCCCCATTTTGTCGACTTCAAACAGCAACAGAGCCCACGTTCTTTCTCTCCATCCCCATTTTGTCGGCCTCAAACAGCGAAAGACCCCATGCTGTTCCTCTCCGCTGCCACCATGTCAGCCACGGAGCCCATGTTACTTCTCTCCTGTGCCTGTGCTGTGAGCCTCAGACAGTGGTGGAGCCCCATGTTGTTTCTCTTCCTGTGCCGGTGCTGTCGGCCTCAGACCCCAGTGTTATTTCTCTCCGTACGGGCGATGTTGTACCAGTGTTATTTCTCTCTGCGCCGGTGTCGTTGGCCTCAGACGGCCACAGGCTGTGCAGCTCCTCCCTCCCCCTCCTTGACCAGCACAGGCATGGCCTTCTCCGCTGCCTGCGAATCGACCGAATTTCTCCGCACTTTCTTCGCCAGCCCCTCCAGGACAGAGGCGGATTCGGAGCGAGATATCGCCGCCTTCTCCGGGAGAGCTTTTCTGCTTGGACTCGACAGCCTCTTGGCCACGGGCTTGGGCGTCTTCTCGGCCCCCTCCTCTGGGCTGACCTTTTCCGCCTTTTTGCGGCGCCGCTTCTTGGCCGGCTCCGGCGCTGGTGGGGGTGGGAGGGATGGCGGTGGTGGCGGTGGTGCTGCTGCTGCGGGTGGTGCGGGCAGTGCGGGCGGTGGTTGTGGCGGTGCCGACGGGTGTGGGTGCTGCTTAATCCCCGGCTGGGTTTCCGACTCGGGGGTGGGCAACGGGCGCTGGTTGGCCACCGCCATCAAGGCGTTGATGGGCCCCAGCATGCTGGGGTCGATGGTGGCGTAGCGGCCTGAGCTGAGCAGCACCCGGTTGTCCGTCCCCGGGACCCGGTTCAGGATGTACTCGGCCGAGTTGTTCTGCTCCCGCCCCGCCCCTTCGGAGGTGGGAACGCCGTTGGCAATGGCAAGGCCCGAGCCTGTCTTGGCCACCCTCGTCGGGGGCAAAGGAAGCCTAAGCTCTTGAGCCGTCAGCTGGGTCTGCAGGAGATGCTGCTGCTGCAGCTGCTGGACCTGATGAGGCTGCAGAGGGACGTAGCGCCCAGCCAACGCCGGCTGCAGGCTCATGTGGCGGGGGCTGCCAGTGCCGTTGCGCAGCACGGTGATTTGAGTGGACAGCGGGACCGTGACGCCCATGGGGGAGCTGCTGGGCATGACGCTAGGGGGCGTGTTGATGACCAGGCGGGGGCTGGCGCTGGCGCCGCTGTCTGCGTCCTGCAAGCCGGCCTCCTCCATGCTGCTGGGGTCGCGCGCCTTCAGCAACTCGCTCATCTTCTTGGCCTGCCCAAAAAAGTTCATTAGTAACGGGATTTTAAAGTCCCGTCAACCCAACCAGCCCAACTCAGGACAAACAACCTTGGTCATAAGTACTACACATTTCTGATAACCCTTTCCATGTTTAAAACTATGCTGAAGTCAAATCTACAAAATAGGTCAAAAAACAACTTATAAAACCAAAGATACATATATTTTATATATGTATATATATATATATATATATATATATATATATATATATATATATATATATATATATATACTGCCCTTGTTAAAAGATGCATATAAGGCTAGAGGATATGCTGGTATGATCTACCCTTATATCTGATATATTTTTACCATTTTTTTTTTTAATTATAAAAAAGGAATGGACAGAAACAATAACAACAACAACGGCAGCACTCTCTGATGTAAGGGTCACTCACAAAGAGACCTGTCCCCTTTCCGGCTTCATTTTGAAAATTCTTCTCCACTTTTTATGCAAATGAGCTCTTACATAAAAATAGAGCTCGGCATGCTGAACACAATACAAATTTAAGTTACGCCCATGCTGAAACTCCACAAATGGAAAACAACAACAATAGCAACAGTTACAAGCAATTCAAAACTAACATTACAATTCCCCCCTCTGTAAAGCAGGTATCTCTCTCTGCATTATCATGCCTCACACCCCACCCCACTCCAAGCATCTTTTTCTCTACAGTGAGTTCCCCAACATCCAACCACCACACGTTGCATCAGAATCTCCACAATCTGAAACAGAAAGAGGTCGAGGGCCTGTGCAGAATCAACAAACAAGGGAGTAACTAGTGCCTGAAAGACATCACATGTAAACACAACAACAAAGATGCACAACAAAGCCCCGAGTTGCCTACGTAACTCTCACCTGGCATGCAAGTAAACATAAGGTACACAAACTCCCCCAGGTGTATATGCCAGGTGAGTTATCATAGGTGACTCAGGTCTTTGTTACTGTGTTTATCTGTGATGTCTTTCGAGAGCTAATTAACTCCAATGTCAGAATCTCCAGCCTGCAGAAGCGGGACATTTCACGAAAAAAAGAAAAAAGGTTCCGTCCCCCCCACCTCCTGGTCAATGCGCTGGAACTGCCAGGGCCACTTGACGTTGTAGAGGAACTGGCGCTGGTCAAAGCGGTTGTCGTCAGGACTGTAGCTCTCTGCATGATAGGAGGGCGTCAGCACTGTCATCTTGTGGCGGTTGATGGCGTACAGCTGGAAGAACAGCTTCACTTTCTCTGCAATCTATTGATTGGATCAATCTTTATTGTTCACAATTATACAACGCATAAAAATGAAAAAAAAATGTTGGCACATTGGTTCAAGAAGCTACAGTTAAAATAAATAAATATGTAAAAGATTATCTGTCTTTATCTCAGTCACACTCTCTTACATTCTCCCCCATTCCCCAACTTCTCACACACACACACACACACACACATTTAATGTTCAAAACAAGCACGTATCCACACGTCCATGCACACACACACACACACATGCTTCGTCATTTTAAAACAGATTAAAATCTTGCATTTAAAACTGAAACAGCAGTGGGGATCAAGATTTTTTTGTAAACACTCTTTTCTGCCAGTGGCACCATGAATCATCAACTTAGCGGCAAATGTTGAAAGCGTAAGTTAAGAGGGTCAGAGGGTTCACAAGTTTACTACTATAAAAGACATGGTGAAAAATTAAGAATCATATTCTGATCTTCATCTCTTTTTTTTTTAAGTGTACAATTTTAGAATCGGATCTGGGCATCAGCTGAATGTACAAATCCCTGTGTCAAAGCAACAATCTATTTTGGCAGGCTCGTCAACAACAACCTTTACCTCTTTGCTTCGATTCATTTAGAACCGTGCGTTCATTTGCAAGGACGTTGTATGTTGCAAGGCATTCAGGCTGCTTCCGCTTCAGTCCTGCTACTCTTCTGACACGGGTGCCCAGTGAGCAAATCTCTCTTAAATCAAATTTCAAGGAACCATGAAAACAAATGCATACCTACATCCTAAGGCTGCAACACTGTGGATTTGTGCAAACAACACAGACAGGAAGGGGGCAGGGGAGGGAGGGAGGGAGGGAGGGGGTTACAAAAATTCCCACAGAACATGCAGAATGAACAAGGCTGGGCCCCCTACCTCCTCTGGCGAGTGTTTGTTGTTGGAGAGGTGCAGCAGCTTGCAGAACATGCTGTAGGGGCCGCACGCCTGCTGTTTGCGCAGCTTGCCGTACACGGACAGCTCCTCGTAGGTCATGCCCATGTCTTGCTGCTCAGTTCACACCAAACCAGTCATTAGTTCAACATCAAACATCAGCACCCTATGTCACGCTCATGTCTTGCTGCTCAGTTCACACCAGTCATTAGTTCAACCTCAAACACCAGCACCCTATATCACACCCATGTCTTGCTGCTCAGTTCACACCAAACCAGTCATTAGTTCAACATCAAACACCAGCACCCTATGTCACGCCCATGTCTTGCTGCTCAGTTCACACCAGTCATTAGTTCAACCTCAAACACCAGCACCCTATGTCACGCCCATGTCTTGCTGCTCAGTTCACACCAAACCAGTCATTTGTTCAACATCAGACACCAGCACCCTATGTCACACACGTCTTGCTGCTCAGTTCACACCAAACCAGTCATTAGTTCAACATCAAACACCAGCACCCTATGTCACGCCCATGTCTTGCTGCTGAGTTCACACCAAACCAGTCATTAGTTCAACATCAAACACCAGCACCCTATATCACGCCCATGTCTTGCTGCTCAGTTCACACCAAACCAGTCATTAGTTCAACATCAAACACCAGCACCCTACTCACGCCCATGTCTTGCTGCTCAGTTCGCACCAAACCAGTCATTAGTTCAACATCAAACAAGCCCCTTGTCACGCCCATGCGCTGCTCAGTTCGCACCTAACCAGCATTGCACTAACACAGCACCCTATGTCACGCCCATGTCTTGCTGCTCAGTTCACACCAGTCATTAGTTCAACATCAAACATCAGCACCCTATGTCACGCTCATGTCTTGCTGCTCAGTTCACACCAGTCATTTGTTCAACATCAGACACCAGCACCCTATGTCACCCATGTCTTGCTGCTCAGTTCACACCAAACCAGTCATTAGTTCAACATCAAACACCAGCACCCTATGTCACGCCCATGTCTTGCTGCTCAGTTCACACCAGTCATTAGTTCAACCTCAAACACCAGCACCCTATATCACGCCCATGTCTTGCTGCTCAGTTCACACCAAACCAGTCATTAGTTCAACATCAAACACCAGCACCCTATGTCACGCCCATGTCTTGCTGCTCAGTTCACACCAAACCAGTCATTAGTTCAACATCAAACACCAGAACCCTATGTCACGCCCATGTCTTGCTGCTCAGTTCACACCAGTCATTAGTTCAACCTCAAACACCAGCACCCTAGTCACGCCCATGTCTTGCTGCTCAGTTCACACCAAACCAGTCATTTGTTCAACATCAAACACCAGCACCCTATGTCACGCCCATGTCTTGCTGCTCAGTTCACACCAAACCAGTCATTACTTGGAAAGGTTTATTCTGCTACATAACTGTTCAGTTTTAATCAGAGCTGGCCTTTTGTGATGCTCCATAATGCACATACTATGAAGTTTAGATGTGACTGTGATTAGCTGTGACTTAGGGGTGGCTTGTTTTAGAGTGCATGGTTCGTAAGTCAGATGTGCAGGTTATTTGCACCCACCTGTGTGAACTGTGAAATGTTATGCCATGTCGTGAGCATGTGTGTGTGTGTGTGTATGTGTGCATAAGTATGTGCATGTGTGTGTGTGTGTGTGTGTGTGTGTGTGTGTGTGTGTGTGTGTGTGTGTGTGTGTGGTAGCTTACACTGCATGACTGCTGAATTTATTTATAACTTTTATACCTGGCTAATTGTAATGTTTTGTCTTTTTGTTAATGCACTGTATGAATGGAACGTCACCAAGACAAATTCCTGCGTACATTTAAATGTCACTGATGAATAAATATTCTTGTATTAGTTCAACACAAAATAGCAGCACAGTGAGACTCCCTTCAGCTGCGGCTAACCATTAAGAGCTGCTCGCTCCTTCCAGAAGTCCTCCCTCAAAACCTAGCTGTTGTCCTGATTTTCAGTAATTCCTCTCACAAACTCTTCACATCTTTCCTTCCTGTTCTTCCATCTCCACCACTTATGTGTTAGTGGGTGCATGTGTGTGTGTGTGTGTGTGTATGAATGTGCGTGCGTGTGTGCGTGAGTGCGTGTGTGTAACATCAGTTGCAACAACAAATTTACCTTTCAAAATGACAACAATGACCTTATCAACATGCCCACATCCCCTGCTCTCTCAACAATAACACTGGTTACAACAAACATCAAACTTAAAACCCACCTATGCACTCAAACCTTTCAATCATCTAAAGCTGTTTGAGAAATGTCAGTTTCTCACCTCTGTGTTCTGTTCTTTTTTGCACTGTATCTGTGAGATGAGCTCATGGTTGGTGCATCTTTATATTTGCCATGAAACTCATTCCTCTCCATCTCTCGCTGTCTCCCTCTCCTACAACATCTGTTACACCATTAACTTAGATGCTGAAAGGCTTCTCAAAACGATTCTTCAAGGCAGCTTCAACAGCAGCAGACACGCAGCAAAGTGGCAGGCATAAAAACATGACTCCGACCGAAAGTGTAGTTGTGCCTCAAGACGAATCAGAAAGAGCATTACACCCCCTTGGCAAGAACGGAAGGCGTGTTCACTGAGTTTTGCCCACAACACACAAAGACTGCGGTGTTGAAAGTAAAAGCCAGCATAGTTCTCGGCTGGCAATGACCAGTTTAAAAGGCATTTAGCTTAAATCAGTCTGATTAGCTATATCATTACAATCTAGAAGACAACAGCATAGTTCTAGGCTGGCAATGACCAGTTTAAAAGGCATTTAGCTTAAGTCAGTCTGATTAGCTGTATCATTACAATCTAGAAAACAACAACAAAAAACCAACCTCGTCTGTTTGTGCCACTTCCCCATCCGACAGTGGTTCCAGTTCAGCAGTAGGGGGTGCACGGTAGATACTGAAATGTGACACAGGAGACATCACTATGTACACGGGAGATACTGAAATGTGACACAGGAGACATCACTATGCACACGGGAGATACTGAAATGTGACACAGGAGACATCACTATGCACACGGGAGATACTGAAATGTGACACAGGAGACATCAGTATGCACACGGGAGATACTGAAATGTGACACAGGAGACATCAGTATGCACACGGGAGATACTGAAATGTGACACAGGAGACATCAGTATGCACACGGGAGATACTGAAATGTGACACAGGAGACATCAGTATGCACACGGGAGATACTGAAATGTGACACAGGAGACATCAGTATGCACACGGGAGATACTGAAATGTGACACAGGAGACATCAGTATGCACACGGGAGATACTGAAATGTGACACAGGAGACATCAGTACGTACACGGGAGATACTGAAATGTGACACAGGAGACATCAGTACGTACATGGGAGATACTAAAATGTGACACAGGAGACATCAGTACGTACATGGGAGATACTAAAATGTGACACAGTAAACATCAGTATGTACATGGTAGATATTGAAATGTGACACAGTAGACATCAGTATGTACATGGTAGATGCTGAAATGTGACACAAGAGGTATCAGTATGTACATGGCTGGTTTATTAGCTGCCTGTCACACACAGACACAAGAGGTATCAGTATGTACATGGCCAGTTTATTAGCTGCCTGTCACACACAGAAAAAGCTTGCTTGCGGAAATACTGGTTTATTCAGAAGTCTACGTTGAAATTTTGCTTCCTCACAATCATCTCCCAGTGTTGATCAGCAATGATAGGGAGACAATGGTAAAATGGTAACTGCAACCCCCCCCCCCCTCCCCCCACCAGAAGCCCAGTGAAAAATCTTACCTTTCAAGAGAGGAGAACCCGAAGCGTTCTTTGCAGTGGTTGATGAACATACGCAGGTCAGTTTTACTAACGCCACCAATGGGGTTGATGTCAGCACTGGAGCAGTCGTACTTGGTCATGTAACCACGAAGGCTGAAACCACGCAGATTTGTCAGCGAGTCAAAATTTGAGCTATGGTTGTCAAAGTAACAACAACAACCACAACAACACAAAACAGGGACATAAACACGGCAACATCACCAATTAACAAGATCCATGATTTGTATCAGGTAGAAATCAAAAGCACATTGCCTCTGTCACTCACTGTGCACTACGTGCTGAATTTCATACTCAGTCAACACATTTTGTCATGTAACCATGCAGATTTGTCAGCGAGTCAAAATTTGAGCTATGGCTGTCAAAGTAACAACAACAACCACAACAACACAAAACAGGGACATAAACACGGCAATATCACCAATTAACAAGATCCATGATTTGTATCAGGCAGAAATTGAAAGCACTTTGCATCTGTCACTCACGGTGCACTACATGCTGAATTTCATACTCAGTCAACACATTTTTAACAAATAGTATCCTCAGCTAACATTCACTGGCAACATAAAAGTCAAGCACTGTGGTTCACTTATTACATGTTCCAAGGTTCATGCATGCACACATAATATATACTGTACACAATGCACACACACTGACATACCCACACAAACGCCCACCCCTACCCATGCACATTCACACACACGCACCACACACACACACACACACACACACACACACACACACACACACAAAGCATTATTTCACCTCTCATCAACATTGGCTGATCCCAGCACAAGCAGACCCCCGGATCGGCCTCGAGCCCACAGCGACAGCTGAGCAAACAGGTACGCCAGCACCATCCTGACTCTTGCCTGAAAACAGCATCTTCTCCTCACTCTCCTTTCCTCCGTTCAAAGCAACACCCTCCCTTTTCCTCATGCAAAATCCACCTCCTCCCAAACAAGCCTGACCCTCTGGATTGATCCTTTATTCACAGGAACCACTGAGCACTCCCTCGTCAATTGGTTTCCATCTGCATAAGAATTCTAAGGCCTGCTTTGTTCGCATCTACACAAAAACGGGAATTAATCTTTCAGCCACCATCAGACAGACTCATGCAATTATACTCCGGACGAGGAAAGTCTGCATCAGAAACTTTTGCTTTACACAATGTGTGTAGACACACAGATGGCTGAGTTAACGTCTCCAACAACTGTCGGCAAAGAAGAACGAATTCCACCTCAGTGTTTTATCCATCTGTTCATCGCTTGAAAATGAGGTTGACCCTAAAAACTGTGCCCGTTTCATATTGCCTGATTAATATATAAGCCTTCTTTTCAACCTGTTGTGCATTTTGACTGAGTCGACCATAAATGATACTATATAAAGGAAATATGTAAAAACTACCAAACAACAACCTGACAAACACCCCTCTTCACAGTTATGAAACAGCAAACCAAATTATTTATATCATAAACTGATAAAGTGTGAAAAATAAACACACAAAATTGGGAATGACAATCCCCCACACCCTTTCTTTTCTACCTGCACATTTAACAGTTATTAAACAACAAATCACTTTTCAAAATATTTGCGTCCTAAAAAGTGTGAAAATATATTAACACAAAATTGGGGAATGAAAATCCGGGTTTTACCTGCACATTTTGCATGGCCAAATTCTCCCGCAGGCTACCGCCATGGGCTCTGAACTTGGGGACCATGTTGACCACTGAGGAGAAAATCTTCAACATGGCCGACACTGCTGTGTCGATGCTGATGGACAGGTGGTAGCTGCAAGCAGAATTAAAGGGGACACTGAACGTTTTAACCTGGTTTGGCATGGTGCTTCTGTGGTGATGCAGGCGCAGTAGAACCAGTACAAATACTGAAACAGAAGTCAGCACAGAAAGTTGACTCTGAAGGAGACCATCCTGCCATGCCAGTTGGGGATCAAACTGGTGCCCTTCCGACTGTGGTTACGCAGGGGCGGTAGAAGTAATGAAACAGAAGTCGGCGCAGAAAGTTAAGTCTGAAGATCATCCTGCCACGCCAGTTGGGATGACACTGGTGACCTTCAGTCTGTGGTTACGCAGGGGCGGTAGAAATAATGAAACAGAAGTCAGCGCAGAAAGTTAAGTCTGAAGATCATCCTGCCACGCCAGCTGGGATGACACTGGTGTCCTTCCGTCTGGTGCTCTACCATGACCAGTATCCCTGCGCTGCCCTCCACTCTGAGCAGCCCTGTCCGGCACCTTCCTCCAAACTCTGCCAGAATCGGTTACGCCACTGAAGGGGCGCTCTTTATCTCCGAGCAGCGGCCCACTGATGCTATCAGTGCCACCTGAAAGGTTTGGGTACCAACAGGATTGTGGAAACAACACGGCAGCCCAAGAACGCACATAAACATGAGATGCATCCGCCCCAGGTCAAAAGAAGAAGTTTTGTCTCAGTTCAAATGATTTTGGTTTTATTTGTGCTGACATAAGCAATGTGGTCCGTTGTAAAATAAACGTCTGATATAATTTCAGTTGTCTGTTACAAACTTGCTGCCATTTGAACATCACTAAAAAAAACTGTTCGTTAGCTCAATTTTTGATGCCTATGATCTTATCAACTACGGCAGTGGTTGGAAGGATGTCGTAAACCAGTGCTTGGAGTTTGTCACTGGCCCATCTGTTTGAATGTCTAAAATGGTGAAAGAGAGAATCAAAATTCAGAAATGGTTTATCAAAGGGAGACAATCAAAACTCATAAATGGTTTATCAAAGGGAGACAATCAAAACTCATGGTTTTATCAAAGGGAGACAATCATAATTCAAAGCATTATTTCACGTGATTGTGGAAGTATTGAAACTGGCCATACAAGCGTGAGCTGGTCTGGCTTAGCAATAAGAGGGAAAATGTCTGTTCAGCCTCAATTAGTTCTCCTGTCTCCTCAATTTTTTCACCCCCAGACGCTGACTTTGCCCCTCACAATTCATGAAACATTAAAATGGCTCACACCACTGCCCAACTTGCTGCAGAATCATTCAGGTGGTGACAGTGTAGTAGTTTTAGGTATAGTCCCCCCCCACCCCCCCCTCCTGCATTTCCTGGGATCTTTGTCCCTGCCAGCACCTCCCCAGAAACATCCTGGCAGTAAATAAGGCTAACAAAAATATATAGCGACTGCTGGTACCACCACATTAAAGTGATGATACCTTCCTCCCGACCCCCACCAACCTGAAAACACTAATAAGAAAGGCACACAGAAGCAAACAAAGCCAACTTGCCTGCCAATCTGATTTGCCAGCTGGGCGGCTCTATTGCGTGTCTCGTTGGACGAGTTTTCCGATCCCATGTAGCATGTGGTGAAGATGCGACTGGCCAGCTCTCGGGGGTCTTTGGGAACGTAGTCCGCCTGACCGACTATCCGCTGGATGTCCGTCAACACTGACCGCCCTGCAGAAAGGTGCAAATAAATAATGCATGCTTTAAACCTTTTTTTTAAAAACACACATGTATACCTTACGAGATAACTTCATGCTTCTCCGTGGAAAAATCTGAAATAAGCAATATCAAGACATCTTTACACCTTTTTTTTCTCTCTTCAGAAAGGTCCTTACATATTTCAAATAAAAAAATATTGCTAACATCATCCACTCTCAACAATTCCATAGAGGCAGCCTTTTTTTTTTTTTTCAACATGTCACTGTGATTATGATGACAGGGGGACTCACTTCCATTGTTGACAGCTTCAACCACCAGGTGGCACATGGACGCCACAAGGCACGCAGACGATGAGCTGTCGATGCCACCAGAGAGAGGCAGGAAGAAACCACCCTGAGCACTGCGCCGCAAGTAGTCCCACATCCAGCACGCAGGGCCAAGCCTACTCATCAAAATCGTGCACAGCGTGAAAAATAAAACAAGCACATATAAGCAAAACCTTCAACTGACTTGCAGTTAAAACAATGAAATACAACTCGATGTCTCCATCTTTTCCCACTCTCCCATCACACTGAAAATGGTCCACCAAAACTGGAACGAATGAGCAAAGCTCATCAAAGTCTATGTATTAATAACCAAAATTTAAAAGGTCTTATTTTGAGCCACTCCCCCCCCCCCCCCCAACCAACAACCCTGTTAGTTTTGTGAAGAGTATGAAACTGTGTCAAGTATTTCCTTTAAACATACATTTGTCACCACAGTTAATAGTCAAACCAATATGTACATGTTAACTAGTAGCTGCTTAAGCAAGAGCTCTCTCTGCATCACATGCTTTTGCTTTCTACCTGGGTGGTAAGAACGACAACCTCAACTCTCTCTGGTTCAATCGGCCCTGATTAGAGCCTATCGGCACTGTCATCATTGGCATCTTATTTGTCTCTAGCCAGAATACTAAGGCTAAAGCAACATACTTCCCAAGACTTCCATGTCAGGATCACTTTTAGCTATAGTAATCTTCAAGACATAACAAAGTCCATTACTGAACTTTCTGAAGTCGGAGTGCAGCTGCCAGAAGGGGAGGTAACACTGAACTTGAATATACGACAGGACATACAGGTGCGGGGGAACGGCTGCACTTCCTACGTTCTCATCCAACAGTGAGTGAACCTCTGGGTTTTCAATGGGTTTCACATTCATAATGAGGGGTGCTTGACAAGTGCTCACAGAATAACATAATTATGTACATGTATGCAAATAAGCATGAAGAGCTCACTCAGTGTAGAAAATGTATGTAATATTATTTCAGCCGAGGAACACAAACAAATGAGCTCCAGTTCAATGCAGTTGCCATGTTCCACTCACCTGATCTCTTCAGCTGCAGACAGCAATGTGAACTGGATGGGGCTGGAAGCTTTCAACAAGTTATCGTCTTCCCTGTTGGACAGCGCAAAGTCAACCTGGATTCTCGGGAAAGGCTTCATGGTCGAAGACTGAAATAGCACATGGATCAGGTCAGTGTTGCAAAATCTGAATTCATGCTCGTTCAGAGTAGCTGGGAATATCAAACATGACACAGGCTCCAATCAGAAGCTGGTGACATAGTCATTACTGGCATACTGTTCTCTCTCATCAGAATGTAAGGGCTAAAACAAAATGTTTTCCAAGTTAAGATTCCCATGTAGATACAGCATGCTGGACTCTATTTTTACATTAGAGTTGGCACTTTATACAGCATGCTGGACTCTACTTTTACATTAGAGGCTGGCACTTAATAAACATTTCTTTATTGTAACTATTATGGTGGGATTACTTTCAGCTATAGTTATCTTCATGGCACGACAAACTCCATTACTGAAACCCCTTCGTCAGAGTGGCAGGTAACATTACACTTGCGTGCATTTACAGCATGTACAGGTGTGGGGGAACAGCTGCACACACTACTGTCTCGCCAACATCAGGGTTTTAGCCAAGGAACGCTAACAAACAAAGAAATATAATCCAACCTACTGCTTTAGGAAAACACTGCTGGATGTACGAGGCATAAAACACTTGCACTAACCACTTCTGATCTGCTGCGGAAACCACACTTGTAACTCCTGATGTCCTCCAGGTCCACTGTGGCTGTTGTTACACACTGTACACACACCACCAACAGTCATCAATAACATCACACACACACACACTACATCAACAGGCACACAAAATAACTACAGACATCACCAGCACCCATCACTGTCACACACACACACACACACACTACATCAACAGGCACACAAAATAACTACACACATCACCAGCATCCATCACTAATGTCACACACACACACACACACACACACACACACACACACACACACACACACACACACACACACACACACGCACACACTAAATCAACAGGCACACAAAACCACACAAGGGTAAGTCAAGTAACAAACAAAACCAGAAACTCTTGACCATGGGCATGTAATTTACTCCTGATAGATGCAACCAGAATATTTAAAGCAGTTATCAATTAAAAAGAAAAGCACCATTTCAAATCAATGACACCACTCCACTTGCACAGCTCATAAATACATGCATGTTGTTTGGTGCTTCCAATTTTAGAGTGATTTTTTAAAATTATTATTACAGAGTTATGCTTTAAATAGATGTTCAAGGGGAAAAAGAATATCTGCATGCACTTTGTTCATTTAAACTTAATCAGAGAGAAGAAAACAAGCAGGTCCCACAAAGAAAACAAAACACATAAAGTGAGCGTACCACTTCATCCAGAGTGAACTGAGGTCCTTCAGCAATTATCTGACCATTCACGGAAATCATGGAGCCCCCATCGTAGAACACCCGCTCCCCGTCACAGCCAATGAGGTTGCTGAACATGTACACACCCCCAGACTGGAGTGTGAAAACAAACAAAAAAAGACAATCATAGAAACAAGTATTGTGACCAAAAAAAACACACGGCCTACCAAACTGAAACACACCAGCTATCATAAAACAAAACGACAACAAAATCAGTCATCATTATTTGCAATAAAAACAAAAGGTTTAATTAAAAATGTAAGTCCCTGGGGTTCTTCTAGGAGGACTCGGGTGTGCAAACTGCTGACCCAACAACTAAAGCATGGTTGGGAGTCTGGCATGGATTTCCAAAATGTTTTATGTAAGACATAAGTATTTTATTCATATATATATATATATCACAGATACATAAACTTGTTATTTGACTGCATGGCGTACAACAATTTAAACAAATATATGTAAGTCTACAAGTCAAACAAACAAACAACTACACACAAACTCTAAAAAAACATAGATATGGTACACTACACACACACATACATACTGCTCAATAATTATAACCTTTTCACTCAGAAGACATGTTCTGGGCAAAGCCTGGAAACAAGAAAAGATGGACAGGCAGACAGGCAGTATATTTCCCCTACCTTTGTGTAAAAAATAAATAAATACACATGCTGTTTTGTAGCTTGATAAAGGGGCTTACCCCCAAAATTTGCATGTTGTGTTTTGACTAATAAACAGCATTCTTTTGAACCTTTAATGTGTTTGGGTCTATAAAAAATAAAATAAAATAAAAACTGTTATGCTCACAGGTTTCAATGGGGCAAACCTTTCTCTCCAGTCCTTATCACCGAGCCCATTCCTTTCTCTCTCACCTTGTACGTGGCCGACTTGACCAGGTCAACTCGCGTGTACATCTTGCGCAGCTCATGGTAGCTGCCACTGCCGTTCATGATGATTTCCACGCCATCCAGAGACAGGTCAATGTGACGACTGCAACAATGTTGAAGGATGGACAGGCACAATGTATTTCTAATCAGGATCAACAGCCGTATACTGTGCATACCATTTGTCGACATTAAGTTGTATGGTGAATGTTCTTTCTCTCATATTGCTCTAACACTCTGGAATACACTTCCAAAAGAAATTAGAGTTTCTCAGTCAGCTTCTTCCTTTAAATCAGCACTTAAAGTTCACCTTTTCCCAACATGATACTGACTGGTGTGTTTGTGTGCATGTGTGTGTGTGTGTGTATGTGTGTGATTGTGTGATAAGCAGGTTATATCTGCATGACTCAATGCATCTGTCGCACTTTTTTCATTTCATCATTGTAAATGTTGTTAATAATCGTAAAGCACTATGAGCTCCTGTGAGAAAGGGTGCTTTATAAATGCAAGTTATTATTCTTATTATTACTGAGGGCTTTGTCTTCCAAGCACAAAACAAAGGACAACATTTGCACCTCCTCTCACCTCTAGTGGCCTGCTTTTCCAAACCACACACAGATGTTTCCACATCTGCACTAACGGAACAATTATTTTAACTGAACATATTTTTCAGCAAAGACCAGGGATCATTTCCAGGCTAGATTTTCCATCGCTAGCTGTAAAAATAATCCTTCCTAACCAACCAGCCTATACTAGATTTTCCATCGCTAGCGGTAAAAATAATCCTTCCTAACCAACCAGCCTATACTAGATTTTCCATTGCTAGCTGTAAAAATAATCCTTCCTAACCAACCAGCCTATACTAGATTTTCCATTGCTAGCTGTAAAAATAATCCTTCCTAACCAACCAGCCTATACTAGATTTTCCATCGCTAGCTGTAAAAATAATCCTTCCTAACCAACCAGCCTATACTAGATTTTCCATCGCTAGCTGTAAAAATAATCCTTCCTAACAAACCAGCCTATACTAGATTTTCCATTACTAGCTGTAAAAATAATCCTTCCTAACCAACCAGCCTATACTAGATTTTCCATCGCTAGCTGTAAAAATAATCCTTCCTAACAACCAGCCTATACTAGATTTTCCATTACTAGCTGTAAAAATAATCCTTCCTAACCAACCAGCCTATACTAGATTTTCCATCGCTAGCTGTAAAAATAATCCTTCCTAACAAACCAGCCTATTTCAACTAGAGTCCTACCATCCTTGGTTCCACCCCCTTCCCTTTTCTCAATGCCCCCCCCACCCACTTTCCCCCCACCCCTAACGTTTACCTACCTCCTTGGATTCCAGAGTTCCTCACATATTTCAGGAGCAAAACAGGTGTCATGTGTTGATACCACACCATCTCCAATGGGAACACAGTCCTGAAGTTTGAACAGAACAATTAAATCTACTGAAGTTTGAACAGAACAATCCCAACTAACAAATACTGAAACAAACGCATGGATCAAGTAGCACATGTAAAATAAAAAGCCAAAGAAAATCAGAATCAGGTATATATATACAGAAGAAGCATTTGTAATGCACAAAATGACACACAATTCACATTTTATTTTCATAACCAATTTTTCAAACATCACTGTTGCCAGTGTTACAAAAAATGTCACAACAGGGAAAATAAAAACGATGGCTTCATTTGAACAACCTGGTCACTTCCTGGTTTCTTCAAACTGTAATGTACCTAAAGGCGATTGACTGGTTTTAACTGGAATCAAAATGTCCTTGAACTCCATAGACTTCAGCATGCAACTTTAGAACAATATATTTTGTATGCTAAAACTTCCATGGACAACCTGTGTATACAAATATCAAAGACTCAGATTCTGAGGGGGTCCATCTCAGTGTCCAACTATTTCCCATGGCTGCTAGCTGTGTATGCGCACTCTCACTCACCTGACTCGTGACATCACGAATCATTCGAGGTAGATAATAATCTTCTGTTTCTCTTTCCCGCTTCCATGCCGTAAACCAACGGCTCTCTCGGTAGGCTCCATCATTGCACAGAATCATCTTGGGCCGAATCAGCAAGATTTTTCTGGAAAATAAGTTTCAAGTACTTGCCTCCGTTTGTGAACACACACTGCAAGTAATAACCTTAGGTTGCAGCAACCCTGCACAATGTCGAGAAGTACTCAACATTTATGTGGCCCCAAAACCAGAAGTAAGTAGGTTAAGTAAGCTGGTGTTTTACGCCCAGTCAACCGGTACGGTTATATCAGGGCGGCCCAAAACCAGAAGGGGAAAAACACACACACACACAAAACACAACCACCATGATCATAACACATACTTACATTTTTTTTTAAACTTTTACTTTTACAAACTTCATCAATATTACGTTGTACTATTTGTATTACACGGTATTACTACTTTTTTGGGTAAAGTTTATACACTGTCTTCTGTTTCTAGTTGCAGAGCTGTGCACACATCTCACCTGTTGCAGAATATGACCCTGCAGTTGTATGGGACATTCTTGTGCATCACTGGCCTGTTGAACAGACAAAATACTAGAACAAGTCACAAACTGTTGAATATGAAGAATGCTAACAACAGTACATTATTCATAATTTATGCTACTCTCCCCATACGTGCATCACTGGCCTCTGAGCAGACAAAATACTAGAGCTCTACCCTCCCCATACGTGCATCGCTGACCTGTGAACAGACAGAATACAAGTCATAACCTGTTGAATATGAAGAGTGCTAACAACTGTACATTATTCATAATTTATGCTACCCTCCCCATACCCCTTTCCTCATCATCACAACCATGCCTATGGATTCCAAGTGATGCTGAAAAACAAAACAAAAAACCCAGTTTGGTTTCAGAGCTTTCTCTAACCCTGTCCCCAAGCTCTGGAACACCCTACTGCGAACAATCAGGAAAGCAGATTTCTTTGCAGGGTTCATATAGAAAAACCTTTCTAAAAATTCACAAACCTTTTCACAACTGCAAAACCCCAGTATGATGCCCAAATATGGCACGGAAAAGCAACATGAAGGTACACAACTCTTCCACACATCCAGTAAAGGGGCGCAACCCTTACTGTATCCAATGGCCAACACACTCTATCAGTCAGAACTGATAGGAAGTGCTTTCTTTGTGATTTCGCACAGCTATTTTTTAAATACATTTTTTAACTACTGTTTGGTCTTGGGAAATGCAGTTTCTGACTGTTAAGCTGACAGTTTTTCCCTCGCACTCTGAAGACCACAAAATTCACAAACTTTCACAGGCCCACTCAGTTTTCAGAGACTTTCAAGGCCTTGAAAAGTGTATCTCATTTCCCCCAAACATTTAAAGACCTTCAAAGACTGTGCTAACCCTGCTTTGGCATTACGCAGACGTCTGAAATCCACCTGTTTTCTGAATGACTTACTCGGTTTACACTGCATGTCTTCCCCCCCCACCCACCCCTTTATATGGATTCTTATGATTTCCTTTTTTCTCAGCACTGAGCATTCAAGTTAATGGAATCACGTGCTGTACAAAAAAAATTTTTTTTTAATGGACATCATCATTAAATGACATTTAACATATTTAAAGTGCATATTTCAATTTGTTATTCGACTAATTTTTCTATGGTGGAATATATCCTTCACCTTGATGCCTCATGATTTGACCATGGTGTAGTTCATTTATAATCACACTGAAGAAATAAAAGCGGTGGTTTATTTTTTGCATGTAGCTATTGCAGTATTCATAAAATATTCATAGTTTAATCCTTCAAGAGAAATTCAGTACAGCAAATAAGCAATGCACAAAGCACTATGAATAGTTTGTTGTTCTTTTCATTCTGCCTCTTAAATGCAAAGGTTTACCCCAAGCGGAGTAAACGCTTACACATTTGTTCTGCATAATATACATAAATACATGCATAGATATATATGCAGTGTCTTCTTTCATTCACATTCTGGCTTCAGAGACTTAAGGGGAAATCTAAACAGTAACAGCCATATACAGTAACAGACTATATCTATATATATATAGAGAGAGAGAGAGTCTTCGCCCCCCCCTCCCTCCCCCCATGTCCTTCTCAGCCATGTGTGTGTGTGAGCTGGTGCGCGTGCGCTCTTTATTGGCATTGTGTGCATGCGATCCTCTGTGCGTGTGTGTGTGTGCGCGCACATGCGTGAATGATCTTGTGTGCTTGTGTTTTTGCCATGCTTTGTATGAAAATGTTTGTTAATTTTCATGTTTTGTACGCTTGTATATTTGTGCATCATATGTTTTTCTTTAAGTTCAATTGTAAAGCGCTTTGGTTTCTGAAAGCGCTCTATTAGTTCCCTATTATTATTATTATATATATATAAAAAGAGTAACAGCCATAATCCTTTATTTGAGGAAAGCAGCTGCCACAGGACATGCATATAATATGAAGTTTTCCTGGATAAACAAAACTCTTACTTATAAGTTATATCTTCAAGTTCAAGGTAAAAATATAATAAAATTGTAGGATCCAGTAAAGAAATACACAAAAATGCTTTTAAATTGAAAGCAAACTTGCAGCTCAAAACATCTTAAGACATTACAAGAGATGAAAGTCAAAACCAAGACTGATTTTTCAGTCAATCATATCAGTCTTGGTTTTGACCGTCATTTCCTGTAATGTCTTAGAATGTTTTGAGCTGCAAGTTTGCTTTCAATTTAAAAGCTTTTTTTTGTATTTCTTTACTGGATCCTACAATTTTATTATATGATAAATCATTAAATGATACTAAAAAAAAAAGTGTTGTATATATATATGCAACACTTTTTTTAAAGTATCATTTAACGATTTATCATATAATATATAAATACTTACATTCCCACATCCACAATGATGTCCTGACATGTTGGATTTTTTAAGATCTGTACCAGCATCTCCCATGAGTGTAAATATGTATCACTCTCCAAAAAATGGTCAGCACAGCCATAGCCACTGAAAATACAGTATAACTGTAAGCACATGTACATAATGAAATAAATAAAAGTACACACACATGCATTAAGAAAACAAAATCCTTAATAATATACATTGTAATGATTACATATATATATATATATATATATATATATATATATATATATATATGCATTAACAATTTATATAATATTAGAGAGAGAGAGAGAGAGAGAGAGAGAGAGCAAAACATTATTATATTCCACTGTAGTTTAAGATTACAAAACCTGTACAAAAAAAATTATTAGTGTAATTTCCGGACAACAAGATGCTTCTGGATGTAAGTCAACAATAGTTTAAACAGGGGCTGCAAACATGCTGTAAAACTGTTGTTGTTTTTTAATGCAAATTATACCCCCTCATGCAATTGCTCAAAACCCATCCATTTAGTATAGCAAAAAAGTCCAGATCTGTTTGACAGAATGTGTTTTAATTTAAGGTTCTCTCTGTCCTCTCTCTCTCTCTCAATCTCTCTGATGTTGGGGTGTGAAGGTGGTTGTCAGAATATATCTACTTTGACAGCTGCCAGGCAATGGTGGGTGACGCTGAACGAGGTCAGTGGTAGTTCACTGAGTACATCAGTAATGAGTTTCTGGCCACATTACTAGTTTCCCGCTATTCATTTACATACATGTGGGATTGACCACATTTTGCAGCTCAGCATAATGTCAAAGACAACACAGAAGACTCTGGCTAGTTTTTTTTCACGGTCATGATGATAGTACTAAACCATTCCTTTCACCAGCTCGGAGCCAGTTGACAATAGCTGAAACTGAGGCTTGCAACATATCTCATTTGCCTTCAGTGTCAACATGCATTTCATTTCTGGTTTTGTAACCTTCCACTTCAAGTAAATGTTGCTACTGGGCGATTCAGGCGGGGTTGTTAACTCCCTTGACTGTTGCCTGGCATCGCTTAAGTCCCTTGGCTACTTTTACTTCCGGTGCTTACTTTCTTGACAATGGAAGGCGGTGACAGTGAATTTGCGAATTTTACACGGCCAACTTTAAAGGCATTTTTGGAGGCCCGTAGTCATAATGTGTCTGGCAATAAGCAATAACTCGTTGCTCGTGCTATAGCATGCCCCAAATGCATTTTTTCTACGAACTCACAATCTTCTGGTCAGCAAAAAAATGACGTAAAGACCCCTTTTTTCCACCATCCATCCCCTTTCCACGGTTATTTTTGCAACTGCAGTAGTATTGGCATTTGTACTGCTTCGCGATTCTAGGTTCAACTTCCACTGTTATACACAGCGTGAAGCAATGCCTACTCAGAAATCAGCCCGGAAGTGCGCTGCGACCTCTTGCGACTTCTTGCGCGAAAGATTAAAAAGCGCATTCACTCTAGCAAACCAGCTTCGCTGAATCGCCCGATAGTTTAATACACCATCATCCAGTAAAGCCAATAGTATGATGGCCTATAGGGTCATTAAAAATCCCATTTCTGGGATCATGTCCTCTGCCATTTGCCCTCACCCTGATATAAGTTATAACTGTCATGGTTGAGTGGGCATTAAAAACCAATTATCTGTCTATCAGACTATCTGTCAGTTGCCCACAAAATATCACTGGTCACTTTGCTAAAGTATGTGATTTCTTTTTCAGTGTGATGCAGAGACAGATTCAGGTTCAAAATAATCATTATCATTCTTTGGAAAAGCATGAGTGCAAAGTTTTATTCACACACGAGGTGCTACCTGAATAAGGTACAAGCTATTATACAAGCTGTATAATAATAATAATAGTGGTAATTTCTATAGTACCATTTCTCACCGACAACGGCAGTGATTACGCTAGACATTTTTTCAAACCATTTTGACATCTACAAGGTCGCAAAAGTGGTTCATGAAAACACATCAAACACTCTGTTCCCTTCCCTGTCTAGAATCAACACACACACACACACACAACACACACACACACACACACACACACACACACACACACACACACACCATGCACTCTCTCTGCTGTGTTTATTTATTTACTTTTTTTAAATTTATATTTTTAGGACCAGTCAACTGTCAAGCAAAACCACAGATGGTACATCTCACAATTGATGATTTGTTTCAGGTATTTATTGATCTTAACCAGTAAAAACTAAAATGCCAGAAATTACCAGTTAATGTGAATGAACCCTGAAGGGTGAGCACACTGCGCTTTACAAGTAACAAGATCAGCAAGACTCATGGCTTTTGCATCTTCTCTTGTTTTGGACCCCACATTTGGAATTCACTCCCACAAGACCTTAGACACTGCTCAACCCTGTCATCTTTTAAAACCAAATCGAAATCTTTCCTCCTCTCACAGTATTTTTGCCCCAACTAATTAAAGCTACGAGCTTACAAGCTATCTGAACTTACATGCTTCAACAGTACAACAGTACAAGGGCCAAATACGAGGAAACTTCTTCATCTTATAGTCCAAAATTTAAAATTACGGTATCCATTTTGCAAACAAACTAAATACGTCACTGCATTATAAATGATCACTTCCTGCTCAGTCCTGATGTTGCAGGGGTGGAAGGGGCTTATACCTTAATCACACTTGCAGACATCTTCATTTCCTGTCAAGAGCAAGAAGCCTTTAAATTCAAAACTAAAAGCCCTCCTCCCATACAAGTAGTGAGTCCAAACCTGATTTCAAGTTCTGGTCCACTGCGAAGGGTTGCGCCTCTCTCTTTGGCAATAGCAACACCTGTGGAAATGAGCACACAATCAGAAATCAATACAGGGCGGTGATGTAATTCAGCTGAAAACTCAATGAAACGAGACTGAGAGTTAGACATTCCAATCAGGCCAATTGGGTTTTCACCAGTGTCTTGCCATTTGGAACCTTTGTTGTTATACAGTATTTGTAATGTTTCACGATTCCATTTCATGCAAGCTGTTTTGGAACCTTCACACAATATACAGTATAAATGTTACATGGTTCTATTTCAATTTTCATGCAAGCTGCTTTTGAGCCTTCACACAATATACAATATAAATGTTACATGGTTCCATTTTATGCAAGCTGTTTTGGAAACGTCATAATACACAGCATAAACATTACATGGTTCCATCTTATGCAATCAGTCATTTTACCACCACCTTTTGATCTATCATTGCTGCACTTCATGCATCTATAGTATTATAAGGGAGTTAACACAAATAACTAAACATGTCCCTGAGCTCACTCCTAAATTTCACACAGGCACTGAGTTCCTCCGTATTTATGCTTATTAATATTACTATCAAGTGATCACACACTGAACTTGTTTGAGGTGGGCGGGTGGACGGAGAGGGGGGAGGGTTGAACTGCTGTCATCTAGCTCTCACCCTAACACCACCCTTCTTTCCTTGCTGAAGTTCTTGCAACCACCCTTTCATTCAGCACACTTACCTCCGTGGACATGCATCAGGTGATGATGCAGGGATAAGAAAGATACAACTGATGAAGGAAGAATGTGATGAACTGGCCAGTAAAGCATATATTGCTTCAATGTTTACATGGAACTTGGAAGGGATCTTAGCAACACTTTTAACATATACATTATCAGTTACTATTGTGGAGCAGCAAAACACTGGCAAAACCACACACAGTCTGGCCCTGCTGAGCATTCTAAAGTTTTCCTCTTCAATATACTGTGGTAAGCCAAACTGTCTGAGCTGACATCAACAGAGTGTCGTAACTACATTTCTCTGACAAAACTCAATTGCACCTCCAAAACTAATATAGAAATATGAAATGGGCCATCATCAGTCAGGTGAACACTGGAGCCATTTCAAAGGCAATGTTGGGAAAACTTGAGAGATATGGTGGAGCGCATATTATATGGGCTTTTCTGAGTACATAGATACCATCTTGAACTGTACTAGGAAATGAAGTTCAGTGTTACTGTATTCATAAACTATGTATTAATTTTTGTAAACTTGACAGGAAATATTTTTCATTGATCTATAGTTTCTGAATTTACCTTTAACTTAAGCCAGTGAGGATTTACACACCCTCATCATCTCTGCATTTGATTAATATTAGCCTTCCCCTCGATGAATACCAAAATATTTTAAACACACTACTTTTTCTCCAACTTCCAAGACGAGTTGCCTACTAGTATACTACTGCACCTCTCTCTCTGTCACGCTCTGTCTCACACACACAATGCATAAGTGAGAACACGTCATCCCTTATGTGTAATGTCGAGGAATGTAGTGTGCATGTGTGTGTGTCACTGTGTGTGTGCATTTCCTGTTTATATATACATATATATATATAAGCGCACTGTTTAGCCCTTGTTGGCTGCTCAGTCTTTGGTGAGAGTGCGAGTGAGTGAGAGCCTGACTAGCTGGGTTTGTGTGTGAGAGGGAGATAAGGGGCTGGGGCTGTATTGGGCAGTGTGTGTGTATGTGTGTCTGTGTTTGTGTCTGTGCAGCTGGCTGGGTGCTAGTGAAAGTACTTAGCATTTTAATTTGTGTGTGGCCATTTGTTTGTTGCTCTGACATGCCGATATCGTATTTATTTAAATTATTATAAAATATGCTGTAAAAAAACAAATCTGTATCTGTGATATTGTTGAATACCTTAAAACTGTCAAAAGGAGTTCTGCACCACCACCCCCTTCTAATTGCAGCCACTGTCAAATGTCATTAAATGAATATGTATGTCACAAAATTGGGGGAATATTTTCAAAAATCTCACAATGAGCAACATTCCCCACTTTGAGCTAGGTGCAATTCCACAATTCAGCTGATTCTGGATTCAACATTCATATATATATTAGGAATTCTCACCTCAGTTTTAGAATCCTATAAAATCCTTCTTGTACTATGCTAGAAATGAATAGATTACAATAAAAAGAATTGTTGTTGTTGAGTAAATTCACAGTGCACACTTGCTAGTAAAGTCCTTCCATGATTATCTATACACCCCTATTAGACCTATAACTCCCAAGTCAGCCTTAAAACTATTAAAAGCAACAGAAAATGCTGCAGTACAAACCAGAACTGTCCAGCGTTCAAATAATTGCAATTCCATTTATCTCTGTGTCTCACAGTCACACACAATGCGTAAGTGAGAACACGCCATTCCTTGTGTGTGTGTGTGTGTGTGTGTGTGTGTGGTGCACCGTACGTGCGGTTGATCGGACATTAAAACCCAATTATATTCGGTAAAGTTATGTCAGTGTAAGCGCGAGTGATAGAGTGACGTCCGGGTCAGGCCCGATTTTTGTTTTGCAATATCTATGGGAATTCCCGTTTCTAGACGCCCAAAACACACGGTTTTGAAATTTTCCAATCTCACATGTTAAAAACAACAACTTGTTTGTAAGATGTCCCACAGATACTACCGACGACGGCCTCGGCGAGAAAGAACGAATATTTTGGGTATTTGTCTTCGCACAAGACAACAAATTATGCACTGAATCGGCCAAGAACGAACTGCGTGTCAGGCTCACGCTAATGACAATCTCATACGGTTCCATCAGGGAAAAAATCCTTACTTTCGATTATTCTCCGTGCATTTTCTGTGAAATCCAATGCCCACTGGTTCAGTGAACAAACCGCTAAAATAACTTTTCTCCCCATGGTTTTTGGTAAGAGGTCATCCGTCCCGTAACAACATCATGGACTCGGCTACAACATGGCGTGACGACTATCTGGAAACTCCAACAACGCATTAAAAAAGTTGGAATTACTTTATGCACGAAACGACACGTTCATAATTCCCTTAGCGACACACAGCGAAACGCGACGGAAAAGAAAGAAAGAAGAAAAAGAAAAAGAAAAAAAAAAAGGCCGAAGAAAAGGAAAATGCTTAAAGCGCATCATAATAAGATCAAGATCCAGTGTTAATTTCTGCATATCTTAAATGAATCATGACTTTAACAGGAAAAAGGCTAAAAAGCCGGCAAAGCCATTCCGCAAATTCGGCTTTGCTGCGAAGAGCCTACAAAGTATAAGCCACTGAAAAGATTTTCCAGATACCCGTAATATAATGCAACAAGCAGGTGCCTATCTACATGCAGTTAAACTGCACTATATAAATGGACACTGTCAACTGTCTAAAACAGTCTGAAAAGACTTTTTAATTAAAGGTAGAAAGATGTGATTTAAGAAAGAAATAAAAAATTAAAAAAATTATAATGTCCATTTGAAATGGGATGCTTAATGCAACAGACAAGTGGCAGAGAAAACTACTGCCAGTGATAGTATTGATGCTGGGTGTTGTGATGGTGGAGTGTGCAAGATCTGTTAAACCTGAAGCAGTAGGCAACTACTGCACAGGTTTTAACATCCACAAAACTCATGTCAAAGCCATTCACTGGCCTGTTTTACTGTGATTTCTGCTCCCAAAATATGCACGGTGAATGGGTTTTAACATCTTGTCCATTGCCACACAGGGTCACCTCAGGACAACACATTTTCCCAAGCAACACACACAGTAAAAGTGTTTAATTCATTTTTTAATTGTGACTGTAAACAATAATGAAAAATATACTAATTAATAACTAATCCACTTGCTGTGAACTAAAGATAAAGTACACATTTATATGGATTTGTCACCATGATAAAGTCAAGTCACACAGTATGTAAACAGTCAAAACCTCTTGTACTTACAATCCCCTCCCCCCCCCCCCCCCCCCCATTTGATACAGCCATTTGCTGACACACACAGGCTTTCTTTGCACAGGTCTAAAAGCATTAATTTCAGGTCTGCATTCAATCAAGTCATAATAAAGAACAACATTCCTGCATTAAACATTTTCATTATCATCATTGAAATAATTCAAATATGCATGCATGTCCTTAGAAAACAAATCCTAAAATCATACATCAAAGAGCTTAGAATATTTAACTGAAGCAAAAGATAGCTGTCTCATGTACTTTGAAAACAACATGATGGACCTGCAGTTGTCGTGGATGGAGTTATCATGATTAAACACTACCTCGGTTTAATACAAGACTGCAATCAAGCAAAACAGAACAACAACAAAAAAGAGAAAAAAAGCTGATAAAATGTAATATCTTACCGATACAACTACAAATGGAATCAAATGATTGTGGTATTAAAAATATCACTTGCTTGTCCACAAAGGACCACAACTATACATCAAAATAATGAATAGCTCTATAAATTATAATGTATAAATGGGCCAGACCTGCTACTCAGTCATACACAAGCACATTTTCACACACACATGCACAGAGACTCCCCCCCCCCCCAACCCCCAAACAAAAATAACCCAATAAACAGACCTCAGATTTCAAAATATCACTATTGATGGAAATTCACACATCTGTTAGTATAACCAACCCACCCCACCCAAAAAAGCAAACAACAAACCCAACCCTGTCCTAGCAGAATGTATTCAAATTCAGTTTTGTACAGTTCTCTCTTCTATCACCTGCTGCTCCTCAATTGACGGATTTCTATCCTGCATCAACAGAAATTACGACATCTAAATGACGAAAATGCCCCCCATGCCCTCCTCCCTCCAAAAAACATTCATAAAATGAATGAAATCAGAAAAGCTAAAGCATTTCACAAGTGAGGTAAAAAAAAATGACTATGGCCTACACTTTCCTGTAGACATCCCACATTGAAATGAGATGATCCTTTGAACCTGCTGCCAGAAGGTAGTTTTCACAGAATTCCACACAGTGCACACTGTCCCTGTGATATGCCAAAATGGCCAGGGGCCGGAGGGACTTCATGTTAAATATGCGCACATTGTTGTCCCATCCTGCAGTTACTGCAATCCTGTCGTCGGGCCGGATCGTCACATCATTGAAGCCAGCGTTTGTGGATTCTAGCCTGTTGACAGTCTCAATAGTGCCGCTGTCTGATATGGTCCATGCTACAAGCATTTCATCCACAGACCCTGACAGTCCTTTGTTGAATTTGGAAGAATATGCCATACACATCACTGCATCTTCATGGACCGGTGATTGGTGCAGAACCTTACCCATCTTGACATCCCAGAGAATCATCTTTCCACTCTCGTACCCCACCATGAGTTGCGTGGCCTCACCAGCATGGTTTGGGATAGCACACATACACATGCAAAGTCCAAGGTCACCACTGCTGAAACTGGACGCCAACGTTCTCACGAGCGACCGGTTGACCATGTCGTACACGTTGACAACTGAGTCTCGGCCAGGAAGAGCTATCAGCTGTGCTGATGTTTTCTGTGGAAGCAGCACTGCCGGACAGAACCCATCACCTTCTGCTGCAAGCTGACCTGCAACAGTCCACAACTGACTGTCAAGGAACAAGACCCATAGACTCATGCATGTCTGAAGAACAGATGAGAGTGAAGACAAAAGTCACCTATCATATTCCTTTCTACAGCATTACTGAGTTGTTGTTGTTGTTGTTGTTGATCACTTTTATAGAATACTCTGTTCTCAAGCAGACTCACTGCGCTCGCGTGTGATTCTACATGAGTGAATAGCTTTTTTATAGCGCGTTTTTGAATATCCACTGAAGTTGTGTACTTACAGCACAGGCATGGCTGGTGCCACATGAAACTGCTGCCATCTTGGCACGTTCTGTGTACACTATACAACCATGCACCATGTCACTTCATGCAAAGCCACATATGTAAGTGAGCGATCCTGCCCTCACCTTTTCCCATCACAGGAAGGAATGTTGGGCTTAATGTCCACAGAGACCACATACAGTCTATTAGGGATGGGGGAGAGGGGGAGGTCAGGTACCTATGCAATGCTCGTCTGAAATGCTCTGACCTGCAATAGGCAAGCAAGACCGCTACCACCAGAACAATTAATATTAAGGTGGTGGGGAGCCAGCCACTGCAGAACAACTTATGTACTTTGAAACTTGCTCTTTCGACAGTTGTGGGGAACAAAGTCACAAAGACAGTGTTCACAGAATCAACTGTTGAGAACGACTGAAGCAAAAGACTGTCCAACTCATTATGTGAGAGCCTGGCTCCAACTCCCTGTTCACAAAGCTCTTGGGCTCCAATGACCAATCACATTTAGAAACAACATTCTTCTATTACCTCCAAGAGAGAGAGAGAGAGAGAGAGAGAGAGAGAGAGAGAGAGAGAGAGAGAGAGAGAGAGAGAGAGAGAGAGAGAGAGAGGTGTTTTTCAAAAGTTACAGCACATCAACATCCCCCCTTTTTCCCACCCACAGTCAAAGCAACATTCCTCTCCCATCTAATGTGATCATAGATAAAAATAAATAATTAATTACCCTTTTTCCATCTCACAATCACCGAATCAGAAGCAACATTCCTCTATCACCTATTAAAAATAACAAAAGATTGTTGGTTGGAATTTACAGCAGGTCAAAACTGTACACACTCACAATCCCAACAGACATTTATATTCTAAAACCTCCAGTAGTAGTCAAACTCAAAGCATCTGGGCTAACATGTTGTATGGGAGATAACTCTTTTTTCATCATTTCACATTCAGATTTGATTGAACCTTGCATCTTTTCTTAGTCTTAGTTTTATATATGAAAAAGAAACAGTGTTTTATTTTTAAGTGTCTGCAGCTGGTACATGGGTGGGATGATGTTCCACAATCGTATGGTTGACAGGTAAACCTCAGGGTTTGGACTGAGAAAAGCCCACAATCAAGGAATGGAGGCTGAAGCACAGTGGAACTAATACTAGCCATGTGAACTAAATTTAGTATAAAATTATTTTTTTATAGCTTGGTCAGTGCCAACTTGCTCTTACTCAAAGAAGTTACAGTTTTTCATCCTACTGCAGCAATTACCAGACCTAATCACAACCGAAACAGCATCATCAGGGGTTTTCAGAGGACACAGAAAAGAAAAAAAAGAAGCTGCCTGGTATAATATGTACCATCTAGCTCATAAGCAGGTCCTTTGTTTTTCCAAAACTTGAAATAACCATCTCTGCCCTGGGTCAGGAGTTTCTTTGAAGCATCCTCTGTTTTCAGGAAGAGCACTGGCTTGCCATCATGAGCATCAAATGACTTTTCAATGCGCCTGCTGGACAGATCCCACAGGTGCACTTGACCATTCTGACAACCAGACAACAGCATTCCATGGCCAGGTTCTGTGAATTCCAGCACAGTCACAGGGCTTTCTGCACCTCGCAGAATGTACACTGGACTTGGTGGTGATAGTGCATCTCCAGAGCTGTCTGGCCCTAAAAACACACCAAAGAAACCACATGTAAATACAGTTTCAAATCATTATCCCTATGTCAGACAGACAATGGTTACAATCAACTACAATGACGACCAGTTATAATCTTGTTTTCTTGGAACCTTGCAAGTATTCTGCTCTCAAACTGCAATAAACAACAAATTTCATTCCGCTATGTCAGTATGTGACCCCGGCCCATTATCTGGAAGAAAAAGAAGAAATTCGGGAAAAGATGCAGATCACTTTTACTGCTCTGTCGCAAAATGAATCTTATAATTCCACATCAATCTGGCAGCCAAATAATTGATCGTAATTACCATTTTTGCAATGATTACTTATGTACTTGCTTCCTTCACTGAGGAGTGTCGTTTTCCACTGGAACAGCTTCGAACGAAATTACAGGCTATTCCATGGCTGTTCTTATAGAAAATAGCACGACAGTGAAAGAAGCAAAAAGAAAAAAAGAAAAAAAAAGTGATCATCGCAAAAACGAAATTACAATCGGTTGTTTGGCTGCAATAGTGAGATCCCTAGTGAGATCCATTTTTTAACCGAGTCAGCCAAGTCGGTCTTTTGATGGTTTTTGGTCAAGGCAAAATCAGCATCGACAGTGCGTTACTCTGCAATAGTGTTACCCACTGGTGAAGATATAACACTGTGTGAATATATCAAAACTACACTGGACAACACATAATTATTACTTGAACTTTTCTTCGGTTTTGCTCCAGCCATGTTGTGCCTGAAATCAAAAGTAGACCTGAGTAAATTACCTCCCTTACATTTTAGATACGCAGGAAGGAAATATATTGAAAATTAAACAAATCTGTAATCAACTAAACTTTAATGTAAATTTATGCAATTGTGTTATCATTACAAATGTATTGTTGATAATGCTCATAATGCACTTAGGAAACGATTTTTTTTATTTACTGCGGAGTTGCCACCTTGGTGTCGTTGTCCCAGCGACACCGACGTAAATATTTAGCGCTAAGCTGACGTCCATCTTGAATGGGTTTCTCGTTACCGTGGATGCCAGACGACAAGTGCCCGAGTTGATTTAGCCTTCAGCAACCAAAATGGCAGCAGTTCTACCCCAGCGGCATGATGCCGGTGGTACATACACATTTGCTAGTCAGCCAAGAGCTGTTCAGCAAAGGAAAAAATACCGCGATCCTCTCCAACAGTGAGTTTGGTGTCATGTCATTGCATGTTATTGATTATTTGCCTGGTTGTTATGAACTGAAGCTAAGCTGGAAATCGCAGTTTTCTGTTTTGAATTGGGAGCTGCTGGTCATTTGAATAGATGAGATTTTGAAACTTTTGCGTTCTTGTAGTATTCCCGTTTGCCCGGCAGTGCCCTCCGGTGTTCTGAATTACTTTTGCACGTCTCATGTTTTTTTTTCCTTTCCCCATTTCGAGTAACCACAGTCATCATTTGGATTATTTTGCTACTATTATTCAGTGTCTGTGTTTTCACATATTACCAGTCATTACGACCAAAAATGAACATGTGGTTTTTAACGTAACTGAGCATTTTAGCTCGTAAATGCTGTGCACATGAAGGCGGGCAGGCCTTGACGAGTCTCTGCAAGTGTTGCCTGGGAAAAACTGAAGAAGTCCCTTCACCTGTCTCAACCAGGAGTCAAACCCATAGTAGCTGCTTTCAGTGCATTGCCGGCACAGTGTGCTGTAGTCATTGAGCTACAGCATCCATCCAGATTTTAGAATGGCACACTTACGTTTTTGCACTTCCTAATCACAGTCTGGGTTCAAGAAACTGTCATCAGATTTTTTTTTTCTTCTCATAAATCAGACACAGGATATTTCACTCCTACTAATACCCTTGATGTGGTGATAAGGATTCAAGAAAATTCATTGGCCAAGTGACATTAAAATGTACAAAGGAATTTGTCTTGGTAATGTTATGTTTGTGCATGAACAATACATAACAAACACTAGTCTAGTTATAAATGATAATAAATTTAGCTTGAATTATATCAGTGATCATGCTAGACATTTGTCAAACAGGTGTGACATCTATAAGGTGGCAAAACTGGTTCACAGAAACTGTTCAAACACTGTAACGGCTTGGATATACAGCTGTCTGTACTACTACAAGAGCTCTACTAGCAAACACCCTGCTACCTTCCTTGTCTAGAACACACACACACACACACACACACACACACACACACAGAAGCGTGTGCACTGACACAACACACACACACACACACACACACACACACACACACACACACCACACACACACACACACACACAGCATACATAAACACACACACTTGTACAAGTGCTGCATGCACTCCCTGTGTGTGCTGCATTGTTGTTTTGAGAACTGGTGAAAAAATAATAGCTGGTACATTTGACCAATTGCTGATATTTTTCTAGTATAAGAATTTATGCTGATCTTGACCAGTAAAGTACTGGAAATTATTGGTTAATGCAAATATATATATATATATATCCCCCACAGAGTGCAAATTACATAGGTACTTTCATACATATCTACAACATCACAACCACTGACATACAACTTACAAGCAATATATATATGTATATATATATATATATATATATATATATATATATATATAAAGTTCTATGCAGACATGCCCACATCTTGCAGACTAACTTATAGTCCAAGTGCATGTACATAATCAAACCTCCTGTGAGGTCACAGTCACAGCAGAGTCACATTAAAAAAAAAAAATTTAAAATTAAAAAAATTAACACTTAAATTGTGAATGATCAGAAAAGGACTGTGTTATTTTTAATAATCACAATGAATCTATGATGTCAGACACAGTTTGATGCAGCTGGGTTTGTTTTTAAACAGATATGCTGAATATCCTTTATCCAACACTTTGACAAAGAAATACAATAACTTTCCAACCACCAGTTATCTTCTACAACCTCCCTGACCAAAGAACAGTGTTAGCACTGAGAAGCAAATATTGTGATGCAGAAAAATGTGATTAGATACATATATACCTTTTTGAAAAAAAGACTGATTCATTTATGTTTAACATGTCTTGTTGTTGCTTCTGAAAGCCTACCAAGAAGAACTTTGTTTAATTATTTTTAATTATCTTTCAGTTTGAGGCCTAGCAAATACTTTCTGTGCAGCTTTGCTCTGTATACAGCTTACCTGAGGATGACTGACCATTAAATTTTGAGGACAGGTGCTACAGACTGTTACATGATCATCTAGCATCAGTATTATAGCCATCATAAAGACAAATCAGTGGGGAAAATGCTTGATGATAATTGATATACATATATAATTTTTTTAATTGTGTTATTATTCTAAGTATACACCATTTATAGAAATTACATTGTTTGATTGCCTATTATGGTAAACAAATATATTTTTCTTTCATTTTCTTCCAGAGCGCCTGCAGATGCAGAAACAATTACATATGGCAACATTATGTATGATAGGCGCATTGTGCGAGGAAACACATATGCTCAACATACACTTCCTGCAGTAAGTAATTTGTTTAAATATGGGCTATGTTTTAAAAGAAAAGACAGGTTTTGGTATGCATGTGAAGTTTGCCTCTGCCTGACACTTACTGCTTGCATTTTAATGCAGGGAAAATGAACAACAAAATATAAAACACTTCCTGCAGTAAGTAATATTTTTTAATATTGGCTCTGTTTTGAAAGAAAAGACAGGTTTTGGTATGCAAGTGAAGTTTGCCTGTTCCTGACACTTACAGTTACTGCTTGCGTTTTAATGCAAGGAAAATGAACAACAAAATATAATATTTAGCGTTCTACATATTCCAGCAACAGCGGTCAATCAGCTATAGTTAGTTCTCTTGTCAATGTAGCATTGCCTTCAGCTTCAAAGAATATATGAACCAGTAAAGATTTGCCATTTTGAACTGTGAAGGGTAACCAGGATGGATAGCATGATCTCAGCAATGTGCATGTGTTCAGGAAGAAGGGGAAATAGTAGCAGGCCTGTGTGAAGACTGTTGTAGTTTGGATTAGACTGTTATAGTTTGGACCAGACTGTTATAACTGGGGTTAGTGCCGTGAAATCCTTTGCTAGACTTCACCCTTTCCATCCACAGCATGCTCAGCCAGACCCAATTGAGATTCAGAGGCAGCAGGAGAATCGACGCAGAGCGATTGCACGTAAACGTGCAAAGGATCAGCTGAGGCCGAGGTCGCCAGATCCTGTGGAAGGACGCAAGCACATTGATGTTCAGACCGAGCTGTACCTGGAGGAGCTCAGCGATCGTGTGGAGGAAGCTGATGTGGAATGCCAGACAGATGCCTTCTTGGACCGCCCTCCCTCTCCGCTGTTTGTGCCAGCCAAAACTGGCGTGGACATTGAAACACAGATTTTAGAGGGAGATGTAAGTGCTTCTCCTTTTTTTTCTACTTTTCTTTGGTTGTTGTTATTTTTGTAATCCCTGTGTGGTAAATCTGTTTGCTTTCTTCACACACACACACACACACACACACACACACACACACACACACACACACACACACACACACACATGCATGCATGCTCACACACACACACACACACACACACACACACACACACACAACTACAAAAAAAGCAAACATATCAAACACAGTTTCAAACATGATATGAAGCATTTCAGATTTCTTTTATTCATAGTAAGTATTGGCAATGAAGAAAGAACAGCAAGCATGCCACTGTGCCATTGAACTGACAGATCTCAGAAATTGATGGATATATATATACCCAGTGGAGATCAGAATGTCACTGAGATGCAAAACACAACTCTTGGCTGTAATAAAATTAATTTCTCTAATTTTCTTTTGATGCACAAAGTCATTTTGGTCCCATCTTCCAACAGACAACCTGTATCTAACAGGATTCTCTCTGTTTGCAGCTCTTTGACTTTGACGTGGAGGTCAAGCCCATCCTGGAGGTGATTGTGGGCAAGACGGTGGAGCAGTCTCTGCTGGAGGTGATGGAGGAGGAGGAGTTGGCCAACTTGCGGCAACAACAGCGTGCCTTTGAAGAACTCCGCAATGCCGAGCTGGTTGAACAACAGCGGCTGGAGGAACAGGAACGCAGACACCGGGAGGAGAAGGTTGTGTGGGCACTTGTGTGTGTGTGTGTGTGTGTGTGTGTGTGTGAGAGAGAGAGAGAGAGAGAGAGAGAGAGAGAGAGAGAGAGAGAGAGAGAGAGAGAGCATGTGTGCAGGCACATGTGTGTGTGTGTGTGAGAGAGAGAGAAAGAGAGAGAGAGCATGTGTGCATGCACATGTATGTGTGAGTGTGTGTGTGTGTGCATGTGCTGTGTGTGTTCAGAGCAAAGTGTGTGTATGTGCTTTGGTTTCTACATTCATGTATTTCATTGTTCATGCATCTGATTCTTTCTCCATCCATCTCACTGCCAACACTTTCCACCACCATTTCTTCCTTTTTACTTCATTCGGAACATTTCAGAAGACCTGCATCTTTATCATCCTGGTGTATGTTCTTTACTTTTTGTTGTTTTAGTGTGTGCTTTTTCATAAAATTGTATTATCGCTAGTCATATCTTGACAATGTTGCATACTGACTGCTTGCAGGAAAGGAGAATGAAACAGCAGCGAGAAGTTCTGCGCAAGGAGAAGGAGACAGCAGAGAAGATTGCAGCGCGTGCCTTTGCCCAGAGTTACCTTGCAGACCTTGTGCCTTCCGTCTTCGGCACCCTGTCCGACAATGGCTACTTCTTCGACCCTGTGGAAAGAGGTGAGTCTGGGGAAAATTTTGTGTTGACACATGCATCCAGAAAAGAAACGGTGACGGGTGTTTTTTTTCTTCCCAAGCATGATGATAATTGTGGGCCTACTGGTCCCACATTACCTGTTTATTTATTTAACCCTTCATTACTCCTTTTGTGGGAAATTTGGGTCATCTTTCCTGGGTATGACTAGAGCAGCTGCTGCAAGAGCAGTGTGTGTAGCGTTTTAGTGTGTACCAGTCCTGGCTATGCAAGACTTGCTTGTTTAAATGCAACCATTTTCCTCCTCCGATTTTATTTAAATGTTACGGTACATTTGATCCTCAGACAGCTTCATGTCGTCAGCATTTGCTTACCACAGAATCTTCTCTCTCTCTCTCTCTCTCTCTCTCTCTCTCTCTCTCTCTCTCTCTCTCTCTCTCTCTCTCTCTCTCTCCAGCTTCAGGGATTTCTGCAACTCTGCCCCATGACTCTGGAATGCTTCTTCGTCTTCTTTTTGTTGTTGTGTGCCTCTTGCTACTCTCTCTCTCTCACTCTCTCACCCCCATCCTCTCTCTGTCTGACTGTTCAGCATCTTGGCTTTCTCCGACTCTGTCGCTTCTTCGTCTTCTTGTGTTATTGTCTCTTGCCACCCACCCACACCCACACCCACGCGCCCACCCCCACCCCCACACACATACGCGCGCCCACACACCCACACACCCACCCCCAACCCCACACACACACCCACACACCTCTCTCTCTCCGTCTTTGTTCGGCGGATACAGCGCTTTCTCCAACTCTTCCCCCCCTATCTAAGACTCCGGAAGGCTTCACGCGTCTCTTTTTTTTTTTTTTTTTTTTTTTTTTAGTTGGCGGTGGTCGCTTTTAATCAGTGCTCAATACGTGCTCACTCTCCATCTCACCCTCGCTCTTGTTTTTGTCCTGCAGACGTGGAGCAGGGCTTCCTGCCCTGGCTGATGGACCAGGTGGGCGATCAGCTGGAGCGTAACGAGCAGGGCCGCATGGTGCTGGACGGCATGCTGCGGGAGGTGGTGGCCAAGCGCATTGACCTGTACAGCAAGCTGGAGCAGGCGGCGGCCCCCCTCAGTCTCGGCTCTCGCGCGGCCAGCGTGGCTCCCGAGAAGTCTGCCGAGGAGCTGCCCGCACCTGCCACCACCACTGGGGTGAGGCGGCTGTGGTAGTGTGTGTGTGTGTAGGGGGTGCTTGTGTGTGTGTGTGTGTGTGTGTGTGTGTGTGTGTGTGTGTGTGTGTGTGTTGTAGGGGTGTTTGTGGTGTGTTGTGCGTGTAGGTGTTTGTGTGTGTTTGTGCGTGTTGTGCGTGTGTGTGTGTGTGTGTGTGTGTGTGTGTGTGTGTGTGTGTGTGTGTGGGTGTTGTGTGTGTTGTGCGTGTGTGTGTGTGTGTGTGTGTGTGTGTGTGGTGTGTGTGTGTGTGTGTGTATAGGGTGGTGTGTGTGTGTGTGTGTGTGTGTGTGTGTGTGTGGGGGTGGTTGTGTGTGTGTGTGTGGGGTGGTTGTGTGTGTGTGTGTGTGTAGGGGGTGGTTGTGTGTGTGTGTGTGTGTGTGTGTGTGTGTGTGTGTGTGTGTGTGTGTGTGTGTAGGGGGTGGTTGTGTGTGTTTGTGGCGTGTGTGTGTGTGTGTGTGTGTGTGTGTGTGTGTGTGTGTGTGTGTGTGTGTGTGTGTGTGTGTTTCCTGTTGGGTGGGTCAGTGTGTGGGTGAAAGAAAGTGAGAGATAGAGTGAGTGTGTGTGTGGGGGTGAGAAATGTTGTTGTGTGTGTGTGTGTGTGTGTGTGTGTGTTGTGTTTTCCTGTTGGGTGGGTCAGTGTGTGGGTGAAAGAAAGTGAGAGGTAGAGTGAGTGTGTGTGTGGGGGTGAAAGAAAGTGATATTGTGTGTGTGTGTGTGTGTGTGTGTGTGTGTGTGTGGTGTGTGTGTGTGTGGCAGTGTGTGTGTTCCCCCGTTAGGTGGATCAGTGTGTGGGTTAGAGAAAGAGAGAGAGGGTGTGCGTGTTTGTGTGACAGTGTCAGTGTTTGTTCCCCTGTTGGGTGGGTCAGTGTGTAGAAGAGAGAGAAAGTGGGAGATAGAAAGAGAGAGTGTGTGTGTGTGTGTGTACGTGTGTTCCCCTGCTGGGTGGGTCAGTGTGTGTGTGTGTGTGTGTGTGTGTGTGTGTGTGTGTGTGTGTGTGTGTGTGTGTGTGTGTGTGTGTGAGAGAGAGAGAGAGAGAGAGAGAGAGAGTGTGTGTGTGTGTGTGTGTGTGTGTGTGTGAGAGAGAGAGAGAGAGAGAGAGAGAGAGAGAGAGAGAGAGTGTGTGTGTGTGAGAGAGTGTGTGTGTGTATGTGTGTGTGTGTGTGTGTGTGTGTGTGTGTGTGTGCGCGCGCGCACGCGCATGTGCGTGTGCGTGTGTGAGTGAGCGTGTTTGTCTGTGGGGTGACGTGGGTCAGTGTGTGGGTGAAAGAAAAAGAGTGTGTTTGTCTGTGGGATGGGCAGTGTGTGGATGAACTAAATAAAATGTGTGTCGGCCTATATGTGGATGTATGGGTGTCCGTGTGTGTAAGATATAAAATATATGTTGTGTATGTTTGTATGTGTTTATGTGACTTTATAGATATGCTGAACCTCTCGAAGATTTCTCTTGCCAGTGGATCCGTGCGCATGTGACTGGATAAGACCGACTCAGTTTAATACATGCACACAACCTCTGGAGTTCTAATTGTCAGCAGACACTGCGAGTGTGACTGACTTACATTGACGTTTTCTTTGACGCTGCATCAATCACAAAAAAAGAAGAAAAGTACTAATGACACCCCCCCCCCCCCCCACTTCCCCGGGGAAAAAGAAACAAACCGGCGAAAGTTTCAGCTTTCGCCAGCCTAACTGAATAACTCGCACAGCCGAACTCAGAATACGTTAAACTCTACGAATAGTAAGTAAACATGGTGCTTAACGTCCACAGAAACCTTAAGGCTTAGTAGGGACGGGGAGAAGGGGGGAAGTGGGAGACTATAATACCTATCGCTACACTGTCACCACCAGAATGACCTGCATTAAGATGGTCAGCGATGGGAGCCATTTTAATGTTTCGTTAATTGTAAGGGACAAAGTCACAAAAGACCGTGTCCACAAACCACAACCTTTCTGAAGAGAAAGGAGAGCCGAAGCGGTATCGAGCCGAGGTCCTTCCGCTTACCAGCCTACCGCCTTACCGCTAGGCCAAACCGGCTCCCCAAAACTCTACGACTGCCGCTACCCCTAGATGTACCACCCCGCGGCGTTGCCAGCCGTCCACTTCTCACGCCACCCCCACCCCCACCCCCCGGGACAGGGCCCGCCCAGCTCGGCACGCGCCGTGCCCACCATTCCCTACCCCCGGGTATCTGACAGGGTAGGAACAGGTGATTTGCTCCACACCGGCCGCCACAATGGGGCTGACTCTCGCTCCCTCCCACAAAACATCGCCACCTTGTCTTTTCATCTCCCCATTACACATGCTTTTGTGGCCAGCGGGATTTTGGTGGTGGTAGGCGCCTGCCGAGAGAGAGAGAGAGAGAGAGAGAGAGAGAGAGAGAGAGAGAGAGAGAGAGGAGTCATTTTCCTCTCTCTCTCTCTCTCTCTCTCTCTCTCTCTCTCATCTCTCTCTCTCCTCCCCACCCGAATACAAGTTTCTAACACACACAGAAGCCCGCGCGCAAATACAAACAGACACACACACACACACACACACAAAACACACACACACACCACACACACACACACAGATGCATGCACGCATGCACGCGCTCACACTCACACACCACACATACAGTCTCTGTCTGTCTGTCTCTGTCTCTGTCTCTGTCTGTCTGTCTGTCTGTCTGTCTGTCTGTCTGTCTCTCTCTCTCACACACACACATACACACACACACCACACACACACACACACACACACACACACACACACACACACACAATGCATGCACACATACACCACTCACACCACACACCACACATACAGTCCTGTCTGTCTGTCTCTTCTGTTTTCTGCCCTTCTTTCTCCTCTCTCTGTCGTTCTCTGTCTGTCTGTCTCTCTCTCTCTCTCTCCTCTCTCTCTCTCTCTCTCTCTCACACACACACACACACACACACACACACACACACACACACACACACACACACACACACACACACATTATCACACGCTGGGCAGTCTCTCCCACACTCCCCGCTCCATCGTGCTTTGGTGAGCCAGTGCGGTTGACAGGACGTTAAAGTCCAGTCACTAACTAGTCATAAACCTCCTGTCCTCATTATCTATCTATCCATAGCTGCTGTAATTAGCCTGGAAAGACCTACTGTCCCACGATGGGTTCTTACGGTTACAGCAGTGCGATGACAGGCGATTGTGACTCGTTTGTCGTTGAATATGAAATGACACTCAGCCGTGCAAACAACGACAGAGCCGTACATCCGCATGGTGAACAACAACAAAAGAAACAACAACAACAGCAACAAAAGAATGGAGGGCGAAAAGCTAAGAGTGCCAGAATCATACTTTAGCATGCTGAGAACCCCCCTCCACGCCCCCCCCCCCCCAACAAAACAGCAACACGCAAAACAACAACAACAACAAAAACTCATCAACAACTTGAAATATAAAAAGAAAAGGGGAAAAAAGAAGAAAAGAGCGGATGGGCAAAACTGAGTTAAAGCGGACCAGGAAAGAGTCGGTTTACAAAAAGAAACTACGGGAAGATAAAAGGAAAAGTCCGACTTTTTTGTTGGTGTAATTGGTAATTTTGTTTAATTGATTTTTTATATGGGTGGGGGAAGGGGGGGGTGGGGTGGGGGGGGGGGGGGGTCATTAGTCTGAGCAAATTTCACCTCTTCCACGATTTCCGTACAGTTTTGTCGCGACAGTGTGCAGTATGCCCGTGCAGTAACCTAAAATATATCAAAACTACGCACGCGTTATGGGTAGGGCCTAATTTCCCCAGTAAACGCCTACCAACGCCTGGCTGGCTGGGCTAAACGCTGCGCCCTCAAGGACCGTCGCCAGTCGTCAGGTTCGGCCTTTAACTAGTGACGGGAGCTCGTGCAGACCGTGTGTTGCAACTTTCCTTTTTCCCACCCCTCCCTCCTCAGTCTCTGTTCTCCTCCCTCATTACGGCGGAGATCCGACCCGCCAGCAGTCAGGGTCGTCATTAATACGCTCTCATTAGACAGGGCTCATCTGCCTTTGTGCATAACGCAGGCGTGCTTTTATAACTTTTAGTTCTAGTTCTCGCTCTCTCGCTCTCTCTCTTCCTTTTTTTTCTTCTCCCCCCCCCCCCCCCCCCCCCACCTCCTTCCGCCTCCTTCTTTTCCTTCTCCTTCTTCTCTGTCTGTCTCTGTCTCTCTGTCACTGAGTGTGTGTGTGTGTGTGTGTGTGTGTGTGTGTGTGTGTGTGTGTGTGTGTGTGTGTGTGTGTGTGTTGTTTATGTGTGAGTGAATGAAATTCTCGTCTGCACTGAATTACAAGTACCTCACAAGTATACTGTACTACTGAGTGACATTTCCTTGCCGGTTCAGTGCGGTTAACCCCTTGACTGCCGTGATGTCACTTGAAAATGATCATTAGGAAAAGTGCGAAATTCGAAACCCTTTGGCCTTTTTGTCTTCTTCTTCGCACTGGAATGTGGAAGGATCAAAACGCATAGCCTCGAAAGTAGATGTGATACAGAGCCAGAAAATAGACTGTTTGCAGGGATGTTCCGTGCACTTTTAGCCCGGACAGTTGACAGGCTGGGGCCGTGAAGGGGTTAAAACGCGCGTAGACTCAGTCAATGGAGATGTCTGGCGCCAGCGTCCCGCAACAGCCACAGATACAGAGAAAGAACAGAGTCAGTAACAATGACAGCCGAAACTCGCGTGTGGTAAACTTGCGCTGTTGATTAGAGTCCTATTCAAAATCAACCGACCGCCAAAGCAAGATGGTGGGAAGGAAGCAGGTTTTTCTTCCCAAGTGCCGTTTTACGAGCCGAGTTTCTGTATGAGTCTTGACGGGGCCCTCGAATTTAATATTCATTAACATGCATGGTGAGAAGATTTCGAACGGATTAGGCTATTACTTTTCTTCTTCTTCTTTTTTCTGTCTTTTCTTTTCTTTCTGTCTTTCTTTCTTTTCCCCAACCTTAAAATGGGTATTGGTGAACAAGCAGAGAAAAAGACGTTCTGAGCCATGAAACCCTATTGTGCCAATCCAGCACGCAGCAATGGCTCTGAGGTAGCCGCTTTTTTTAACAGACGCCGTTATTCACTCCCCCCCCCCCCCCCCCCCCCCTACCCCCGTCCCCCTTCCCCCTCCGCCTACCCCCTCCCCCTCTGGATGGATCAAAGACGCAAGCAGTGGCAACAAAGAAAAGAAAGGCCGTCGAAAAGGGAAGGAATTCCTGTCAACAGTCAATCGACGTCCTGCTTGTGAAATTCATTAGCGGTCTACAAAAGGCCGTGATAATCAAAACATGGCGCCGGGATTTTCCCGGCTTGTGACGGCCAACAGAAAAGATGAAAAGTTAATGCTGACAGGACTTTAGCTTGGGAAGCCTAAGTGTTTTTGTACTGGGCCTGGAAAAGAAAGGAAAGAACATGTAATTGACGAACAGAGAGAAGCAAAATGGTCGTTTGGAGAAAAAGCGGGATTGTTGCCGTTTTATCGTCTGCTTCGATCTGTCCATGCAAATACTGCCGTGTTTTTTCTCCCTTGCAAAGAAATCAAAGGAAAATCATAACGACTTTTTCGAGGAAGTGTTTATTCGCGATTTAGCAGGTTCAGCTCCGTGTGTGCCGAGTGATTTGAAGCTTGTCAGTGTATTGTGCGTACCATGCCAGAATCATGCAATTTTTTTCTTCTTCTTTGAAGAAAAAACTCATTTAGCAAATTCATCGCGCTCCGCCACCCTCATCTAAATTGATAAGAGTTTGTATTCAGTGGCTCTTCTATTATTAAGGCGTAAAAAAACCCGAACCAAAACAAAACCTTGACTGGGCACGTGCAAACCACTTTTCCAGTTTGTGTAAAATTTGATGGAAAACAGTATCAGATTTTCGCACAAACAGGATTGTGGCTTGCACGTGCTAAGTCCCGTGTGCACAAAAACATTGGTTGTCGGTGCACTCTTAGAGGCTGGGGAATGAAATGGCAGTTGGTTTTTAACGCCCAGTCAACCGTGACGGTTGTGTCGGGGCGAATAGAGACTGGTGTTTGGTACAAAATCTGATACAGCATTTTTTGATACTTTCCTGCTTTGCTTTTTACTAATTGTGTATTTATTGGTCGGGGTGGGGGTGGGGGTAGGGTGGGTGGTGGGGTTACAGATTTTGGCACTGACTTCACTTGTATGGGGAAATGATTGTCTGGGGTGGGGTCGGGGTGGGATGGGGGTGGGGTCGGGGAGAGACGGACGCTACGTATCCCTACTTCGTCTGGTATTTTTAGATTGTGTGTGTGTTGTGTGTGTGTGTGTGTGTGTGTGTGTGTGTGTGTGTGTGTGTGTGGTGTGTGTGTGTCCTTAAAGATTGAAAAAATTAAAGACTGAAGTTTTTTCTAAAGACTGAAAAATTAATTATTTACTTACAATGTCTGTTGCTGTGCCCTTCCCCCTTTCTTTTTTCTCTTTCTCCTCCCCCCCTGACTTTGTATTTGTGCGAGAATATCCTAGACCAACTTCATTATGAATATATCCGACCATCAACCGGGTACCACCCGTAACAGAAAATGCTTGAAACCCGGAGAAATTATCTTCATTGTATCACTTACAACAAACATCACACCACTGCATGGACACCAGTGAGCCGGTTGGCCCAGCGGTAAGGCGTTAGGCTGGTAAGCGGAAGGACCTCGGTTCGATTCCGCTTCGGCTCTCCTTTCTCTTCAAAAAGGTTGTGGTTTGTGGACACGGTCTTGTGACTTTGTCCATCACTTCCTACTGAAACATTAAAACGGCTCTCATCGCTGCCCATCTTAATGCAGGAATCATTCTGGTGGTGGCAGTGTAGCGATAGGTATATGATCTCCCTCCCCCCCCCCCCCCCCTCCATACCTCCCTCCCCCACTTCTCCCCGCTCCTAATAAGCCTTATGGTTTCTGTGGACGTTAAGCACTATGTTTACTTACTTACTGCATGGACAGAGCTAGGGCATCTCTGCAGGCTGTTTCATTTTGTCCGTCACATAGGTAGGGTAGGTAGGTAGTGTTGCTTAACGTCCTCGGATGTCAGTTGACATATCAGGGACAAGCTGAGACCAATGCCGAAGCATGGTTCAATATAGCTTTACGTCCACGGAAACCAGAAGGCTCGTCGGGACGGACAGCCCAGGACGACGGCCACCTCGACTCTCACACAGCTCCTGAACTATGCCGTCGCATAGAGGTATTTATATATCACCGGAATGACTGGTTGACTGGGTCTGTAAGCATCAGCTCAAACGCTTTCTCTTCTGTTACAGGACGAGGAAGCGGCCGCGGAAAAGCCAGCTGACGCCGAGGAGGAACAGCCAGCAGCCGAGGCGGCGCCTACGGAGGAGGGTGCGGAGAGCGCGGATGCTCCCGAGCCAACCGGCGAGGAAGAGGCCGCAGCTGATGAATAACTGAGACAGCGTCGATAGTAACCTTAGTCAGTCTATTCTCGCCTTTCGGTGTATTCAGTCAACGTAACGACGGCATCTTTGGTGTGTGAAAGAAAGAACGCAGCTTTGCACCCCCCAACCCCATCCCCCACCACCACCCCTTCTACCCCCACCCCTCACCCCCCCGCCTCCCATCCTGGTTCCATCTCTTTTCAGCGGTGCACTGATGGTTTTACGAATCTACAGTCCATTCCCGTGCTGTGGTGTGAACGAACTGAACGTACTGCGCATCTTTCGGTTTCGAGGAACTGGCGTGCGCATCGACTCGGAGCATATATCCAAACATGAACAATCCAAGTGTCTTTTTTGTTGTTGTCGTCATCGTCGTCGTCGTCGTCTCGTCGTCGCCGTCGTCGCCGTCGTCGTCCCGGGTAACGAGGATAAGAAATCTGCCGGAGGAACCGTAAGAGTGCTGCGGGTGTCGTGGTGGTGGTTGTTTGACGCGGGGAAGAGAAATGTTAATTACTTACTTGGTAATCCGGGATTTCAACGTCCGCTTAAAAGTAGAGAAAGGAAAGAATAAAAATATCGTAACGGAAAAGGTTGAGAAAGTAATGGAAGTAAAATGTAATCACTGTTTATCTTGCTTTTGTCTCATTGATACACTTTTTGTGTTGTGTGTGTGTGTGTGTGTGTGCGCGGTTATGGAGAGAACGGGGTGGTGAGGGGGTATATCATGATATACTCTTATTTCGGTTCGCTTAAAAACAATTTTATACTTGCCTTGGCGCGTGTAATCTTTGTAAAACAAGAACAACAACAACCAAGATACGTTTTGGCAAAAGGGTGTCAAACGCAAATGCATTAGAAGTCGTAATCGTGACGCAGTACAATTTCCTTGATGACACCATAGAGGTAGAGTGACGCGGATCAGGGTGTCCAGCCATGATTTACCTGCTTCCTCTTTGAAATGGGCACGCTTTATTGTCTCTGTGCTATCAATAAAGTTAATTAGCATTAACGAGTTGCGTGCCGATCTTTCGAAATTAAAATGATAAAACTCAGCAGCCTGAAATATTCATTTCATCAGGTCAAGAGTGCATGCCCCCTGTTCCTTGCTCATTATTTTCCCTCTTGCAAAGGGAAATCTCACCGTGCCAGCCGAACACTTTGGTTTTCGGAGTGGCATGCTTCATCTCACTTCGTTCAGAGTATTGCGACTGCTAGAACGCAAAACTCTCGCGAACTCTTGAACATTAGGTTTACTGTGCTTGCAGATTTACTCTGTACGGTGTTCTGAGGATAAGGAGATACATGGGATTTTACTCTATACGGTGTTCTGAGGATAAGGATATACATGGGATTTTACTCTATACAGTGTTCTGAGGATAAGGAGATACATGGGATTTTACTCTATACGGTGTTCTGAGGATAAGGAGATACATGGGATTTTACTCTATACGGTGTTCTGAGGATAAGGAGATACATGGGATTTTACTCAATATGGTGTTCTGAGGATAATGAGATACATGGGATTTGATTCTATACGGTGTTCTGAGGATAAGGAGATACATGGGATTTTACTCAATACGGTGTTCTGAGGATAAGAAGATACATGGGATTTTACTCTATACGGTGTTTTGAGGATAAGGAGATACATGGGATTTGTTTTGTTGGATTACACTTGTTGTACTTCAAATGTGCGAGCATATTGTTCACTCGAGCTTATCGTTTGTTTCTCATTTTCTCGACTGTATAAAATTATCAGAGTGACTTCCACGATTTGTGTGAATGTTATTCCATATTGTACACACACTATTATTCCTTCCACTCCGCTCCACCTCGCGTATGAGAAATTTACATCGTACTCTTGTTGCCTTTTGTCTTGTGCTGGTGAAATGGTTGGCTGCGTCAGTATACAGGGGCCAAGAGTTAACAGTATTGTTACGTGATATAATTGTCAGAATGTGTACATGAAATAGAAACTCACTGACATTTACCATATCTCACATGTATATATACATGTATATTATGTTTGTGACTTTTCCCTCCATTTTCTACTGACTGTGATACTGTATCTTTTTCCTCCAAGGTGTCTTTTTTTTCCCACTTTTTTTTTTCTTCTCAGAAAGAGTGAGAGAAAGTCTTTCTGTGTATGTATGTGTACGTGCGTGCGTGTCTGTTTCTCTTTTATTTTAGATAGCTTTACTTAGTTTTTTTGGTTAGTTTTTTTTGGGGGGTTAGTTTTTCAAATTCTGAGCTGTTCAGCATGCAGTTGCCACCATTATTTGCTCAGGTCCGGTCGGATACCCTCAGCTCCTTTTTATTCATTATTTCACGCTGAGAGGACTTCAGAAAGTACACTCGTGGAAGTGCAGGGAACAGTTTACACGCCGCTTCTGTGTTAATACCTCGCCTTAGCCAAGTAAGCTATGCGCTTGAATTATGTTACAACATCTGACTTTTGACAGCTAGTTTTCTACTTTTAAAAAAAAAAAAAAATCCCGAAGTTTAGTGTCGGAAATGCGTTCGAAGGCTGGTGTTTCTGAAAATGTTGTTTGGTATGAAAAAAATAAACAAATTATGACTCAGTCTATGAATTACGTGCTGTTGTTCTTCGTGTGTGTGTGTGTGTGTGTGTGTGTGTGTGTGTGTGTGTGTGTGTGTGTGTGTGTGTGTGTGTGTGTGTGTGTGTGTGTGTGTGTGTGTGTGTGTGTGTGTGTGTGTGTGTGTGTGTGTGTGTGTGTGTGTGTGAAACTTCCGTTTTGAGCCCGGGCTTTTCGTTTAGCGGTCAAACATTTAGCCAGGATGTAAGTTCATTACGATTAATCACTGACTGACGTAAAGTATTGTGTATGAAACAGAGGCGGGATATGGTCTATTGTTCAAGTCGCCATGGGAACGTGGGACTGATGTATGTAAATCAAGAGATCTTGTTTACTGCAGACAAAACACAACACGAAAAACAAAGCAAAAATAAAACCATGAAGCAAAATCTGGTTCAACGCCCAACGCCATTTTAATTTACAGCTATTTGCTTTGGTAGAAACGCCGGATCGGCCAGAGAAGTGTAGAAAGAAGTTATACTGAAAAAAGCGTGTGTGTGTGTGTGTGTGTGTGTGTGTGTGTGTGTGTGTGTGTGTTTGGAAAACCACTGAGCTGACTGCCAACATTCTAAAAAAAAATAAAAAAAATAAAAAATAACTTTTCACGATGACAATAAAAACGCTACAACGACCCATTACACCACAGTCTTGATCGCCAACATAGTCCGCCACTGGCGTGAGCATGGCGACTTCAGCGGCCCTAGCAAGTCGAGCTAATCAAGACGAACAAAAGGTGGACAAACTACCATCTCACATCCGATAAAGTCGCTATGGGGACAGCACTTCATTCGCCACGCTCGGGCGACGATCGTTCCGCAAAGGGTCGGACAAAGTCGCCGCCCGTCCATTGTCACCTGCTCAAAGAGTCCCCCAGTCTTCCGCTGACAGCAACGCGCTGTGGCACCGCGCACGCGGCCCAATGTCCACTCGCAGCACGTGTCGCCATGGCAGCCCCGTCGACGAGGTCGTCTGTTTTTGCCGGCCCTTCCCTGTTGATCAAGCGTTTTTAGTCTGGTGTTACGGCCGGTTTGACTTGTACCCCACTGTTAGAAGGAGGGAGGGGATGGTTGGAGGGAGGGAGGGAGGAAGGGACTAGGCTATGTCATCAGATGGAATGCAAATCTCGAGGAGAGGAAGAAAAACGAAGCATGGACCAGTCGCCCACGGCTGTACTTCCGGTGGAGTGCCTTGCTGATGACCAAGATGATGTTGATAACCTCCCGTCTTGGAGGCGAGAATCGACAATCAGCTTTTAAGCATCTGCATCTGCTTGACAGGATGCCTTTCAATAGAGGAACTGCCAAAAAAATGATTTGTCTTCGGCTTGTTCGTGCATGCTTCAAAACCTTAATGAGCTCTTTTGTTTGGCTTGGGTGAGGTCATCGTAACCTTGGTTTGGCACCGTTGGGTGCTAGGGGTGGGGGCGGGGGTGGGTATCGGTGCTGATGGAATATTTGAAGTTTTGTTTTGACTTCTTACATGCGTCATCTGGACCCCACACCTACACGATCAGTAGGCTATGATCACAATGTGGTCGAGTCAGTTCTTTTTCTTCCGCAACTGAGTAATCTGGTTTGGCCTAGCGGTAAGGCGTTTGGCGGGCTGGTAAGCAGAAGAATCTCGGTTCGATTCCGCTTCGGCTCTCCTCTCTCTTTGGAAGTTGCGGCCTGTGGACACTGTCTTGTGAATTTGCCCCCCCTCACGACTGTAATGAAACATTACAAATAGCTCTCATCGATACAGACCGTACTGCAAAAATCATTCTGGTGATGACAGAGTATCGTTTAGGCTTCTTTGCTCCCTCTTCACCTCCTCTTCTGGATCTCGGCCCCCGCCAGTACCTCTCCGGAGACGACTCGGCGTTACACAAATCTAACGAATATTTTTCGCTTCTTCTTCTTAAACTGGCTTTACGTCGATTTCACAGGGCAGATTCTAATATTACCTTGTGTGAACAGAGAGACAGAGACAGAGAGACAGAGAGAGAGACAGAGAGACAGGGAGACAGAGACAGGGAGGCACACAAAGAGAGAGAGAGAGAGAGAGAGAGAGAGAGAGAGAGAGAGAGAGAGAGAGAGAGAGAGAGAGAGAGACAGAGACAGAGACACAGAGACACAGAGAGAGACAGAGACAGAGAGAGAGAGACAGGGACAGAGACAGAGAGACACAGAGAGAGACAGAGACAGAGAGACACACAGAGAGACAGAGACAGAGAGACAGAGCAGGGCAAGTTAACTTCACGCGGTCAGCACCAGATCTTGTGAAGTTAATTACATTCAAAATTCTTTTACACACAGTTAAAAAGTAGGGAGAGGATTTTATTTTTTTATATATTTTTTTAAATAGAAAACAGAAGAAGGTGAATGGTCCAGGTAGGTAGAAATTAGGACAAGTAAGAAATTTCTGGCAGTGGGCGAGGCACGCATGGCTATATTCTGAGCTACTCCATGCTTTACAGATCTCGGTTCTCAACAGAGGGGACCTTCACTTCTGTGTTACCACAGTACCCCACTGCTGGAAGATCAAGGAGTCAAAGACCCATGTGATTGGGACAAAGTGGTCACAGGCTCATCCCATAGTCCGCAGTACCCCGTTGTGGGAAAATCAAGGAGTAGAAGACCCATGTCATTGGGACAAAGTGGTGACAGGCTCGTCCCATAGTCCACAGTACCCCACTGTGGGAAAATCAAGGAGTCAAAGACCCATGTCACTGGGACAAAGTGGTGACAGGCTCATCCCATAGTCCACAGTACCCCACTGTGGGAAAATCAAGGAGTAAAAGACCATGTCACTGGAACAAAGAGGCAACAGGCTCATCCCATAACTATCCTAGGCTAAACCGATACCTCTCGTGTGGATCACAGGGTGATGAGCAGACTGCTGACAATGAACGCATCCCCCGTGATGACAGCTGCGAAAAATCAGTTACTAAAGGTCGAATGGATTAAAGGGAAATAAAAACAAAACAAAAGGTGAATACAACACGTATTAAGGAGTGTTACTCTGGCAGTTTTGTATGTTGTGGGTAGAACCGTGGTTAGTTGGGGGACCAAAACCCCAGCCATTTTAATCAAACTCCGTTGAGCAGTTTTCAGGGCTGCCATCTTCACCCCCCCCCCCCCCCCCCCCCCCCCCCATTTCTTCCCCCTAGATGTTACCATGCCAACCAACTTGCAAAAGCGCAAAAGAACGTGTAGACTACCTGCCCCATCCCCACCTTTCGGAACTTAGCGTATCAGATAATTACATCACCTTTCAAAGGTAATGAGTACGCTGAAAACAGGCGAACGCAGGTGACACCTGACGTACGCCATCTAAACTGAAGTTTAAACAACGCTTCTCAGTTTTCGCAGCCAGACTGTGTAGAATGTCACCAAACCGATTAGAATCAAGCGGTCCAACCACAATGCAGTCAACGCTGTTCCCAAGGCACTTATGAGGACTCAGAACTCTTTGCCCTCAACGTCAATGCTGACTGGCTGGGATACTGTGATCATTATACTTTCCAAGTCACAGTCCCCCCCCACCCCCCTCCCCCGCCACCCCACACCCCCACCTCCGCCCCCGATGTCCAGGCTGGGGTGTTACCTTTCTCACCTGTTGCACGTGCCGCAAAGCTCGTGGGCCAATAAAAGAACCAGACCAATGAAATAGCTGCGACGGAGACCACCTCTTATAGCTGCCGTAAGCATGCTATGGGACGGTCGATTCTCGTATGCCTTTCTCAGTTTCGGTCCATCGCATGGGAGCCGACAAACAGACGGAGTCAGGGATTAGGATTGTTTGCGGGTCAAGCAAGTCGCGTAACGCGGATGCTGGCGTGTGGACCCTGGACACAGGTGAAGTCAGACTGGCCGCGTCAGTTGACCGAGCCGCCCGCTGTTTGGTCAGTATCGGGTGCACGAGCGGTTACGGCACAGGACATGTGCACGTGAACAACGTCAGTCGCCAGGCGCTGTTACAGGTGACGACCACATGCCGGAGTAAGTTGGGGACATGAGCTTGTAACTGTAGGCCTACGGTGGAGGGGGGTTGGGGGGGGGGGGGGGGGGGGGGGGGGGTGTGTGTGTGCGTGCGTGCGTGCGAGTGTGTGTGCGTGCGTGCGTGCGTGGTGTGTGTGTGTGAGTGTGTGCGTGCGTTTGTGTGTGTGCGTGCGTGCGTGCGTGCGTGCGTGCGTGTGTGTGTGTGTGTGTGTTTGCGTATGTGCGTATGGAAGGGGGGGGGGGGGGGGGGGGCGGGGTATGTACTGACTCAGTGTTAAACGGGAAGTGGACTGACGCAGGATCATTATTGACAGGAACGAATTAAAAAATTAGACACTCAGCTGGATTTATTCGCTGTTTCGTCTTGTTCGTTAAAAGTCAACGTTAGAAAGTCGCGTTAACACGACCCTAAGCGCTGCCATTTTGTGCCCAGCAGGTCTGTTTCTCTTACGTCATGAACACGGCCGGAATGTGTGGCAAAAGTATCAGATACGTCGACACGAGCCAACCCTTTCCTGCTCTTCATCGGTAAAGAGCGAACCGACATTTCTGAGCACTGAAGAGCTGAAATTCAAATATATCATTTATGGAAGAAGCAAATGGATCACGCACATGAAAATATTCGCATATTTTCTTCGTTTTCATGCAAACCCGTATCTTAGGTTGGACTCTCCTTTAAAGACAGTAGACTCCATGGTACCTTCCCGGTTTACCGGTACCTACGTTGTTTATGCTGTTGATCGCTTTTATATATAGCGCTATTTTCCGCCCTCACTGCGTTCTTGTCGCAAGTGATTCTAAACGAGTGACCGTAGCTTTTTATTGCGCGTTTTGAATATATCCACCGAAGTGGTTGCCTGAGCAAAGTTAGCTGACCAGGACAATAAGCTAAAACTGGAACACCGTCTGCGCTGGTGTGACTGGAAAGCGCTGTCTATGCGGCGGCTGTAATCTGTGTACATATGGCAGCTCGAATTCGATACAGGGACTTGATAGAAAAAAGACAGAAAAGGGGTGTTCAAAAAGTTTGTTGCTGCTGCTCTGTGCGTGCGTGTTTGTGTGTGTGTGTGTGTGTGTGCGTGCGTGCGTGGTGTGTGTGTGTGTGTGTGTGCGTGCGTGCGTGCGTGCGTGCGTGTGTGTGTGCGTGCGTGTGTGTGTGTGTGCGTGTGTGTGTGTGTGTGTGTGTGTGTGTGTGGTTTCTTTTCGGAACGATGCCAGTACTAGGTCCTTAAAATAGTTTATGTGCCGTTCCAGTGTCTGAGTGCCATGTTGTAGGGTTGTGTCGGTTAATGATTCTCTCCCTTTTCCCCCACCCCACACTACTCCCACTTTGCCGCAGAATAACTCCCTAGGCAAGTGGCAGTGTGTG